>PVKZ01001471.1:24462-387498 GCA_004027375.1 Macroglossus sobrinus | reverse complement strand
AGGAGGAGGAGGAGGAGGAGGAGGAGGAAGAGGAGGAGGAGGAGGAGGAGGAGGAAGAAGAATTAATATCTATCTTTCTCAAACTCTTCCAAAAAATAGAAAAGAAGGGATACCGCCAAACTCATTTTATGAGGCCAGCATTACCCTGATACCAAAGCCAAACAAGGACACTATAAGAAAAAAAAATTACAGACCAATATCCTTGATGAATACAGATGCAAAAATCCTGAATAAAATATATACAAATTCAACAGTATGTTAAAAGGATTATATACCATGATCAAGTTGGTTTTATTCCAGGGATGCAAGGATGATTCAACATCCATAAGTCAAATGTGATAAATCACATTACCAAACCTAAGGATAAAAATTATATATAATCATCTCAATAGATATAGAAAAAGCATTTGACAAAATTCAACATATTTTTATGATAAAAACTGTCAACAAATTGGGTAAAGAAGGAACAAACCACAGTGTAATAAAGGCCATATATAACAAGCCCTCAGCTAACATTATACCCAGTAGTTAAAAACTGAAAACTTTTCTTCTAAGAAACAAGCCAAAGATGCCCACTTTCATCGTTTTTATTCAATACAGTACTATAAGTCCTAACCAGAACAATTAGACAAGAAAATAAATAAAGAGTCTAAATCAGAAAAGAAGAAAAATGATCTCTCTTTGCAGATGAAATGATATTACATTTATTAAAAAAAAACCAACAACTAAAGACTCTACCAAAATATCTGTTAGAATGAATCAACCAATTCAATAAAATTGCAGGATACAAAATCAATATACAAAAATTAGTACTTCTTCTAATACACCTGGCTGCTTATTTTCAGGTTCTGTGTTACCTACTGAAAAATGCCTTCCCTGACCATCCAGCATCAACCAGCACCTCATCCCACATGTGACACTCTCTGGCATTTGTTTTCTTCACAGCACTTTTCACCATCTAAAATTGTCATATTTACCTGTATTCTTATTTATTGTCTGTTTCTTCCTGTTAGAAAGTCAACTCCATGAAAGCATCAACCATGCCTGTATGGTCCACTACACATATTTGGCTTCAATAAATATTTATGAAATAGATAAATGAAATATAGGCAGAAAGAAGCATGTCAGTTTTGATGAGTTATCCAAGAGAACTCCAGGAACTCAATGAGCCTTGAAGGACAAAGAGGGGTAAACCACTCAGAATCTGATTGAATGGACTCTTCTTCACTGTTTCACAGGGAAAGTTACCTCCCTCAACATCTGCAAAAGTCAAACAAGTTACCCAGAAAGCAACTGCTAACTTCTTATTGAATTTAATAACTTTATATTTTTAAATAATCCCATGTAATGTGTATCACTTCTCGGTAGCCATAAGAACCAGTGTGAGTTTCACAGAGATTTTTCTAGTTGAGACCAGCAGCATCCCAGATAGACTGCTCCATGTCTAGAGTAAGGATGAAATGAAGCAGAGCTGCAGGTAACACTAATGTTGATGTAAGAAGAAAAAAAAAATCTACTTCAAGCAAGGTTCTTCCCCATCTCTAAGTCTGAGGCCTAACCTAACAAAAGCACATGCGATGTGAAATCTTCTCAGCTTTTGTGACTTAAATGCTGTAGTGTTTGCCTTAGACACTTTTTGGTTTCTACATCATGCTTTTATTTCTGGGAATACTTACACAAAGAAGAGAAATTTAAGGCTTATTCTCTCTCCATTATATATCAATACTCTCCAAGTTTTAAATCATTACTACTTGAAAATAGTTATACCACAGTATCCCTAACACTATGTCATTTCAACCACAACCAAGTAGGATACCAAAGGGGATTCTATATTCAGTTAGAATGAGATATGTTCAGAAAACCCTTAAGAAACAAAGATCCTTTTTCTACTCATGTATTTAATAATAATGAACAAGAAAAAAAAACTGGAAGAACAGCAAGAAGCACTTATTGGATAGTTGTTTTGGAACTAAGGGGCTGACAGGTCTTTCCCTCATATAACAATAGGTGTTGAGCCTCCTGTTTGTCAGACTAAGACTAAGACTGTGATACCTCTGTATTTGAGGTAGTATGTCCTGAAAAAACCTCCAAGGCCAAGGAAAAACTTCGTAAATAAAAGAAGGAAAATGTGCTGTCTAAAATATATAGAACCGCCTGAAACCATAGAATACCCAGCTTATAGCAAATTAATTCGTATGTGTGATAAACAGCATCACAAATCATAGTTATGAAAACATTTTTTTAACATCTCGAAATCAAAAAGTACTCACACACATGTAAACATACTCATTTTGTGGAGGGGATGGGGATTTGCCATATATGTGACAAAAGGTTAAATCCTTTTTATGTAAAAGTTTACAAATTAATAAAAAAATTAATAAGACTGCTATCACAATAATAAATAAATAAACAATACGAAAAAGCAATTGACAAAACAAAAAATTTGAATGTCTAATTTTTATTCATCTTTTATTCAACCAACAAATATTTATTGAGTACCAAGTATATGCCTGTCATTATACAAGACACCAGGTATATGGTAACGAGCAAAAAATAGCCCTGCCCTGCAAGAGCTCATAGTACAACATTAAACCTGACTCATAACCAAAGAAATGCAAATTAAAATGGTATTTTACCTATTAAATGCCTTTGACTTACAGTCTATTAAATTGGCAAGATACACTAAGAAGCTTAAAATTTTTCATATGCCTTGTCTTGGTATTTACATACCTGGGAATTTCCCTTAAGGGAATAATGAGAAAGATGCAAACAGATTTATACACAAGGATGTTAAATGTGCTATTTACAACAGTGGAAGCTGGAAACCACCTTAGTATTCAACCATCCGTAAATTTTTCTAAAAAATATTTAATGTCACTAGAAAATTCTCACCAAAAATATAAGGCTGAAAAACTCATGATTCAAAACTGAGCATAGTGGTAACATGATATTGATGTGTGGATATGTGTATATTCTATATTCTGCGCCGTTAAAGAGATAGTCTATCAAGAAAAAAAAAAGCTTTTAAAATAACCGACATGAATGCTTTTGACAACAATGCCATCATCTTGCAAGTTAATTGCCAAATACACAGTGTAAACATGCTTTTGTAAATAATCACAATTTGGGTATATTTTGGAGCATACTGGGGCTAAGAAAACCCACCTAACGGTGGAAGCAATACAACCCAATCCTCTTAATTGCTTGAGCAATAAAATGCTACTTTATTGTTTCAATTGTTTTTAAGGGAAGGTTCAAAGTTTACCTAGATACTCATCTCTGCTTTTATAAAAGAAACAGAGCCTATAAAATCATTTAAAGCCCCAGACCACCAAGTTCGACTCAGGACTGGGATTTTGTTTTGCTCTGACTCACAAAGGTCCCCAGCCGACCCGCGGTCTGCAGATAGCAACCTCGGGCAGGAAGGCCCACAACTCCACTTCTTTCCTGGGGGAGGCACTTCGGGCCCTCGCCGGCATTTCAGAAACCTGTTCGAGCCTTTTCTTTACGGCTGAACGTTCTTATTTACTAAATATTTATTTAGCTCTCTGAGGACTCAGAACTAATCACTGCCACCTCTCTTTAATAATAAATGGTGAACTTCAAATGCGATGGAACTCAACCGACTAATCAATCAGTGCTCGCCGGGAGGTGCAAAACTGCAACCCGCCCGTGGACATGAAAGACTGAACATTTCCTGTTGCAGCTCGCGGCCGCCCAGAATAAACTTGCACCAAGTGGGGTGGTGTGGATGCGGCCGCCCCCCGCGCGCGCGGGCCGCGGGAGCCGGGCCTCCATCTGCCCACGGCCAGGCGGTCCGCCTCTTCCCCTTTCGCCCCGGGGACCCTCAAAGCCCTCCGCTCTGCCTGCTCCACAATCTGGGCTGCGGCTCCCTTGGGCTTTTAATGCTTCCTTTTAAACTCGCTGTTCAGTTGCAAACCAATTAGCCCTTTCCGTTTGCCCGGGCGAGCGGCGGAGAGCGGAGAGCGCCCGGCGCGCCCCGCTCCAGCGGCAACGCGTGGGCTCGGCACAGTGGGCTCCCGGGCCGCCGCGCCTCCGCTCGTCTGAAGGGGGTCAGCACACCGGGCGGCATTTACGCCGGCGTTCCAGGCTTTGGTCTTCAAGGTCTTTTTTTTATTTTATTATTTACTAGAAAAGATAAGGGTCGCCCCTTTGATGGTTTCATTGTGTAATATGAAGTATAAGGGCCACCCTATACACTTGTATTCTCATCATCAAAGCAGCGCGGTCCCACCTTCATCCACTGCTGATCTGGAAATCCTATCCGGCCTTTGGAAATCTTGAAAGATTTTTGTCCCAGACACAGGGATAAAGATATTGACTATGTTAGGACATAACTCATGTTAATCTAAAATTTTGTTTATCCAAGATGCAATTTGGACTCTATATTGTCCATTCTGATGAAGGCCTGAGCATTTGAAGTACAGCTGACTATAGTTTTCTGATAAGCCATATTACAGCTCTAAATGAGAATGATATACCCCCAACTTGTTCCATCTTTTGTATAATTGTTTCATCTTTTGTGTGATGGAGACCAGATCTTAAGTGAAAGTTGTTTTCATATTTAACGCATTTGTTACATTTTTAAACGTGAATCATTTTAGAATAGGTTGCTAGCAACATAGGGCTTAATATTAACATGGTTTTGCCTCACTCACACAGACACCTGCCAATGTACTTTTAATTTTACCCGTTTGATCATCCCTAGGTGTGGAGAAAAGATTTGGAAGTGCTTGTTCTTCAACCGCTCTCTTAAAACAACACAGCGGGCATTTCAGTGATGAGCTTCGAGTGCCCCACTGTGGATGAAGGTGAGCACTACAATTTCTTTCTTAACAGGTGAGTCCGTCCCGTCGCTGCAGCTGCTTTGGGAACCTTGTAGTTTTTCACCTCTGCCCGCCATCAGGTCGGATGTTACTTTTCCGTTAGCATCTGTGAGTTGAATCTCACTCCTTTTCTTCCACGGAAACATAAATATTTGTTGAAAGAAATAAATGTATGAATCCATTTATCACTACTACTCCCAAAGTCTTCCAGCTAATAAAAGGCGGAATATTAATTTTCTCACAAAACCCATAGCTGTGTAATATCAAGGAGCAGATAGAATGAAACGACAAGGAGCACAAATAGGTGTTATCTTATGTGCCAGATCTCAACAATTGGCAGTGGCTGCCACAGAAGGATACTGAGGCCAAGTGCGGGCTCAAAGGGAAAAGAGCGATGAGATGCGTGAGCAGGCACAGAAAGGAAGTTAATCATTCTGTACCCTGGGAGCTGAAACCTATATTGTTGATCTATAACAGTGCTAGCCATTGACTAATAGACATAGAGTTTATTTATTTAGTTATTTATTTACTTATTTACTTTCTTTTTAGGCGAGGCAACCCTTGGTTGATCTCACAGATTGCAAGAACCTTGTCAGTTTACAATCCCTTTTTTATTTTTTACGCCTACAGCACCTGGTCTTCCTAAGTAGTCTCCTAAGTGGTCTCCCATCCAAGCAGGCCCAACCTTGCTTAGCTTCCAAAATCAGATGGATGGGGCTTGTTCAGAGTAGCATGGCCATAGACAGTTTATTTCATTTATTTTATATTTTGTTTTCATCTCAAAAGTCAAAACAGTATATTTATCATATCTCTTTAATCTTGCCAAACAATAAATCTCATTTTTATTTATGTGACAATAAATTAACAAGCTTTTCATCTAATTATTGCTATGGCTTCTTCCCTGGTTTTCCAGATGCTAACCAGTTCCTTCATTCACATACTGTTCTAGTCCTTAAACTTACTTTGGTCTGCATGATTCTCTGTGCTGGTGTTCCTGCTATCATGCAGCTCATAAGTAGGAACAAGTAGAAGATGATGTTAATAATTATGGTGGCATAAACTGAGACTATCCAGAGCAAATCAGAACATATGGTCACCCTACTTGTAAATTCTAATGTTCACTCCAGAATGTGATGAACAACTAAGTAACCACACACCTGATAAGCTCACATTTCAGTGACCTCTCCTCAGTAAATTGTTCTTTAGAAAAATGTCTGTGCTACTCATTCATTCACTCTTGTTTGCTCGACAGCAGATATATCTAACTACAAATCTCTGACTCTGTGCAAGCTTCCAGCTAATTCCTATAGGAAACTTACAAATCTACCACAGAAAGTTGTCGGCTACCAGACCTGCAGAAGTTGAGTAAAGCGTTGACAGAAGCCCAAAACAAGCATGCTTCCACTTTTCACAACTGATATGTCCCTGAAAAAGTATATATCAGGTGAAACACTTTTTTAAATCACTGGAGAAACTGACTAAGTAATAAAACCTTGGAGTGAACCTCCCAGAAAAAAAGAAATTAAACTCCTTTTAAAATGAAAATACTTTACTGTGTTATAAATCTGGATTTTTGTAGAATTGGTTTTCTTAAAACAGAAAGCATGGTTTAGAACTCTGGTTTCCCACGGAGAGGATGAACCGTTATCTAAATCATATATTCAAACTGTAGTCTAAATGTAGATATTAACTGCAAGCGACCAAACCCCATATCTGTTTTATACAATGAAGGTGATACTTTGGTTCATATAACTTAAAATTCCAGTTCAAACTTGAAGCAAGATTTGATCCTGAAGCTGAAATACTGTCACCATACTGCCAGTTTTTTTTTTTCCATTTTTCTGCTTAATCTTCCCAGGTATTGGCTTCATCCTGAAAGTGGATTAATAAATTCCCCCAACATTATCATAACTGCATGAAAGAGCTAACTCAATGTTCTCTAAGAAGGAATAACAGATGAAAATGGCCAAGTTGTTTGATTCAAGATATTTTTTCATGGAATAATCTATAAAATGAACAGTAGTTATGAAATAAAAGTTTTCTTTGTGTGAGCCTGTTGAGATCCATGGTGAAGGAACCTATCCTCTTTTTTTGCTATTGCACTGTATTTAGTGTGGCAGTCAGGGAAGGCTGTGGTGAATAGCAACACTTACCCCAGGCTTCACAGATTACACCAAACTCTTAGTGCTCAGAGAAACCTTAGAGAGCACTCAGTCCTGCCTCTTCAGTGTACTGGGCACGTAATTAAGACCCAGAGACAGGACATGAATATAAACTTTCTTTTATGAAGAGACACTTCAAAATTTGAATGGGATCAAGCCTCTGCATGCCCAGACTTGTTTATTTGTCGAGAAATAGCTCCTGCAAATAGGAATCTTACCTAGAACTTCAACCACTCCAGACCAACAAGACCCCCAATGAATACTCTCATGCAATTTCAGGAAGCAAGCTGGTTCTGATACATACAGCTTTTTCTTGGCCTAATATAGCATCTTCTGAATTGAGATACATGTACATCAAAGGATACATTGTATACTGTAGGGACATCAAGCTGGTGATTTCACCCAGACTATTGTTTAGGATGAGACTATAATTGATGTATCATTGGTATTCCACCTATGCAATTCTTTGTTAACTTTAAATGTGGGATTCAGAAATACCTATGAACATTCTACATAGTCAACATGATGCTTGAAAGAAAATTTTACCCACTGCTATATTCACAGAAAAGCTTTAAAAACTCCGGATATGTATGAAGATTTAAGAGAAAAGTTTTATAAAGTTTTAAAGATTGTTAGTCTCATTAATGTCAAGCCATTAATTTCTTTGCTTTTTTTTTAATTTAACTTTTTAAAGAAATGGAGCTCGTTGGCTTTCACTCAGTAATGTTCACACTTCTCTATTTGTTTTGCAAGAGACTTCAAACCTCTTCTGTATGTAACCTTTCAACTGACATATTACATGCATGATGTATGCTGTTGTTAAAAAATAATTGCTCATTTGAACATTTTAAATCTCATCTTCTGTGGCAAATTTCCATTCCATATGCAAAATAAAATGAATGTGAAGATCATTAAACTGAAGCTATGAGGAACACTGCTTGATCACGGTGAAGTTTTATTATCTTAATTACCTTGTTTAAATTCTGCTGAAAAACAATTGTAAATATTTTAAGCCTTATTAAAGAGACACTTGGAAAAAGGTCTCAGATTTCTGCTTCTGGCAGAAAGACAGGCTAAATATTCTGAAAGGTCCTCCTACCACAAAGCAAGTAGATCCTGGATAAGCCATTGCTTATTGCATTTCTGAATTTGTAAGAACAGGAGGAATTTCAGGATACTCTCTCTAAAAATAAATATTTACAATGCAGGACAATGAGCAGTAAGAAAAAAGGAAAGGTGGAATGGCTTAAAGACAAAAGCAAATATCAGAGCTGAGATAGCTGGTCTAAGTCTTGGGTAAAAGCAAGTATAAGAGTGGAACCTGAGAGTCTCACATTAAGCTGATATTCTCAAAGGGAAGTCAGATGTTCCAGGTCAGTAGTCTACCTGTTTCCTCACAAAAGCAAAGATGTCTTTGGAGAAAAAAAAAATGTTTTCTGGAGAAAACCATCCCCATTGTATTTCCACAAGATTCCCCCAGATGAAGGGCTAGCAAATATTAGGTCAAAACTAAAAGCAGAAAATATACATGGAAAGAGTCATCACCATTCTTACAACCCATCAGGAACTATAAACAGATTAAAGTACCGGAGGAATTCATATTTTGAAATTGTCATATACAGAATGTAATTGCTATATATAAACTTTAAATAATTAACAATGTGTTCACAAAAATGAGTAATCATTAAGAGACTGTCAAAAATATCCTGCGGATTTGAAAAAAAAAAAAAGAACTTTGGGGAATAAAAAAATGTTGAAAAAGAAAATTTAATAGATGGCTTAGTTTGAAGATTAGAAGTGAATGAAGAGAGAATTAGTGAACTGGAATATACATCTGGGGTATGGGGAGGAGGAATCCAGTATCTTCTATAGAGAAAAAGTGACATATAAATTAAGATAGATTGAAAGACATGGAAGGATAGAATAAAAGACTTTAATATACATCATCAGAGTCCTAGAGAAGAGAATAGAAAGAATGGAGGCACTGCAGTATTTGAGAAGAAAATGAACAAGAATTTTTCAGAATTGATGTAATATATAAACTCACAGATAAAGGATATCAATATATAACAAGCAAGATAAATAAGAAGAAATTCACAAGATAGACATTATTGTGAAAGTGCAGAAACACAAAAGACAAAAAAAGTAGATTTTAAAAACAATTTGAAAGAAAAAGAATGATGATTAGACTCAGCAGTAATAATAGAATGCAAAGAAAGAAGGATAATAACTTCAAAGTGTTTAGTTGGTTAAAAAACTTAACTAAAAAATAGATTTTAAGAAAAGCAAGGGGAGGAAAGAAGCAAAAGTGAAACAGATATGAGAAATTTTGCATTGATAGAAACAAGTCTAAATATATGAACAGTCACAAAAAATGTAAATGTATTAAACAGTAGTCAAAAAAAATAGCAGTTTTAAAAGAAATCTAGCTATACAAGCTATACTAGTCACACCTAAAATAGAAAAATTTAGATAAGATAAAAGTATAGAGATGAAAAAAGAAATACCAAACAAATAACAAAATAATGCAGAGATCACAACATATTAATATTAGATAAAATAGAACATACAACAAAGAGCGTTATTGGTAATAGAGAAGGTTGCTGTGTGACAATAAAAGTTTTCAATTTATTATGTGAGCATAATAATTTTTAACTTGGATGCACATAAGAAAATTGCCTCGAAATTATTGTAGGATATTTTAGCACACCCCTAGTAATTAATTATTAATGGTTTAGAAGAAGTAAATTAATACAGATAAAAAATATTTAGGGAGGTAAACTCACAGTGTAAATATATATATGCCTTACTGTGAAAGTGTACAGCTGAAACAT
Source organism: Macroglossus sobrinus (assembly GCA_004027375.1). Lineage (NCBI taxonomy): Eukaryota > Metazoa > Chordata > Mammalia > Chiroptera > Pteropodidae > Macroglossus > Macroglossus sobrinus. The sequence goes on along the minus strand of PVKZ01001471.1, from coordinate 377,655 downwards.
TGGATTTTGTTACCCAATGTCACCATAAAAACTAATTAATTAAAAAATAATAATTAATAAGTAAATAAATTCTTTGCTACAAAAAAAGGAATATTTAAAGTACATATATAACAAGATTGTTGTAATTAATATTTATATTTGGTTACCTAACAACTAAAAAATGTACATTCTTCTCAAGCCTACCAACGCTGTTTCCAAAAATTGACCACTTGACTGTAAAGCAAGTCCCAACACATCTCAAAGAATCACTATCATAAAGACTGTATCCTCCAAAAACTATAGGGTTGAAATTTTAAAGGACAACAATACAAATCTGATGGAAGACATCAAGACACACATTCAACAAGTCCTATGAATCCTAATCACAATAACTACAAGGAAAAGTCTAACCAGCAAGTTAGAATAAAAGATCTGAAAATCAAACACAAGGAGCAAATTGTAAAAACATTTAGAAAGAAAAGACATATTATTTTCAAAGAGGCAACAGTAAGATGAATAACCATCTTCTCAACAGAAACCATAAAAGTCAGAAGATTATATGCTAAAAAATAAATAAAATAAAAGTAAGCTAGAGTTTCATATTCACCAAAAATATCCTTCACAGATAAAAGCAAAATACAGTCTCAGACATATAAAAAATTAGTGAATTCGTACCTAGCAGACCAACATTTACGGATATGATATAAGGTGTTCTTTAGGCAGGAAGACAAATTATCTCAGAAGGATGCTCAAAGATGTAAAAAAAAAAAAATTAAAGAACAGGAAGAATAATGCATGGGTAAATATAAATGAATACTTACTATATAAAATAAAAATATGGCCTTATGAGAAGATAAATATGATTATATGTTATTACAAAAATATTAATTTATATATGTATATGTACATAAGTTAATGTACACATATATATTTCTTTGCTCTGTCAACTGAGAGGACCTAAAAAAAAAAAAAACGCAAAAACACCTGAATAGCAATGAACACATCTAGCACCCAGATCTTGATGTCAAATGTCATTCTCCAATAAAAAGAACAAGGGCTCCTTGGAGAAATGGCTGATTAGGTAAGGCTATATGTGAGGACACATCAAGAAGGTGACTATCTGCAAGCCAAGGAGATAGACCTCAGGAGAAACCAAGCCTGCCAACACTATGATCTTGGACTTCCAGCACCAGAGCTGTGAGAAAATAAGTCTCTATTGTTTAAGCTACCCAGACTGTGATATTTTGTCATGACAGCCCTAGTAGACTAAGATGTAGTTCATCAAATATGTGCCCTTACTTTTGGTTTTACTTATTTCTGTGAATGGTCCTATTAAAAAATTCGCCAAAACTCATGTCCTTTGGCCTCCTCACCACTTATATTCCTCCATTTGTTTGATGCAATCATCTCCTGTGTGTGGCTTGTCTTGCGTGTGGTATGTCTCCAAAGCCCCCTAGAAATTCAAGGTTGGTTTCTGCTGCATCTATTTGGTTGGCTCATTTTACAAGTTTCTGAGTCAGTGTAGAACATCACAAAGCCTGTTTGGCCAAGGGACAGAAATCAATAAGGAAAGAGACAGCAGGAACGACAGGGGTTGGGTTCAGAAACGTTGCCACACAGTGCGCTGGCTTTGTTGAGCTTCATGGCACAGGCCCATGTTCTGTAAACTTTTCATCTGCACACAAATTGCATTTCACAGTGATACTAAAAGGGTGGGTTACTGATGCTGCATGTGGGAGGTATGTGCACAAATCCTGTTATCAGATAAGAGGATTACCATGCATGCCTCCTGAGCATGCTTTGAAAGTTTACTCCTAAATCTACATATACAGCCAAGGGCTGTATTTGTACAACAAATAAAATTGCTGCCAAGTCATGTTTAAAGCCATTATAATTTTCTTCATAATTTCTGTCATCATTTCTGAGTTGAGCTGCAACAACAGCCATATCAAAGTGAGCACTGCCTTCTTCCCTCCACATCTACCAGCCACACCCGCACTCACCCAAATAACAACAGAATTGTTTCTTATTTAAGTGTTTGTTCTGAATACCAGTGGAAATTATAGGCCTTGAGGAAACTAAAAAAAAAAAAAAAAAAAAAAAAAATCAATAGAAAAGAAAATGCCAGATATTTAGCACTAGAGATAAGGCATCTTCTTCAAAACATAACCAAAAAGTTATTTTAAATAGTCATTTATCATACAGGTTATCATTGGCTTTGATTTGACCCTTTCACTTAGTCTTAGGTTATGGATAGCACAAAGTCAGTTTTAAAAATTTAAAAAATTTTATGTGCACGACTTCTGCCCTCTTGTGGCTAGGAAGCCCTCAAACTGTGCTTCAGCTTCATCACACCCTGAGGAAATTGTGCGTAGGGAGAACAGAGCCATGATCTCAGAGCTGTGGTGGTGACTGAGCAAAGTCCCCAAATCAACAATCAGATTGCCCTGATCTACTGAAGATTTTTATCTCAAATGTGAATTTATTTATTTAGAAATTATTCAAGGAATACAAATAAATCTCATTTATATATTCATTTAATGAATCATTTTTACTGTAAATTCTTTGATAAAAAATACAAAATTATAATAAATATACAATTTAGTGAGTGATACATCTGTTTCAGATAACACATGAACACTTGAAATCTAGAGTATGCTGAAATATCTAAGTTGCACCATTACCTCCTATGCAAGATGAGTCTAAGGAGAAATTGTAAAGTGCACAACACCATAACACCCTTTTTTGTATCCATTTGACAGCTTCATGAGACCCGGTGACTGGATGTAGCCTCTGGACAAGCTGCCCTTGTCTGTTTCAGATTATTTCCACTCATCTTTCTTTTCCCACCTGTCTTGAACCTCATGGCCTCAGGGTTTATTGTAAATCTATGTTGTAAAAGAGAATTCCATTCCATACCCCTTAGAGGTGTCACACTGTTGTAATCACCAATATAGGTGAGAATTCAAGTAAGTTTTGCAGCTCACACTTTTTTGACCTTGGCCAAATCCTTTTTGACCTTGGCCAAATTTTATGGTAATCATCTCCCTGCTTTACTTTATAGTTTTACTACCCAAATATGAATTTCTAACCAATTTAATTTAGTTTTGGCTGCTTTCAAAACTTATTTAAATAGAATATTTAGAAAGTAGGGTTTTGGGTTTTTGGCTTTGGTTTTGGTTTTTTTGGATCTAGCTTCCTTCACTTAGAATCATATACATGAAATTCACCTGTGTGCTTATGTGTTCTTGTTCCTTCATGTTTTTCTTACTGTATGGCTCTGTATTTTTATGAATATACTATAATTTATTTTTCTCTTCTTTTGTTGATAGTTATTTGGCTTGTTTCCAATTGGGGGCTATTTCAATCAATCCTGCTATAACTATTCTTGTACGTGTTTCCTGGTGAACATAAGCATGCGTTTCTTTAGGGTACATACTTTTAGAGGAATTTCTGGGTCATAGGACACATGCAAATCTATATCTTTAATGGGTAATGTCAAACAGTTTTCTGGAATGGTTGAATCAGTTTACCTCCATCCACTTCAACTGCAGTATATGAAAATTGCTATTGCTCTACACCTTTGCCAGCATTTCTTAAAGTTAGAATTTAAATTTTATGCAATATGATATCTTTGTATACAACACTGTGGTGTTAGTTTGCATGATCTTGACTATGTACTGATGAGTCTGAATGCCTTTACATATGTTTATTAGCTATTTAGACTCCTCTTTGTAAATTGTCTATTCAAGTGTTTTTCATTTTTCTGTTGGGGTGTCTGGGTTTTTCCTTATTGAATTATAGAAGTTCTTTTTTATATTTCGGTGTAAGCCCTTTGTCTGTTAAATGTGTTGTGTTGTCTCCTCTCTGTGACTTTCCTTTTCCTTATGTGTCTTAATGTGTCTTCTGACACATGTAGTAAAATTTAGCATTTTTTTCCTTTGCTTTATTTTTAATATTTTCCTTATCTCATGAGCAAAAAGATATTTCCTAGATTAACTGCAAAAGCTTTATTGTTTTGCATTTGACACTGAGATTTACTTTCTACTGAAAATTAACTTTTGTCACATCATTGATTATTGGTTCAATTACTTTCTTTCTTTCTTTTTTATTTATTTATTGTTTTTGTTTGTTTTGTTTTGGAGAATAGTTGCTGAATTATCAGATCCATAAACATTTATTAAGTTGCCTTTATTTTCTTTCATTAAGTTTTATAGTTTTCTTTGCAAAGGACTTTTACCTTATTTTTTAGACTTATACCTAGATATAGGATTTCTTATGCTATTTTGAATAGTATCTTTCATTTCCTTTTTTAAGTATTGTTTGCTGGTCTATAGAAATGTAATTCATTTTTATATTAATTTTGTATCCACTGTTCAATTTGGTCGTAAATTTGAATAATGTATTCACAGTTCTTTTAGATTTTATGTGTCAGAATCATATCATCTTTATATAATGACAGCTTTTTCTTTCTTTCCAATCCTTACAATTCTTACTTCTTTTTCTTATGTAACTGATTGGACTGGGACTTAGCTAAAACTCTAAGTGGAAATATTTTTCCTAATAGTCTCATTTGTAACCATGAGATTTTAATTTATGAAGGTGACAAAGTAATGATATGGAGAGGTTAATGCCATTGGAAGAATGGCATTACTTATATTTCTTGAGAGCAAGGGCCACACCACATCACACAGGATCTCATGAGGACCATGTTAGAGAGGAGGCAGAATAGGAGGAAGGGAAAAGACTAAGGCCAGGGCCCTTTCTGGAGTGTTCATTGGAAACGCAGGGCAGAGGAAACAGTTTAGTATTAGCTAATTTAATACTAAATATTGGGCTTTGTGCTTGCTAGTATCTAGCTGCCTGGCTCCTGACACTGGGTTGATTTAGGCCAGAGGAAATATTGGCTTAGTGTGTGAGAGTTAAATAAAGCAGGTGATTGATTTGCACTTAAGAAGCATGCTCCCAAATAAGTCATTTACTCATTCTAGGAATTATCTAGCCCTGGAAGGCCAGGCCATGTTCAGCTAGCAAGATTTTTAAGATGTCAAAACATCATAAGGTATAAAAAATTAAAAACATGATTAATACACTGACCTCAAAGAGAAAACTTTCAATGTTCCATTAGTTCTCTGTTTTGTGTTTTGTTTTCTTTTGTTTTTAGATGTCCCTTATCTTTAAAAAGTTTTTTTCTAATCCTAGTTTGCCAGTAGTATTTTTTCTGAAATATGAACAGGTGTTAAATTTTATCAATTGAGATTATATGACTTTCTTCATATAATCTGTCAAAATAAATATTTACATTCCTTGAACTTTTAATGTTAAGATATATTTTTATTTCCTAAAATAAACCCAGTTTGATCATGATGTATTTTTTTAATATGTTGTTGAATTTGGTTTGCTAACATTTTGTTAGAAGTTTTGCAACTATATTTATAAGTGAAATTAGTCTGTATTTTCCGCTTTTTTTGTGTGTGCAGTCTCTAGTAAATATTAGTACAAGATTATGCTGCCTCCTGAAATTAGCTGAAAAGTTTACCTTTTCCTATTATAACAAGAAGTCCATAGAATGTTAACATTTTTTCCCTTTGTTTGCTATAACTCTCCAGTTAAGCCAATCAGGCCTTTGCAGAATGAGCTTTATTTAAGGGCTTTATTTCTTTCATAGTTATAGAAGTATTTAGGTTTTCTGTTTTATGTCAGTTTCGTTATTTGCTATTATTTTTAGGAGTCTGAATATTTCATTTAAATTTTCAATTTTTTTGGTATAAAATTATTTATATTATCCTCTTATAATTGTTTATATATTAATTATTGATTATTAGTTCCTCCTCTCTTTTTTTCTTGGTAAGTCTCACCAGAAGTTAATCAATTTTATTAGTCTTTTCAAATAATTATATTTTGGCTTTGTTAACCTCTTTTATTGAATGTTTGTTTTCTATTTCATTAGTTCATGTTCTCATCTGCTTTATTTCCTGCCTTCTAATTTAAATGGATTCATTTTTCAAATTTCTTGAGATTATTATATGACTAAGTAACCCTTAGCCTTTTTTTCCTTCTTAATGTATACATTTAAGGCAATAAATTTTCTAAGTACTGGACTAACCCTATCTTAAGAGATATAATTTGTAGCATTTCCTGTATTCCATAGGTAAAAATATTTTCTAATTTCTGTTGTAATTTCTTCTTAGACCTATGGGTTATTTAGATGTATATTGATTCTAAATATATGGGGATTTTTATGTTTTCATTATTGATTTCTAGCATTAATACACCGGTAGAGAATATATTCTATATGATTTCAGTTCTTTTAAATTGGTTACGACTTTCTTTACAACTCAATTTTTGTAAATATTCTGCATGACTCTGTAAAGTGCAATGTGCAGCTATTGGTGAAATCCTCTTTATATGTTTATTTAATCAAATGTGTGAAGCATATTTTTCAAATCATTTATATGCATACTGATTTTTTTGTCTCCTTGCATTATCAATGACTAAAAAGGATATATTGAAATTTTCCCTATAATGTAGGAGAATGCAAGAGAATTAAAAATGTTAAATCAGAGACTGTACATTTTTACATTCAGAGACTGTAATATGCTGATCAGCCCTGCAGCCAGGCCAGGAGGACACCTGCACAGCAAGGAAAGATTTCTGCTGAGATTGCTAACAACCCATTTTCCCCACACCTGTGAAGGAGAAATAGGAAAAACAAGAGTCTAAGTGGTGGCCCTACACAAAATAAAATCGTTCATTCCCTATGGCTAAAACCATGGGGAACCTATAGATTAAAGGCTGGGAACTACCAGCAGGCCTTTCACAATACATATTCTTATCTTTTCATAGACTCTTCCCTTTCCTCACTATATGTCCATATCAAAGGAAATGGGTTAACAAAGTCTTTTAAACTATAACTCACAGGAACTAAAGAATGATATATAAATTGAACCCCGCCCCCCCAGCACTCAGGATCTCTCTCACTGTCCTAGTTAGTCTCTCTTAGTTCCTCTCACTGTCCACATCTGAGACGAGACCACACTCTATCTGTGGAGTGTTACCCTTTTCTAATAAACTTTCTTTTTGACTCTAACTTTGGCATGTGTTGAATTCTTTCTACACTCTCCGCCAAAGGGCCTTCATCTCTTGGTGCAGGGCTCGGTCTCCCCCACAACTTGGGAAAACTTGCCCTTTCCTGCATCGCCTACATTGGTGAATTTGTTTCTCCTTATAGTTATGAGTGTGTTTTCTCTATGTATGTTGCTGTTGTAATATTAAAAGCATGTAAATATAGAATTGCCATATCTTCCTGGTAAGTTTAACCTATTATGATTATGAAGTAAAGCCCTTTGACTCTAGTAATGCTTTTTTCTTAAGTTCTGTTTTGTCTAATACTAATTTGCTATTCCAATTTTAAAATAAATCAAGCAGGGAAGTAATATTTTACTTTCTGTCTTTCTGTATCTTTATCATGTTTTTCGTATAGGTATATTGCTTGAAAAATATATGTACATATATATCTTCAGTCATATGTGTAATTTTTTAACTAAAACATTTAGTCCATTTATATTTAATGTAATTACTGTTGTCTTTGGGGTTATATTTACCATCTTACTGTGTGCTTTCTATTTGTCTACCAGCTCTATGTTCTTATTTCTTCCTCTCCTCTTTCTTTATTGTGTAGTAAATTTTGGCATTTGTCATTTCCCTATTAGTTTGAATGATATACCATCCTTTTAGATTTTTATATTTAGACACTTCTTAGATTTTTTCAGTGATTACCCTAGAATTTACAAAATAGATTAAACTTACAAAGTCTAATGTAAATTGAAAAATTATTTGTAGAAATAATATAAGTCCAACAGTGGGGTTATAATCTTCCAGGTGTTACTTTATTTGCTTCATTCACTGTTACCTGGAAGCAGTAACAGTCAGGTCACCTTGCTTGGGATTTTCTGTGCTCCTCATATGACTGGAAAACTATAGACCAAACAAGATCTGATTTACTTCTGCTTCATGTTCCTAGTCCAAGGAGTAGAGGGACTGTTATTTATCAGGACACACACCCTTTGTATGCCCTGGATTCCAATTCTGATACTCCCTACCTCCATACCCTCTTGCTCAGCTCAGCCTCAGGGCTGCCTCCTCTGAATCAGCAGCAAAAGTGATCAAATTATATATCCACATTCTCAGCTCCCATCTTCTGCCAGATCTCAGTCTAGTAATAGTTCACTATGTTTGTCCTTTGATACTGTCATATTGTGATTTGTAATAACTATATATTTACATTCCCATTTCTGGTACACAGCTCCTAAAACTCTTGGAATTTCCTAAATGATGAGAGCAGGAAAGGTGTCTTTTGTTATGTTAATGAGGTGGCTTTTGGACTGCACCAAAGGATGGGAGCTGGTTGCCAGAGGAATTAACCACATGATTAGAGAGTTGAAACTTTCAGTCCCACCCATGACTAACCTCCGGGGAGGGGAGTGGGGCTGAAGGTTGAGTTAATTGCTCATTTCCAATGATTTAATCCATCATGCTTGTGTAATGAAGCCTCCATAAAACCCCAAAAGGACAGGGTAGAGGTTGCTTCTGGGTTGATGAACAGAGGGAGGTGCTGTGAGAGTGGTGTCCCTGGAGAGAATATGGAGGCCCCATGCCCTTTCTCATACCTTGCCTTGTGCTTCTCTTCTGATGTAGGACAGGGCAAGTTTTCCCGAGTCTCACTACACTGAGAAAGAAAAGGTCCTTGACTGAGCTCAGGAAAGAATTCAAATGTACCCCAGAGTTAGAGTCAAAAGGAAAGTTTATTAGAGAAGGGGTAAGCTCCATAGACAAAGAATGGTCTCTCTGAGGCAAAGTGAGAGAGCCTGAGAGACTCAGAGAGAGACAGAAAAACAGACAATGAGAGGGATCCCAAGTGTGTGGGGAATTCAGTTTATATATCATTCTTAGTTTATATAAATTACAGTATGAAGACTTTGTTTATCCATTTTCCTTTGATGATAAGGGCATACTGTGTGAAAGATAAGAATATGTAGTGTGAAGAGCCTACTGGCAATTCCCATCCTTTGATCCATAGGTTCCCTAGGTTTTGGCCACAGAGAAGGAATGACTTTATCTTGTGTAGGACCCAACTTAAAGACTCCATTTTCCTATTTTCCCTTAAGGGTATGGGTTAATGGTTTGTTAGTAATCTCAGCAGAAATCTTACTTTATTCTATAGGTTTCCTCATGGTCTGGCCACAGGGCTGAGTCAGCATATTGCAGTCTCTGAATATAGCTTGATTTAATTTTTAGTTTTCTTGCCTCCTCCCATTACTTACAACGGGCTGTCCTGAGCTATATATTTTTATGGTAAACCAGTAATCTAGTAAGTAAAATGTTTCTCTTAGTTCTGTGAGCTGCTCTAGTAAATTAATCAAACCCAAGGTGAAGGTCCTTGGACTTCTAATCTGTAACATGTCAGAAGCACAGAACCTAGACTTGTGACTTGCATCTGAATTGGAGGTTATGGGGTTGGGGTGGGGTGACAGTCTTGCAGGACTAAGCCCTTAACCTTTGGGATTTGACACTGTCTCCAGGTAGAGAGTCAGAATTCAGATGAATTGTCAGACATCCAAGTGGTGTCAAAGAATTCCTTGGTGGTGTGGTAACCCTGCCACCAGCACCACCACCAAGAATTAGTATTGCTGACCAGAATCTTTAGATACTTTTTAGAAAAAAATTTAATATATTCCATTCAGCTCTTTCATTCCAATGCCTTAGACATTACTACTTGTTCCTGCCACCAAGGTTCCTGAAGCTCCTTATAACCTGGTTACCCATTTAACAAGTACTTATTGAGAGCCTACTATGTGCCTGGCCTTGTTCTAGGCCCTGGAAATTAAGTGGCAAAACCTTACTCTCAGAGTTGACATTCAGTTGGGGAAAGAGACGATAAAACATATCTGAGTAGAGTGAAGGAGTGAATGATACAAAATCCTGGGGAAGGTAATTTTTTGGCAAGCAAACAAAGCAACTTCAAAGGTCCTGAGACAGGAGAAAGATTGGTGTGTGGTATAATAGCAGGGAGGGCAGACTGGTTAGATGAGGGTAAGAGAGATGAGGTCAGAGTAGCTAAAGCCAGATGGTGTAGGAGGGCCTGGTAGGGTTTTATTCTAGGTGTAATAAAAAGCTCTTGGTTGTTTTGTGCAAGAGAGATACTTGCAATGACTTGTATTTGTACCAAATTGCTCTAGCAGCTTTATGGAAAATAGACTGTGGATCTTTTTTATGATTCTGATTTAATAAACTCCAACAAATTTATTTTCCCTCCTAAATTAGCTGCAGTTGTAAAACAAAAACAAAACAAAACAAAAATACTAACTAATGTAACTAGAAAGGGGACTGTGGAGAAATGAGAGGTGTTTCATCAGATTTTATGAAAGACAATGAAGAGTCCTATTCATATTCCAAACTAGAGAAATAGTGGCCCTGGGTATGTAAGACTCCAGCCCTGCTCTCCTGGGTCTGGCCTCCCCAGGTAGCTGCTCTATATTTGATACAGCCAGGCCTACAACAAGAGACCTGAGGTAGGTGCTGCAGCCCCAACCTCAGGCTGTTCTGAGAATCAGACACTCCCCTGAAACAATAGAGGTCCTGTTTTCAACCTAGATCACCAGTCCTGATGTCTTCCTCCTTCATCCCCAAGAGAGGACTTTGGTGTCCTCACCAACCCATTGCTTCAGTTGAGGTCACCTCTGTCACCTGAGATGTCCTCAGAATGGAAAGAGATCAGGCAAAGATAAAGTGGTTACAGACTGCAGGAAATAGGTAATCACTAAGTAGTTGGACACCCACTCAATCTCACTGCCTCAGAGACAGCACAGTAATGGGCTGGCAAAAAACACTTCATAGAGCAGTTTTCCAACCACTCTTGAAAAATAAAGTAGAAATAAAGCAATTATGGCATAAGTAGGAAAGCAAATTGTTATGGTAAAAATTCTAAAGAAAATGATTTGCCATTCCTAGATCAAGTGTGTGAACAGATATTAAATATGATATATCCTAACATGGGCCATGAAGTTAAAATAGCCTAACGACTATGGTCTCTGCAGCCAAAATACATAGCTTCAAACTTCAAATCTTAGCTTGGCCACTTACTTAACTTTGTGACTTTGAGTAAGTTACTAAATCTCCCTGTGTCCCCATTTCTTGGTCTTTAAAATGGAGATAGTGAGTGTACCTACCTCATAGGGTTGCTGGGAGGATTAAGTGAGTAATACATAGACAGGGCTTAAGTCACAGTCTGACACACAGTAAGCACCAGGTAGGAGTTGGCTGTTATTGTTATTAATGACTGACCATACCATTGTTACAAAGCAGTTCCCTCCTTCAATTTAGCCATGACTTCTTAGCTGTGTCCTCCCCTGGCAATCATGTCCTATACAAAATGCTCTCATATGTATCATCATAAGTGAGTCTTAGGATGTCCCTGTGACACAAACAGGAGAACTTGATACTAATGTATATAAATTCCTCTCAAATATTTGTCCTAACAAGTGTTTAACTGAATCAGGAATCCTAGTATCAAATAATTCAAGTATCACATTAGCTAAAAGTAAATTTTGTAAAAAGAAAGAAATTAATGGTGTGTAGTTATAACAATAGGTTTCTTCTATCTCTAATTCATGAGGAATTATAGCTACCGAGTCTAGTACAGTGAGACCATTTTAAATAAATGCAATTCATTTAATTTAGCAGAAGGTGGCGCCAAAGAATGTTTTAATCTATGATTCCGTGCAATGCACGGTGTTCCAGCCTCACCAGAAAGGTCTAGGAATATAGCAAGAGCTTCCATGTTAAATTTGGAATCTCCAAGGAATCTCAGCTATCAGCAGATTCCTTGAAACTTCTGTATCCAACCTTCTGAAATTGTTTCGTCCTGAGTAAGATCAGTAAAGTTCTACAAAAGAGTGCCTAAAAGCAACCTTCTGTTGTACTGATGTTAAACCAGGACATGTATGTTTAAGACCTGCCAGAAAGCTGTGTTTTTCGTTGTTTCTTTGGTTTCATTTCTGATAAACAGAAGTAACACGTATACAATGTAGGAAAGCCATCTAATTTTAAATACTAGCAAAAGATAATCATGTATAATATCACAACTCAGAGGTAATCATTAACCCCCTTCCCCAAATTTCAGCCTCTCAAATTCTCTATTTCTGTCAAAAGTATCAATATTTCCAGTTGGCTAAATGAACAACAGTGAAGTATTTTATTCTTCCTCAACTACAATAATAATATCCACCTTTAACTTAATTGTTTTAAAAGTGTTTAATGATCAGAGAGCTGTTGCACGTGAATATACTTAACACTACTGAACTATATACACTGAAAGTTGGTACATGTAAGATGATAAATTTTATGTTATGTGTTTTTTTACCACAATTTATTTTTTTTTAATTTTTAAAAAGAAAAAGAAAAGAAACCAAAAAAAGTAGTTAGCCATTAACATGTTGGTGCATTTAGTTCAAATTGATTAGTGGAAAGCAGCAAGGAGACACACTCAAGAAGATACAATGAAGGAAAAGTAGTCCTGTCCATAGTATAGAGAGGCAGGAGAAAATGGGCCAATAAGCCAGCTTATGCTAAGGAAATAAATTTTAAAAACCTGTGACTTTGTGAGTCAGTGGGCATGTGTTCCAAGGAACACACACCATGCCTAGTGCTATGGGTAATAAGAGGGCAAGATAGATGTGGAGGATGAGAGTAGACTTTTGACTTCAACTTCTCTAATGACTTGGCTACAGGGTCCATGTGACCCTGAACACTTCTTTAGGAGGTCAGATGGTGAGCGAAAACTGGAAGAGTCTTCAGTTAGTCTTTGACACTCACAGGAATTATTGGATATTTAAGATATGGGGAAATAATGAGAAAAAAAAGTGAACTAGTTGCCTTTTGAAATTCCACCTGGATTTCAAGCTGGAAAAGAGACGGGGGATTTGTATAATTGGCTTTAATAGCTGGAAGTCGTACCAACATGAGATTATGGAATCAGCAAAGCTCCAGAGGCAGACTGCATGGGTTCAAACCCTGGCCCTGCCACTCAGTAGGCGTGTGACTAGCTATGCAAATTACTTCATCTTTATGTTCTCTGCTATCCCCCCTTTGTAAAGTGGGAATGATAATGGTAATAGAAGTAGTTATCTCATAGAACTGATAAGTAAATTAAATGAATTAATATGTATAAAGCTCTTAGTTATGGCATTTGACATACAGAAAGTACCCGATAAGTGGTATCTATTAATACAGATTTTGGAGGGCCTTGAAAATTAATCTGAAAAGTTTGACTGGAAAGCAGCAAGGAGACACACTGAGGAAGATAGAATGAAGAAAAAGCATAATAGAAGATTAATGTGTTGTCATAGAATGGACTGGAGGGAAACAGGAGAAATAGACACTCTCAGTAAACTGGGCCTTTGGAGGTTTAGCCTGTGGGGGTGCAGCAGAGAGCAATGTATGGGAGAAATTAATTGGTTATCATGAGGAACAAATGTTAGAGGAGTTAGAAGTAGAAAGATAACCCTGGGTGACTTGGATCTGGATGTGGCTCCACTAGCTACCGGATCTTATGTGAGTCACCAAGTCTCCCCTCCCAACCTCTAGTTATTCCTCTATCAGTTTGGAGAACATATTCAACATCTCCCTTACAGATTGTTAGGAAAAGAAAATTGTGTGGTATGCAGGAAAATAGTTTTGAAACAATAGAAGTACTAAGATGTCCTACTACTAGTAGGTTACCTAGTTTGTGCAATCGGTAACTATTTTGTTCTTGCCTGATCTCTTTCAATTCTAAGAACATCTCAGGTGACAGAGGTGATCTCAACTGAAGCCATGGGTGACAGAGGACACCAAAGTGCTCTCTGGGGATGAAGGGTGAATATCATTACTGTTTTTGTTAGGGAAGAACAAAATGCCTCAAAGGTGATTTTAGCCAACTAGAAAATATTGACAAAAATTTCAAACAGAAATAAGATATTTGAGAGGTTTAAATTTCAGGGAGGGCTTAAAAATAAGTAAATCAAATTTGGAGCTATGGAATAAAAGTGTTTGGAAGACTAAAGCTAAAGAGTTGGATTTAAAACATTTGATAGTCACTTACAGTGGAATTAAATGAAGACTTTAAACTGTGCTATAAATGATATAACCAAAGGATTCACTAGAAAATACCAAAACATAAATATACCAAACAAAACATTAAAAGAGCTAAATTTCTCTGTTAAAATTGAAAAGATCACAGAAAGGATTTTTTTTATTATTTAATTCCATCATTCGTTACCCTGAAGAGACATAATTAAAAACAAATTGAATCACTCAAAGTACAGGCTGATTTCTGGTTTAAAAAAGTCCATCATACATGAAGCATGGGACCACCTCTTCCCCCACTCCCCCACCCACCGCCCCAACTTCTCATCCACATGGTGGTTGTTCAAAGTGTCTGTAGGTGGTGGGGAGGAGATGGGGCAGGGAACATCTGCCTGGGCAAGAAGTAGTTAAGCTTTCATGTTGTTTCTAAAATAGTCAGAGGAACCTGTGCATTGAAGGAGTGGCTTCAAGGCTGAAGATCAAGACTACCAACCATGTTTTCCCAAAGGGACGTAAGAAATGGGCAAGAGCTCCATTCCCTGAAGCAGTTTCTGAGAGGGTACCCCAGCCCTGTGAGTGCAATCCCTCCCCACCCAGACCCAAAACTGAGGAGTAAACTTCTCAAACATTCAGAGGACAGAAGAGGAGAAATGAAGCTCTCACAAGCAGAGGGTTGAAAACAGCAAAACTCCACTCTGTTGTTGAGCATTGGTTTGAATGCACACACGAGTGGCAGTTGTCTAACTAACCCTTTGAATTATTTGATCTCTTTGTGTCCTGACTTTTCCACCTTAATGCTCAGAAACTAGCAACAGCCCAAAGAAGAGAGTTGCCCCTGATTTTGGTTTGTGACTCAAACTCAAAAGATGAAACTTAGAGACAGAAAAAGAAAGGTGGGAACCTACCACCCCTACAACAACTTGAAAGACCGGGTGTGGTTCTTTTTCAGAAGTAAAACAATCTGAGAAGAGGAAAGGTAATTGTCTGCTTCCCATGTTCTCTTTACCCTTCTTATGTTGGTTAAGACACTGGAAAATAATTGGTGACTTTAGCTTTTACCTGTAACCCTCCTATTTGCTATGTGATCAGGCAAGTGCTAATTTTTTTGTGACTTAACAAAATATACATAACAATATACAAAGGTGCATAGTCACTAACAAGCCTAATATAAGATAGCATTGGACTCAAATCTCAATGCCTTCCTACTTATTAGCTAAGGCTATTCAGTGCTTAACCTCTCTGAACCTCAGTTTACTTATCTATAGAATGGTTATAATAGTATAGATACCATAGAGTCATTGTGGGGATCCAATGAAATTATATGTATAGCAGAGCTTTCAGAAGAAATGAAACTTCATTACATATAAGGTTCTGTATTAGTTTCCTATGACTGCTGTAAAAAATTGCCACATGTTTTGGGGCTGAAGCAACACATTTATTCTCTTACAATTCTGAAGGTCAGAAGTCTGAAATTGGTTTCTTGGGGCCATATCAACGTATCAGCAGGGCAGTATGCCCACAAAAGACTCCAGGGGTGAATCCATTTCCTTGCCTTTTCCAGACTCCTTCATTTTTAAGACCCGCAGTATAATATTTTGCTTCAGTGCCAACTTGCCTTCTACTGTGTCAAATTTCCCCCTGCCTCTTTCTCAAAAGGACAGTGGTGACTGCATTTAGAGCTCACCTGGATACCAGAATAATTTCCCCATTTAAAGATATTTTAACTTAATCACACCTGCGAAGACTTTCTTGCCATATAAAATTACATTCCCAGATTTCAGAGATCAGGACCTGGATATCTTTGGGGCCATTATTCAGCTTACCACAGGTTTTGCCCACAAATTATGCTGTGGAGAGGAGGAGAGTCCAGTGATTTTCTTTTAAACTCATCAAGTATATTGAACATAAAATGCCTCTGTCAGCCAGGCTCTCTCATACCCTACTTCACCCTGGGTTATAACCAACTGCATGGGAAGATAGTTCCATCCTGGCTGCAACAAGCCAGGAAAAGAAGTTTCACAGGCCACCCTATCATAAGCTTGTCACCCTA
Source organism: Macroglossus sobrinus (assembly GCA_004027375.1). Lineage (NCBI taxonomy): Eukaryota > Metazoa > Chordata > Mammalia > Chiroptera > Pteropodidae > Macroglossus > Macroglossus sobrinus. The sequence continues at coordinate 361,502 of PVKZ01001471.1, read as the reverse complement.
TCTTTACAAAGCCTGGGAAAAGGGCCCCACCTGGCCTAGCAGAATCTCCATAGGTATTGCTCTGTTACCTGTGCCCTGCCTGCGCAGCTGGGGCTATTTGCTAACTTCAAGAGTATGAAGGCAGTCAGTGGAACTCCAACAGAAGTACGAGAAGGTTTCTTCTCTCTGGAGTACAAACCCAGAAGCCAACCAATGCCATCACCAAAGATGGAGATTACACACTCTCTTCTCCCTTGGACACGGGTAGGGGTATCAGGCCCTCTGGATAAAGTGCTCCCTTTTAGACAGCACCATCTGGCATGGTTCCCTGTTATCACTAATTGCAGATTTTTTTTTTAATTGGGCAAGGCTTATGTCATGTAATTCCCAAGCCATGTGGTTCTCATGTATTTCACTTGGCTATAGCTTATAGACTTGGCAATTCACTCAGTATATGTGATTTGGTCTACAAGCAAGAGAATCAGAAATCAAAGGAACCAACATTTCTTGAGAACCTACTATGCTCCAGGCACTATGCCAACTACTTTGCTTACATTACTTCATTTTGTTCTTGCAACAAACACATCATGCAAGTGAGGAAATTGGAGCTCAGCTAGGTTAAAGGTTAAGTTACTTTCTCGAAATCATAAAGTTAATTAGAGGCAGAGTTTGGAGCCATACTGGGGGATGTCTGACTCTTCAAGCACTGTTTTCCCGCTGTATCTGTCCACCTAAGAGGAGAGATGGAAAGTAGCCAACCACAGTCATGACTCAGTGGTTTGTTTTGGAGTTTCACAATTAGTGGCAGGAGGTTATTCCTTAGTACAGTCTTATAATCCTAGCCACCAAATCTACAGATAAATGACAAGTAAATAGCACACAATTGAGAAATGGCTCAGGGAACTAAGTCTAATATTATTCTGCTTTGTACGCCTAACTGATTTCCCTCTAGACCAGTGGTCTCCAATAGTTTTTGATTGTGCATTCCAGGCAGTAAAACTCTGTTGAACACACACCATCAACAATGTATATTTATTTTTTATAAAGTACATACAGGCACTATTTATTTTTAAAAAGTAAACATTTATAATATGATATTTTAGCAACTAGAAGTTCTAATATTTTCTTTCCACATTTGAATAGGTCAGCCTGCATCAATGCTGTATGAAAACCACGGTCGTGAGCAATGACTGTCAAGATGCATACCCACTACTATATACAAGACTCATTCATCGACATCTAAGAAAACCCCAGCAATGGTTAGAAATGCCTAATAAAAACTTACTACTTCTATAGCCAACAAACTCAGATGACTTTGTGGCCTCTTCCATGTGGCCAATCAGAACCCTCCTAGACCCTATCATGCTCAAGTGGTGCTAGGGTGCCCAGGCATGTTCACCTAGGTCCTGCGTAAATGCTCTGATTCTCATAGTTATCCTGTCCAAGAATGGTCCTGAATTGAGGAATATATCATAGAAACTCAGATTTTTGCTTAAACTTGCCCTGAATTTGAGGTGGAGAGTAAGTCAAATCTTTATTTCTATATTGTAGGAGATTTTTTGGTTACAAAAGAGCATCTATTCTCTACCACACTGAGTCTAATTTAGATTTGCTTGTCAGGAACAAATACAGCTGGCTTTGTCTGTCCTATGAGATGTCTAAAGCCCTTCTCCCTGAGTGAGGAGGCTTTCTGTAATGTCATTGTAAGACACCCCTTCTCCATGGCTTGTCTGAGCTAAAGAGAGAGCCTCCTGGCAGGGTGGCCCCATTAACAGTATTTCTCTCTCCTGGACCACAGATGAGTCCAAATGAACACAGTATACTGGACAAAGCAGTTTCTGCAGTATGTGTGGTCTTGGGGAATGAGAGAATGGGGACGGAAAAGGGCAATTGTCTGGGGAGGTCTGTTCAAGGAGGTAATCAAACAAGGAGAGTCTGAGATAAGTATCGTGAGTCACTGTTCAAATGGAAAGGCTTAAGGAACCTGGGGATTCTAGCAGAGCTGAAACTTCCTGAGCCATCTGGGCAAACATCTGAGAGGAAGGATGTTCCCTGCAGCTGGCTTTTCTATGCTCAACTGAGACATCGGGGAGAGAAGACCAACTCCAAGGTGAAATGCCCTGGCTGTCAAACTGTACTGGGCCCAAAATCACAATCACCCGAGGACTTTGTTAAAAATGAGATTCTAATTCAGTGGATTTGGGGGAAGACCATGGGCCAAAGACTATACATCTGAATTTTTAACAAGAATACCTCCAAGTATTCTGATGCAGGTGCTCCATGGACCAGATTTTTAAAAGTTCTTAAATAAGTTGTAGTAATGCTCAAGTTACCAGGCTACCATTGGAAAAGTAGTTCTCTGAGTTTAAATGATGTATATGTACACAAATTATGTAAACAATCATATTAGTTAATGTATGCTATGTCTTTTTTCTTACTTAAAGAGGTATCTCAAAATCATCCTATGTTGAATTAAGTGCTGTCGATAAAAATCAGAACAAGGAGGCCTGGAGTGCAGTGGATGACCAGGCAAGAACAATTATGATTCCCTCTTACTGATGGGGTGCAGGAACATAAAATACCCTCTACACATTGTCTTAGAAAAATTATGTCATAGGTCACAAAATTGAGTTTATATTATTTCTGTAGTAATTTCTAGTATCACATTATATATAGAGATTTTTTTTTTCATAATTCGTGGCTCAAAAGCATACAAGCATTTCTCTAACATTAGAGTCAGGCTTAATGTTTTAAGACTTCAAGAGAAAAGACCATTATAGAGTTGCCAGGTCTTACAACAAGCAAGAAAAGTTCAAGACTTCAAAATAAGAAGAGAAGCACTGAGTTGATAGTAAATACACTGTTGTAAAGCAAAAGATAGTGGTGAAATCAGTCTGGAAATGTGGATTTACTAATTTGAAAGAATGTTTGCTTCTTTTCTAATGCAGCGATACCCAATGATGAAGAGACACATTGGGATTAAGCAGTAATAAAGGATTTGGGCTTCATGTTTTGTGGGTGTTGAAGGAGAAGGTTCTGAAGATAAAGAGTAAACCTCCACCGTGCCTTTTTGTCATGTTATGCTCGTCGTTACAGGGATATGGTATTAATTGTAATACTGATTCCTATTGGAATTCAATTTGTTTCCTTATTGCTTTCTCTATACTAACATTCTATGAACAATTTGATTTAACTGTTCACAAGACCATGACATTGGCATTTCTTCCAATGCAATAATTTACTGCTGTACTTTGTGTCAGCCTTTACTGAAATATTTCGTTGGCTACATGACTCCTGTATAGAAGTCCACTCAAATTTATTTTGTGTTGCCACTTGCTTTGTGCCCTTTTTTATTGATATATTTACCCTGAATAGACTATGCAGAAATTTATTCTAATGTATTTCATACTATAACTCACTTGTTAGTACTAGCATTTAATAAAATATAGTCTCATTATTTGCTTTTACAAAACAACATGTAGGGTAGGGGACTTAGTTTACCAGTTCGTGTGATGTTTTACTCTCTTCTAGGTACAAATATTTGATGGTAATTAATATATTTGTTTAGAATTATGCGTTTATCCTTTTCCAAGGTTAGTAGAATATTATTATGTTATATACTCTAGCATGTGCACCAACCTATATTTCTCTTAGAAAAGCCACTTTAAGATCACTTTTAATACAAGTTTAGAGATCTATTTATTATTAGGTGTTTCCTATGTTGCAAGTGGTCTTATGTGGGTTGTTTTATTTAATCCTATGGCAACCCTAAGAGGTAGGTACTATCATCATCCCTATTTTGTATGTGGTGGAACTAAGACTCAGTGAGAGGACATACCTGGTCCAGGTAACACAGCAGGAAAGTGGGCTTGGAGAGAGAACCAGGACTCCTCCAGCCCTGTCCCTATCTGCACAATCTCATCTGCCCCAAGGGGACCCTCCTGGTTTCTATTGTGTACATTGGCAAAAGAAGGAGCATATAGAAAGCTGAGATTTCCATGCCTTGTGATATCAACAGTGAGTAGAAAGAGTCACAAACAGAAGTCAGACCATTTAGGTTCCACTTCTGTCTCCAACTCCACACTAATGACCAAGGGAGACCAGACAAGCCATTACCTTCCGTTGTCTTGAGTTTCTTCAGAGTACAAAATAAGCAGCTTGACTGTAGGTTCAGGAAAGAGGTGTTGGAAAGCCAAACTTCTTGTAAGCCTGTTCAGTTTCATCTTTATGACATTCAGGCACTCTCTGCTTAATTCAGCACTTACTTTATATCAGACATCAGACATTCTTTCATTAAATCCCTCAAAGAACTTTAAGTGGCTAATAGTATTATTTCCAGTTTACAAGAAAGAAGATTGAGTCTCCAAAAAGATAACTAACTTATCTAAAGATACAGCCAGTAAGTAGTAGAAATAGTAGTGAACCCAGGGTTTCCTCCCTCCAAAGCCTCTGCAGTGAACCACCACACTGCCTGCCTCTTCCAGCCATCCTATGGATGGATCCAAAAGAGAGCTGAGGGAGATGGAACACACTGGCAGGGGACCCTCCCTCTTCTCAGACTGTAGCTATACAATTCTGGAACAAGACTGTGTATAAAGTATGAGTCGTAATCTCTCCAACTGCCCTACTTCCTTCCTCTTCCACCCTGTAAGGTGGCTAAGACTATAAATGGTCATGGACTATCGGATAGAATGTAGCACAGAGGACTTAGAAGACCTGGCTTCTGCTCTGGCTCTACCATTTGTACGGTTTGGGCAAGCACAGATACTCTGAAAGATATTGATAAAATAGGCTTGAGAATACTTTCTCTGCCTGTCTCACAGGACTGCTATGAAAATCAAATTCATTCATTTATTTATTCATCCATTGAACAAATATTTGTTGAATGCCTAATATGTAAAAGGTACAATACTGGATGCTAGTAATAAAATGAACAAAATAGGTAAGACCCTGCCCTTATGGAGCTTATATTCTACTAAAGGAAGACAAACAAAAAAAAAGGTGAACAAATAAACAGGATAATTTCAAACTAAGATAAATATCATAGCTGCAGTAAATAGTGGCTAGGAGAAGGAAGACTATTTTAAATAAGGATGGGAGAGAGTACCAGGAAGGAATCTGGAAAAGTGACATTTAATCAAAGCCCTAAAGCATGAGAAATAGCTAGACATTTAAAGAGCATTCAAGACAGAGAGAATAATAAGTACAAAGGTTCCAGGTGGGTTCGCTGGGCATGTTTGAGGAAGATGAGGAAGGCCAGTGCAGCTAGAGTACAATGAGCAAAGGGCAAGAGGTGGAAACAAGGAAGAAGAGGCATGTAAGTTTATTTTAAGAGCAAAGGAGGGTATTGAAGCATTTGAATTTAACTTGTGACATGATCTGGATAATTTTTAAAAGAGATCTTTATGGCTGGTGTGTGAAGAATAGATTAGGGATGGAGAGGAGAAGAGTGGTGACCCAGGAGAAGAGGTTGAAGGCTGCTGCCGGAGCCCAGCAAAGGGACAATGTTAGCTTAGGCCTGGGTGAGGCTGGATTGCAGTAGAGAGGTGGTGTGCAAAGGAAAGGGCGGGATCAAGGAATCAAAGATGACAAATGACACAAATGCTCAGATTGCTCAGCTGTAATGCCCTGTCCCAAGCTAAAGAATTATCAGATTATGGCTTCCTGGGTGGTGGCAGGAAGTGCCAGATGGCAGAGAACATTCTTGTTGGGAGAGAGGTAGAAGTACAGTCTAGCACCACAAGGAAACATTCTCTGGTCTGTGGCTTGGTGTTTTTCAACATGATAGTATTAATATACTCGGTGGGACCATTCTTCCCTGTGCTGTACTCTCTATGCAGTCAGCCCAAGACATTTAGTATCCCTGCACTGCACCCCCACTACACCCAACCATTGTGACAACCAGAAGTACCCCCTCACATTTCCAAACACGCCTTGGAGAGTATTAGCCTATCCTGGCAGAGATCCACACGTTGTGCATTTATCAGGACCCCTTGACTCTAGGGCATCTCATCTATCATAGTCACATGACCTGATTCAATCACAAGTCCATGATACTGACATGGTTCCAGCTATTTATTTTACAAGAAATTATTATGTTTTCCCACACTCTTTTCTCCTACAAGCGTCAGCCTGAACTTTTTTGGCCAATTCCCTTGGGCTCACACTTCTTTGAAGTAACTGTTATTAAATAAGAAGGTCTTAATCAGAGAGTCCTGCCCTGCTTGCTCACTTGCTCACCCAGTTCCTGCTACTACTTGTGCTTTTTATTTCCTTATGTAGACCCAAAAAGGGGTGTGTCCAGGAGCACAGAGGGTGCCAGGAAGGGACAGGGTTAAAGAGGTTGCAAACCAAATGATAGGACCTGGATAGGGGCCATCGCCACCATCACACCATTGGCGCAAGCTCCCTTTTTGAGGCAAAAGGCACTGGCTTGAAGAATAGTCCAACTGAATGTGTGTGTGTTGGGGCAAGGGATGGAGAGAGAGAGAGAGAGAGCAGCAACTTTTATCAGACAAGATACAATGAGTCATTCCTTCCCAGCTGGTTTCTCTGGTTTTTCTGGCATTGAGTAGTTTGATCTGATAGTAAGAACCAAGAATAGAGTACCTCCTGCTTCTGCCTCTACTTCATAGTAAGGCTTTCTTCTTCTTGTATTAAATTTATTACTCACCAAAGTAAGCCACAGTCACCAAACTTGATAATTGACTTCTCTGAGATCTTCCCAGAGAAAGGAGCATATATTACATAGCATGGAATTATGAAATTTATGTCACCTCTGACTATGTACTTCTACTTCCTGTGAGTGATGACAAGTTGGATGTATCATGTAATGAGATTGCATTATCTGCTTCTTGTTATGACAAGACAGATAATTGCCCCATTTTCACTGAAAGCTACAAAGCTAAGGTGTGCAGCAGACAGTGTATCTTTTTATTTTATTTTATTTTTTTCCTAGCTTAAACATCAGTTTACAGTAACATAATCTGTGAAGTCTCATGGGGAGAAAAGCAATTTGGACATCCCCACTGTAACCTGATTCACAGAGTCTGTTGAATGCAACAGACACCTCATGTTACTGTTTTATCTATCCTGGAAACACCTGATAGATGCCTCATCTCTTCTCCATTCTGCCTCCGAGCATCTCTCTTTACACCCTTTTTTTCATCCTCTCCGCCAGACTGAGATGGGGAATGTATTTCTTCCTTTCCCACCTGCTCTCTCCACCACTGTCTGTCTTACCTCCTTCCTTAATCAGCTGAATTCTCTCTCTAGAGCTTCTTCACTCCCTCCTAATTCACTGGCTCTTTCTTCTGTCTCTCCTCTGAAACAAGCCTCCTCTGTTCTAGAAATAAAATAAAGCAAACAAAAAACCTTAGCTAAGCTGCTCCATTAGTTAACTAGCCTGTTCCTTTCCTTCCTCTCGCTGCCAAACATTCTCCACACACTGCTTCCACTTTTGAATCATCCATTCACTTTAATCTAGTTCCACCTCCAGAGTTCTGATGTATCTACATTCTCCAGTGATGTTTACCTTGTCTCTCTGCAGTTCTCTGCAGCATGCTACCCACTTTTTGAGAGGTTCTCTTTCTCTTTGAATTTCAAAAGGCTTTTCTAATCAATCTTCCCATCTCTGTTTTCTTTGTTCTCTACAACTACTCCCCCAGAAATCTCATCTACACTCAGGTCTTCAACTGCTCAATTCTTGCCTTGCAGGCACTTAAAACAGTTGTGCCTTCCCCAGAGAATGTCCCTGTTTCACAGACTTTGCTTCCTGAGCTGCAGCAGGTGGAGACTGGATGTCTGGCAGGTGGATAAGGCCTGATTCATTTGCAGTCATGTTCCCCGTCATTCCTGTCCCTCAGCCCATCCCTCACTCTACTATTACAGACTTAGCTTTCTCTTCAGATCATCACATTGTTCATTGTGGTAGCACACTTTACATCTTGGATCCTGAGCTTTCCACCTGAGGCCTACTCTACCTTTTAACTGCCCCCTGAATATTTCCCCTTGATTCTCTTATCATCACCTTAAACTCAAAGCCTAAAAATAATTGTACTTACTCCTGAGGGATTGTGTGGGGGAGAGGGGGGTGGGGAGGATTGCAGGGTGGGGGACATGGTATTCTTTCTGACTTACAGATTTCTGTCAATGATAACATCACTCAATTCATGAGTCTCAAAATTCCAGTATTTTTGCTTCTTCATCCTTTACTAGTTACCAAGCCCTCTTAATTCTTCTTCCATATTTCTCTTTTCTTTCCCTTCTATTTCCACCACCAGCAATTTGATTTCTATATCTCATCTGCCACTAGATTAATCTATAAAACCCTGCTCACAACATTTATTGCCTGCAATCAACAGGTGTCAAATAAAAATCAAATGAAAATCCCAGATCAACCTGACAAGTTAAAAAAAATGTTTTGCAAACTCAGAAATAAAGTGGACAATTTGGTAACAAACAGAGGGGAGGAGTGTTGGGGGGCTGGGAGAATGGATGGAGGGTTAAAGAAGTACAAATTAGTAACTGATAGTTGGTCATGGGGATGGGGAGCATGGCAGAGAGAATGCTGTTGGCTTTAATATGATGGCTAGGTGGAGGGCCAAGGGAGGGAAAGAGCAATTGGGGGTATCGTCTTATGAACTATATAGATGTCTAACCAATGTAGTGTGTACTTGAAACAAATTTAAATAAATAAATTTTAAAAAATGTTTTGGCCCACACCTAACTGAAAAACCAAAGGTATCTGCCTTCAAGCATGGTTGGATTTAGGTACTTAAGCGATGTCACTAGGAACCTTTGTCCCTCTATCTTTTGGCTATGAGTTGGTTTCACTCCTAGGCACATTCCTCCTAAATGTGACAAAATAGCCACCACTATCTGCAGACTCATACTGAAGAAATGTAGCATCGTTAGCAAAAAGAGTATTCTTCCTCAATCTCCCCGCAGAAATTCTGACTCTGATTGTAAGACCTGGATCATGGACCCATCCCTAGAGCCTGGGGTGATGTCAAACCACCCAATCTATCTAGATTAAAAGTGACAAAAAGCTTGGTTTCTGGAGAAAATAAGAATACTCTTATAAGATGAGGAAATAGGTTCCCAGTAGGTAAAGGCAACAGATGTCCAGTATACTCTCCAGTGGCTATATAATACAGTTAAATTCCCTTAGTCTGACATTCTGGATCATTATACCCTAATGTGGCCTAAAACTTTTCAGCCTATTTTCTCACCCCTTATTCAAAGCAAGCCTTTCACTTGAGCTGATCATTTCTTTCCAGCTTTATTAAAGTAGAATAGACATATGACAATGTATAAGTATTTTATAAAAATATGATACAAATCTATAGTAACACAGTCTCAGAGTAAACTTCTGATTTTCATTTGATTTAAAGTCAACCTTGTGCTCACTTCAGCAGCACAGAGACTAAAATCAACCTCTAGTCATTTTGTAAACATCACATTTAACTCACTAATATATATCTTAGCGTATAGTATAGTATAGCGGTAAAACAAGTTGGTGCTAAAGCTAGACTGTCTGGCTCAAATTATGGCTCCACCACTCGTTAGCTATTAACCTTAGGCAAGGTACTCAAACTTTAGTGCCTCACCTCTAAAATGAAAATAACGAGTAACCAGCTCACGGGGTTGTTGGAAATTAATACATGGAAAGCGTAGGCATGTAGTAATGAGTCAGTGAATGGTAAGTACCACTGTTATTAGTACAAATATTAAACAAGGAAGATAATGTATCACATTTCAGAAAGACTGACTGATGCTGAGTTAAAATACAATGCCCTAAGTAGCTAACTATAAAATTCTAATTCCTGTTTACTAAATGACGTTCTCCTAAACAATAAATACCTATATTGGCATGAAAATTTAACATTTTATTTCAGAGACATAGATTTCTTGCTGGTTCTTGCATGCAAACATTGAGGCAAGCAGTACTTTTTGCTACATATGTGTAAGAGGATATATGCGTGTATAGATGTTGTTTTAGGGGATGGATGCATATCAGAGAGTCTCATGGCAGAGTTCTATGTGATTCTACAGTAAGGTTTTTCTACTCTGCTGATTGAGATCACACTTAATAGCTCTTCAAGACAATCACATTTGATAACACACGGTGAATTTTCTGAAGCTTCATTATTATAAGAAGCAAATATGTCAAATATCTACATTACTTTTTAATGAAAAAATAAGTAACAGTTATCCATAAATATTGATAGGATGGATTACATACTATGAACCTTACAGTAGTGCCTCATTCTATAAAAATATTAATAATAGCTAACATTTACTAAGTACTAAATATGCATTAGGCATAGTTCTAAGTACCTTACATGTATTTTTTCTTTCTATCTTTACAACAACCCTGTGAAGTAGATATTTTTACTATTCCCATTTTCTGGATGTTCTGAGAAGTTAAGTAATTTGTTCAACATCAACCAGAAGTTCTGAAGGCAGGATTCAAAACCATGCGATCCAATTTCTGATCCCATCTCATCGTGTAGCAAGGAGAAATATTATGAAGCAACACTTCACTTTACAAAAAAAAAAGTTTCTAAAAAAGAGTTATATCAGCATATCCTAATATGTTTAAAATGATATAATTTATAAAATTCTGTATCACACATATCTCAAGAACACATAATGTGCCTAAGATTGTTTTTATTAGTTCACTCTGGGAAAATGGCATACTATTTTCCTTTTAAAATAGTTTTCATCTTCAAGTTATATAGTTAAATGCCATTAAATCAACCTATACATGGGTATTCACTTACTATACCTGAAAGATAAATGTAAAAATACACAAACCTAAAAATATGATTATCTATTTGGAGATGTTTACATATATATTTAAGTTTCCAATGCTAGAGAATACTGCAGTGTACAAAAACAATTTCAAAAGACTAAGATTAGGATCTTCAAATAAAAAAAGATAAAATAGTGAATCCATGAAATGAAAACAGGATGATTAATATATAACATATATATTAGATAAATGATATACATATTATATATATACATATATATATATATATATATGATACATATATAGAGCAGAAGAAATGTTTAAAGATATTACAAAGGAAATGCTTTGGAGATCTGTTTTCCTCTTGGACACCAAATAAAGAATGTCATTTTTAACACTGACGTTTGAAATGCTTCCAGGAACTGAAGAGAGGAAACGCCATAAAGCAGCACAGATCAGACCTAAATCTGGGCTACAAGTTCTTCCCAGTTCCAAGAGGTACTGGAAATTTATATCAGAATCACATCTTTATCTTTGATGTAGTTTACAGTAAAGTATACATATAGACCTTTCATTCTAGAGTAGATTTAATCAAACATAAAGGCCTTTATTGTTTTCATAAAATCCCGAGATGAAAACCTTTTTGAGGGGCTGGTATAGACCTGTGTATGTCAGAATAAATTTTTTTTAATTTTAATTTCTTCCCCTCCAGTTTCAAACAAGAAGAAAAGTTTTTTGAAACTTCTAACCTTAGGAATTTTTACAGAGCTGAAAACATATACATATAAAGTGCTTTGGTCTTTTGAAAAATCTAACTCTAGAGAAGGCATAACCCTGGATGCCTTGGAGAGAAAGAAGAGAGAGGAAAGCATTCTTAAAATCAGAAAAGAGAGAGAGCCGAGATTCTAGGAGATTAAACAGTGAACAAAAGTTAGTGAGTTCTCTGGAGCACCAGAGATCTGTTTCATAGCAGTGTCAGCTTAGAGTGCTCCTAAGGAGGATAGACCCCAAAGCCTCCCCCAAGACTCTCCTTCCCTAGGCATGGTCTGGAAGCAGCTAAACCCTCCGACCAGGCTGGTGAGACGCCGGCATGTCAGCAGAAATTAGAGTGAGCCAAACCAAAGTATCTCCCCAGAACTTGAGCATATCCCATGGCCAGAGCCAATAAAGACAGTAACTTCCTTGCCTGTTCTGCAGAAATGGGACTCAGAGCCAGATTTCAGTAGATTTAGGGAAAATAAAGAAATGTGATATTTCTTATACAGATGTCTGTGAACCAAAATTCATTCCTACAACAGATCAGTATCTGGAATGGATAACACCACATTTCATAGACAGTTTTGCTCCTCAGAGAAGATAAACTCAGATATTCATCCTCTCTTACAAAATGATGTCTTAACAGGTTTAAATTAATAAGTGGAGTGGAGAGGTTTTTAAAAATTATTTATTGGGAGCAGTTATCATTCCATTTCTGACTTTTTAGGAAATGTTGTCTAGTGAATTAAGGTTCAAATTATGAAAAGATGGTAATAGAGGAAAAATTGGTAAATTGGTATAGTTTATTAACTTTGATAGTTCAAATATGGAATACATCTGTGCTCACAGTATACATCGAGAGCTCTTCAATAGATTTAATTAAGAGTTATAAAAGTAAAATAGTTGCCTCTAGGAAAGATCCTCCCAAATGTTAAAAAGTCAGTTCACAGTCTCCTCTTACCCCTTATTGCTTAATAACAATGTAAAAGAATGTAAGGTATATTCTACATGGATTAATTATTAGATTTTATATAATTTGGCCCATATGGAATCATTGGTGTAATTATTAAAATCTACATTAGAAAATAAATATTTCAGTTAATGTTATCAAGCCTTTTTAATTTCAAAATTCATGGTTAGAGAGTCTATTAACATAGGAAGAAATTTAAGATACTGCATTAGTACAAAAGATAAGATATGAGATATTATCTCTTGATCTAAAATAAAATGGATTTTTTGTGGAGAAGCATTAATGATAAAACACAATCTGTTCATTGCAGATGAACTAAAATTATTTAAAAACCTGAAGTTAATTTTATTTCCCATTCCAGAACTATAAATACTGAGGGTTTTTTTTCCCTTGCCATTGGGAAGTTATAAAGGAAAAAAGGAGGGAGTGTAGGTGAGGCTGCCTTCCCCTAACAATCTTACAATCTAGTTGAGGGAAGAAATACACCTGAAAAAAACCTCATGAACGAAGCAACACAATCACTTGCTGGATTTGAGGCCACCATCAGCTGATATATAATTTCACCAAACAAGCTGCAAACTAAATAACCACTTCACATTTGTGGAATATTTTATCATTGTTTATTCGGTGCCCAAATATGTCAATATCAAGTAAAGGGCAAAGAATCTGGAAAAGAATTGAGGACAGCTGAAATCAGTCATCAAAGAAGTGGTTCTCTATCGATTTCATTAAAACGCAAATCTTTAATGTTTTTGTGTCTTTCTGTTTGGTTTTGTTTTCACTTTTTACTTTGTTTTACTTTTGTCTTCTCTGGCAATAAAAGGCAGCAGGCCTATATGGTGTTGAAGTAGTGCAAAGTGTTCAGGCAAAAAGATTTGACTTTGAGTCTCACCTAGGTCATTCCTACTTGTTCTTGGGCTGGAAGCTCAGCTTCCCTTGTCTCTGTTTCTTTACTGGTAAAGGAGGGCCAACCTTGCAGAATGAAGATGAAAGAAAGGCAGTCAAGAAACTAGCAACTGGCACAGAGTAGGCATGTAATCATGAGAGTGGTGCCCATTATTCTTTCCCCTTTGGAAAAAGGATAGAAAGAGGAGGAACCCTTGCTTTAGAGCAGTGTTTCTCAAAATTTAACGTGAAACATCTGAGGATGTTGTTAAAATGCAGATTCTGATTCAGTAGGTCCAGGAGGTAGGGTCTGAGATTTGGCATTTCCAATGTTGCTGGTCCTTGGACCACATTTTAAGTAGCAAACTTTTAGAGATAAGAAGAACATGGAAATTGTCAGAGGAAAAAAATTAATATGTAGACAAATAAACCAACATTTGTAGGATGCCTACTGTATGCCTAGAAATGTATACATAAATACATCTCTTTTTTGATCCTCAAACTAACTCTGAGAAGTAGGTTTTATTGCCATTTCACAGAGCAGGAAATTGAGGATCAGATGCATAGGACATCTTTGTAATTCCAAAGCTCAGATTCACTGTTTACCTTGAGAGAGGACAGACACACAGTAAGACAGATCTGTAGAAGGAGGTAAAGATATATGAGTCTAAAGTGAAAGAGAATGACAAAGTTGAGGTGGACATCAGTAACCTGTAGAGGGAAAAGTGAAAGGGCTTAGGAGATTTGGGAGTGCATTTAACTGTGAGAGCTAGATAAGGGTGTATGGTCAGTAAGCCTTCACTTTCTCTCTCTCATACTTCTTCACAAGCTAGAATTGCTGCTGTTCAAGGTTCAATCCTTCATCTTTTCTGTCAAATAGTCATTGACAAAGCAGTAGTGCAACTGTCACCTTCCATGCAATAAAGGAATGGATCTGGGCCAACTTCACCTCTCCTGGTTATTTCAGTGGATACCAAGATAAGAAAGAAAATGCAAAGAGAAGGTCAAAAAGAGGACAATAAAATACTGCACTTCTAAAAGGACTTTTTCAAATCTTTTAACAAAGAGTTCATATCTAATCTAATCTAAATTCAACACTACCCTAGCAAACAGGAAATGGAGCCAAAAGTATGCTTATAATTAGGTCTAACAGGTGACAATCATATGACAAGAACATACTGCCATAAATGTCTTACTATAAGGAGGCAAGTATTGCAGTGTTTAAGTTCCATAAACTGTGGACTTCATTTAGGGAAGACACAAAAAATATAACTATTTTAAATAAACTCTAACTTTAGTTTTGTATTTGGGATGACATGCTTAACTGTTTTTAAGGTATCTTTCAGGAGTATAATGATTTGGACCCAAATTAGTAAATTTCTTCAAAAGTTTTCATTAAACCTGTAATTGTTAAATGCCAAGAATCAATGTAGTGTGCTTTATTACACTATCAACTTCTTTCCTTGAGGGTATAGGACACAAGAGAAATTGCATTGGATGAGTCTTTTTTTTTTATTTTCATAAGATCTGGCTAAGATGATCTCACAGGGCAATCTTAATCAAAAAATCTAAATAATACCAAGGCAATAGTCAAAAGAAAAGCAGAATCAGCTTTTGTACCATCTGCATGTGTTAATTTCATTTCATCTTCACAAATCTGTGGACTAGGTAGTGATATGCCCATTTTAAAGATGTTAGGACTTAAAATCAGATAAATTTATTAACTTACTCTTGTTCATACTACTGGCAAATAGTGGAGTCAGGTTTTGAAAAGAAAGAGCCAATGCTCTTACAGAGAATATGAGGATTGAGGTAGAAAGTGGTAATTGCCTCCCTATATCAATTCACCTTTCCTCCTTAACAGAATCCCAGTTTTATCTTGGAGCACTGTCACTTGAAATAAAAGTCTGTTTCCCAACCTTTTGCAGCTAGTGATGGTCATGTGCCTAAATTCTGGATGAGATGTAAGTGGAGATGTTACATGGGACTTTGATAAGTAGTAATAGTAATCCCTCCTGTGTATGGTCAGCCTGCCTCATTAGCCTCCATTCTGAGTCTCTGTTTCTTAATTCTCAGGCCACAACCAATAGGACTGGACTCCAACTGTGAACTCCATCACAATTGGCTGAAATGTTACCCTTCCCCACTCCCAGCTCCTTACCTGTCCCTCCTCTAAGGATGATGCTCCTCTGCTCATCTTAGCTCTCCACAATGGAAAGTGAATCCAGATGCCAACTGAGCACTAAGGAGCCTCTATTCCTTCCTAGCTTCACTGAAACTGACCAGGGTTCATAGCTCGTCCTTGGTGCCCTGTCATGCCTCCCTCCTGCAACTCTAGGATCAGAGCCAAGCTTGGAACCTCAGCAATCTGTCTTGGGTGCTCACTTTCTCCTGGCTGCTGCTGGCCCCATCTCCAGGACTGGCCCATGGATGCCACACCGTATCACAAACATACCTGTCTGCTTTACAATCTCAAGCCCCAGAAAATACATAACTATTGCTGCCTTCACTGACCCTTCAGATTAGATCCGCTTTGGCAACTGACATCTTCATGAAACAAACAGAACTTTGTTGTATGCCACCCCACTCTCCTTAACAAGATATTATCAAGCTGTTATACCTTCTAATGAGCAAAATGCCACATGTACATTCCAGTCAGTATATTCCTGGCCAGTAAGTTGCAAATCTGTTTCAGCTCAAAATGTTCCTCCTTTCTTAGTGTTACCATTCAGAATGCCATTCTACGAGAGAAGGAGGGAGGGCAAGAGGCCGAAATCCTTTTATGATAATGTGATATACCTAACCGCTCTTGATTTAAATATATACATATGTAATTAGGTCAGTTTTAAGTCATAAAATATGACCACTTTTTCCCTACTCTTTGGTCAACAGATATGAAAATGTGTTCTAATGCAAAGATCCTAATGACATCAGGAAAGTTACTAGGAGACACAAGTTGGCAAAGAGTAAAATGTAAGAGCTTTGTTGAAGCCACAGCTTGTAATGCAGTGATTAAGTTTGGTTTTGATTGAGCAACTAGGCATAAAGGAGCTGCTTGTAAGGTAACATTAGTCACATTAATGTCAATGAAGATGAAGCTCTTAAGAACGAGTTCCCAGGGATAGCTCACAAGGAAAACTAATCCAGGGAAGGGATAAAAGTAGGAGAGTTTATTGGTAATTATTTTAAACAATTTCAAAATCTTTACTTGCATTTGAGTGTGGAAAACCAATGAGGAAATGAATAATTCTTTCTACAGGTCTGCTACTAGAGTCAGAGACTGACATTGTTGACCCGGAGTGTACAAGAGAAAAAGCAATCGACTTCATTTTGAACATGCACAATTTCATTCAGCATAATGTTACTCTGAAACTCATCTTTCAGGACTCCAAAAGACAGAAAGAGAAAAAAAAATGAAATTGACAAGAGAAACATGAGTTTCTCATGCATTTTAAGGTAAACTCCTTATTAACTAGAGAACTAGGTCCAGAAAATCACTCAGCAAGAATAAAAGTATAGCCAGAATTTCTTTTGTGTTGATATAATGTGAAGCTTGCCCTAAGTGAAGGTCTGAAAGGAAAGTCAGTCTGTAATGACCTAACAAAATACATTATTATTAAAACTATTCTGGGTTGTCTCCATGACTCTCTAATAGATTTAGACACTGCTTCTTTATACCCATTAGAGTTAAGACATGCCTCCAATACAGCAGGTATCATTATATTATAATGGTTTTAGCTTATCTGACTCCTAATTAAGATTATAAACTAGTTGGGGTTGGGGACTATTTTATCTGTGGATTTTCAGCAGGCTTGGGGCCTGCCAATGTGTATTGAATTAATTAATTATTTTAGTCCAAAAATAGTAGTATAAAACTAACATAAGGTCAACATTTCTACCAATGAAATGATTTGGAAAAAAAATGTTGGTGATGACAAAACTGAAACTTGTTTCCTTTAGTCTTTTCCCTAAGATAGAATCAAATATAGCAAGTAGGACATCTGTTCATGACTTTTAGAAGCACATTTTTCCAGAAATATGATTCACTGGAAGGAAAGACCACTTTCATATAAAATTACTATGTCAGTGTTGCAAAATTTAGTGGTAATTTAAACACTGCTTTTTTCCTATTTAAGTTTCTTGAAATACATTTGTATTAGTTAGGCTTCTTCAGAAAAACAGAATTATATTTAGAGGGAGAGAGAGAGGAGAATTTGTAAGGAATATTAATCTCACCCAAAAACACCCTTGCAGAAACTCTCAGAATAATGTTTGACCAAATATCTGGACGTTCTGTGGCCCAGTCAAGTTGACACATGAAATTAACCATCATAGCATTCATGTGGCAGTGTCTGTACAGGCCCCAATCACTGTATATTGCTCTGCATAGTAAAGGTTCAGAGTAAATCTTGATTGAATAGACTACTAGTTGTGCATAGCATGGGCTTTGCTTCACAGAGAGCTGGGTTCTTGTCCCTTCTATGCTGACCTACTATCTGTGTGACACTAAGCAATTTATCTCATTTACACACTTCTTTTTCCTCATTTGTAGTTTAGGAATAATAATAATCATCATAGTAATGATAATGAAGTCATTATGAGGATTAAAATTGAATGCATGTAAAGCACTTGGCTTGGTGCTGGGCACAAAGTATGGAGTCAATAAATGTTAACTATTGTTACAATTATTTCTGCACAATTTTTTCCCCTAAGTGAATGATCAATCTTCAAGGCAGAGAATTTATTTTTAACCTCTCTCAATCATACTCTGTGCTTAATCCATCATGTATATCTGATAACTATTGATTTAATTGGTTTCAAATTCTATGACTTTCCTTTTATCATGAGAATGCCAGGGGCAGGACTACTTTTTAATAGGAGAATTTGAGCTCGTGTTTTTCAAAGAAACAAACGTTGGGAAAAGTTCATATGCTATTGAGGCAGTAGGGAAAGCTAGACAAAATCCATGAAGCAGAAATAAGGTCCAAATAGGCTCTGGTGAAAAAAGATAAGATTCTTCAAAGGAATAAATAAACGTATAAAGAGAAAGGTCTGGAGCACATGCGCAGCATTATACAGGCTTCAGTTGCTTAACAAAGTGATGTGAGTTCTATTAGAAAAAAAATTCCAGCCTATTTTGAAGCAAATCCAAGATATCATTTCTTCTCTATATATTGCAATATGCATCATTTTTTATTTTTTTAAAAAAACTTCCCCTTTTAATAACCACAATACTACCACTCCCCTCAACCAAAATGAGGAAAAAAAATCCTTAATTTTATTAATACCCAGTGCTCATATTTTTCTTATTGTAATTATGAAAACTTTTTAAAACTGTTTGTTCAAATCTAGATAATACAAGCAAGGCCCATATATTATTGGATGATAGATGTCTTGAGGGCTTTTTCCTTTAATTTATAAGTTTCCCCAGATCTCTTTATTTCTTGCAATTTTATTGTTGACATAAAAGATCATAGTCTTGCAGAAGTTCTCACTATCTAGATTTTGCTGATTAAATATTTGTGGACTCATTAAATATATTCCTCTAGCCTGTGTATTTTCTACAAATTAAAACATGAAACTTGATCATTTTTAGTTTTTTAGTTTTTTGTTTGTTTTTGTTTGTTTGTTTTTGGTGGAGGATAAAACTACTTCTTAGGTGTTTATATATTACCATCGGAAGGTACATGTCTGGTTATCTCCCTGGAATGCAAGAGCTGTGATTGCAATGCTTATATGGTGATATTCTATCTTTCTAATTTATTGGCTGTGATAATACAAAAGGAAAACTTTCCCTCATTACTATTAGGTCATTCAGAGGTACAGGTCATAATAGGATCATAGACTATTGAAACTATACCTTTATGAAAATTTTAGTAATTAAATTTTGTTTGACATTATATTGCAGAATCAATCATTTCTTACCACTGTCAGCTATTAGGTTGTATCTAGAGTCTCTGTACTACACATTTATATCATGAAATAGATGCTCATTTTTAATTAAGGTTTATAAAAAAATATAATATCTAGATTCCAAAGACGAAAAACCAAAATTTTAATATACCCCAATATTATATACTTGATACCAACATCTTCTTATTGTGGATAAAGAGATAATAAATGTATTCATGTATTTCTTTTGAATTGTTTTCTTGGGACAAATTCCTCAAAGTAGAATTAATAAAACATAGAACTTGATTATACTTATGTCCATTGTTCTTTATTGCCATATTCCTTTTCAAAAGAATTGTATTAATTTATAGTATCATCAAGAATGAGTACATAATTTTATTACAATGTTGACAATTATTAGAATAAAAAGATATGCTTTTTTAAAATCAAATATAAAATGCTATTTTAAAGTTGTTTTCACTTTCATTCCTTTAATTACTATCAAGGATAAACATTTTTTTCCATGTGTTTGTTTACTAACTATATTTTCTCTTGAGCAGAGGAGAGATTTTTCTTCAACTATGAAAAGGCATTTCTGAATAACATAGCTGTTTAGTGGGAGCAGGGAATTTCAGAATCTGAATTCTCAGTTTTCACAAATTGGTTTACTAAGAATGAGTATAAATATTTCTGGTTTTAATTTCCTTTTTTTGGTAAAGTTGGGCTGATTATACTTTAACTACAATAGAAGGCTATTCAGAAAATTCAGTGAGTTTACATACCCTAAATTCTTATGAAAATCAGTATATCTAATCATTATTATAAGTATTTTTAAAAGTTTGACTTTAAAATATAAATTTAGCATTATAAAAACAATGTTAATCCAAGATTAGCCCTGAATCTTCTCACATTCAATTATATCCTTCAATCTGGGATTAGGAATTTACTCTGAATAACAACTATTCTTTTCTGTGCATTCCTACTAAGGAAAAAAATGAAGTAGATATAAAAGTAAGTTAAAAGTTTTTTTAAAAAATCAGTTTTTCTAAAACAAAAATCAATTATTTCACAAATATTAATTCACACATTGGGTTTCTTAAGGATAGGAGCAGAGGATACTGTTTTGGAAAGGAAGCTTCTCTGAGGGTTTGACTATATGATGACATTCCTTCCCATTTTTCCTCCATCCAAAAACAAGGTGGATTTAACAACTAATCCTGTGGCCATCCAGATACGCCAATGTACTGCCCGTTCCCTGGGAAGGTGACTTTCCAAGCCAAAGTTTGGTTCTGACCTAATCTAGAGAAAAGAGCAGGAAGAAGAAGGAGAAAGCTAAAGAAAGCGTTCACAGCGTAGCTAGCTAGACCTGGGCTAGACTTTTGTTTACTCGTCAGGGTTCTCAGTCTCAAGCAATCAAACTGATCTGAACTAATTTAAAACTGACAGGAATTTTTGCTAATCCATTTTGAACAATTTACTGGCCTTATCAATTTTCTTGACCTATAGAGATAACAATCACAGAGAGAAAATGCCCAGGTAACAATGATTTTACAGAACATTTTATATCTCCCATGAATTTTACTTCTAGGACATTTAATTAATTTTTTTCCTTAGTATATAATAGACTTTTCTTCTTTTAATTGGCACCTTAGTGCCCAATTAAATAATAAGCATGCTAAATAAAAGCAATAATAACATATAACTAACTTTTAAAAACCAGTAAGTTTATCAAAGGGTTAGGCATAAGAAACTCTAATTTTAAACTTAGCTTGTTTTAATGATATACTCTGTTTCTATCCTCTTTTTCTTCCATTTCTAAAACTAACGTAAAACTGGAAATGATGTAAAAATAATTAATAGCTAAAAGTTCTGTAGTCACTGAAGTAGTAAATGGATTAAGGAGATACTCTCAAAAAATGGGAATAAGATTGCACCCTGGGTATTAAATCAAAATCAACACTGAGATTCACCTTGAATAAACTAAACAGCCTGCCACCCAATTAATATAGTGACAGTAAGAATGATAGAGAGATCTATCTGGTCTATCACAAAAATATAGGAAAAGGAGATTCACAGTGTAAATTTTGGCAGAGCCCAGTTGATTTGTGCCTTGAGGAAGGCACCTTCTACCTTCTACTAAGTATCTGGTCTGTCTGGTAGGTATTTCCTTAAAGTAGAAATGTGTGCACTGGGCTCTCTTAACATAATGCCATTAAATATAAATCTCTTATAAATACCTCCTCTTCTAAGCCTATGCTCCTTAAAGTATCTTCTGAGTTTGGCTTCTTATGGGTTTTCCATTCAGAGAAAGAGAGGAAGAAAACTTAAACATGGATTTTCCTAATCTGTGGTTTTATTTCTTATTGTGAATTAATAAACTATCTTTCTGGTTTCATATGTCAGTCTTTTGGGGAGGTTTGCTAAATTGACATCCCCAGTCTGAGCAACTTCAAAATATTAATGAAATATTTTCTAATATGTGATGTTTGGAGCAGACTTCAAAGAACAATGAGTTCTCCAAGTTTTCCCCAGGCAATTCTCTCTGCATTGATGAGTGCCAAGCAAACCTTTTCCATTTCAAAATGTCCACACCCTTACTAGTGAGCACAGTTAGCTCCAGGTCACATCTCCAGAATGTAAGTATATTGGTGTATGCACAGGGATCACATCTAGAGGTTAACTTCCTTTTCTGTCTCTTTTTAGGTGAAACAACCTCACTTGCCCCATCTCTTTTGAATATATAATAGCAAATAAAGCTCCTAGCACACAGTAGAGCGTCAATAAATGTGTTGAAATGATGGCTGCTCTTGTGCATGTTTGTCTCTCACAAAAGACAGGAGGCAGCTTACCGTTCTAGGAGTATTTTCATGAGTATGTGTGACTGGATCATTTAGTCTCAGAGTGTAGTCCTAAAGTGGACAGAACTTCCCACAACTTAGGTGATTGTTTTTGTTTTTTAGCACTCTTCGGGTTGGGTTGGGCAGAGGGGAGGAATGCAAAACAACAACAACAACAACAAACAAAAAAACAGCAAACAAAAAAAAACAAAACAAATGAACAAACAAAAACAAGGATAACAAAATCATCACCAGCTCAGGCCCTCACTCCAGGAGATTTAGCCTAGAGATTTAGTCTCCTCTTCCATGTCCTTTCTGTCTCCCATTAGGGTCCCAGGGGATTCTTACACCTTCTCTGCTCCAGCCATCAGCAACTACAATAACTCCTACCTTGGCTTCGCCTCACCTATTCTGATCTCCCTAGGTGGAAGATTGAGAAACAGCTCCAGCTTCAGGTGTGTTTTTATAATTCTCTGAGCTCAGATCCTGCCCACAGCCACCTTGAACCCATGAAAGAGTTACCACAGGGCAGGCTGCATCCCTACCTAAATGCTACTGAAAGTCCCAGGATTAATCATCACCAGCAAGCCATGTGGTCACAGTCTTAGGGCCACAGGTGTGGCTCAGGGCTCAGGAGAGATAACAGGGGTGTATCTCATACCTGCCGCTGCTTTGGGGTGAGGTTGCTTGGTGCTGCTGCAGGCTGACTCCTCCACTAGTCCCAGGGGTTTCAGATAGAGCCAAAAGCCCCAGCACAAACTTAAATGGGTAAGCAAGAGATAAGTACAGGCTGCTGTCCCAGAAAGAGAGCCGGACTGAGGCCTCCATTAAGAAACCTCCTTGGCTATGTTCCTGATGCCAGATATATATATCTTTCAAAGGTCTTCTGCTTATTCTTTCTCCAAATGCTATATACGGATAAAATGTACTGCTTCTCTCAACACATCAAGGTTATTTATGCTTTTCCCCTAGTAAATTTCCCTGCTTTGGTGTATGAATGTGGTATATTTAATATTGGGAGATCTAGTGCATTTTGTTAAATAAAAGTGAAATTTGTAGTTGGCAGATTTGTTAATTCATGTGTCAGTGCTAAATAACTACCTTTAATATACATAGCACTGTAATAACAGTACTCCTTTTATACTAAAGATAAGGTTATATAAGTGACCTGGACATTTATGTATGCTAAATTGGAGGCTGGCTTTTCATTAGGAATGGAGAGAAAGACATGATAGACAGACACAGAAGTAGAAAGGCAAAATATAATGCCAAGGGTGTTTAGCTTTGGTATTTGGTTTTGGACACTAAAATGATATAAAAGCCAATATAGTTTAAAAGTACATAAAAATGTTATTTTTTATTTTTATTTTTGTTTTTGTAACTTACAACTTTTGGTTAGGCTGAATATCAAGGTTGTTATTTTGGGGGCCCAATCATAAAATAAATAAGGATGAATAACTATAGAGAGATTATCATAAAAGACAGCATCAGCTAAATCAATGAATATAGGCTTATTGGCAGAATAATGCAAAGTAAAATACATCATCTTAGTAAATGTATACTATTATGGCTGAGAACCAGTGAAGTGAAAAATATTCTCACAGCTTTAAGGTAATTATTGAAAACATTATGAAACAAGTAGTCAGACGCAGAGAACAGAGTTCCAGAGCTACTCACGTTGGGCCTGGGAAGCCAACATCAATAATCGGGTCACTTTTTTTTCTTTTTTTTTTTAAGCACACTGTAGGGATTTTAACCTGAGAGGGACCTGGGTTTGAATCCTGGCTCCAACACTTTCTAGATATGTGATCTTGGGCAAGTGGCTTAACTTTTATGGCCTTATGTGAATTTCCCCACTTGTAAAATGGAAATGATTTTACCTACATCCTTGCTAACAGTTAAAATATCTAACAATTAGTATAGCTTGGGCACCAAACATTGAGAACAAATTCTGGCCTTGGCCCTGGAGCAGAGTCCTGGAGGGCGACTACTGTGACTACTCTTTAGTTTCTAGAGTTGATGAAGACAAGATTGATAGGTCTGCAAAAGAGCTGGGCAACCTGAGAAACTGGGTGGAGAGGGCACTTGGGGAACTTAAGGCAGCAGCTCTCCACTGCCCACTATGGAAGTATTTCAGTGTTTTAACAAGTCTGGCCATATAGCTGTGTAACCTCGTTATGCAGAGTTAATGTGAGGATTAAATGATAAAATATATGTATAACACTTAGCATATATTAAGCTCAATAAATAGTATATTTACTACTAATAATAATAGTGTCATGATAGATAAAATAATGCCAACTTCAGGATTACGGAGAGGATGAAATAAAAAAGCATGTTATTCAGTTCAGGGCTTGGCTCCTAGTAAGTACTTAACAACATAGTAGGCTTTACTATTAATATTATTACTGTTGTTACTATTAATATTACATAATGTTTGGTGTGTGTATTAAATTCAATATAATAGATTAAAAGACCAATCAGGGCCAAACAAATATTGCATATTATCACAGCTTTTCTACTACTAAATGATTATTGTACTCAGGTTGTAAGATTATAAAAAGTAATATGAAAAACTAGTAAATAATTTTAAGAAAAACAAAGAGTCTTTCTTTTCAGCTCCTACAAAATATTTTATAATCTGGGAATACACCTAGCTTGTCAATTAGTGGAAAATAAAATTAAATTAATAAACATAATTGCATCTGACAAATTATTGACTATAAACCCAGAGAAGCACAATATAAAATAAATGACAATATGATCAAATTAATTCTAGCATCCTTGAAGCGACTTGAATTTGATCTTTATTGATAATTTAAAATTCAATGGTATATTTTTTCATTTCTGGCAGTTTATATTAGAGAAAAATAATATTTTTGGCTAAATTAGCAAGCAGGTATTGCTTTTTCCTTAATGAAATACATCAGCTCAAATCTTAAGAGTCTTCTGAAAGCTTTCTCAGACTACTCAATATAACAATTCTTCAGACTGTGGTTATGCAAAAGGAAATAGCTAACCTACTTAATTTTCTTAAAGTAGATATCCAAAGCAGGACAATTTAATGGATTTGGGGTTTGTGGCTTTTGAGCCTCAACTGGGTCTTGGCACTCAAAATTAAATAAAGTAATTACCAAATAGCTATGTCATTTTACAATGACCTTAAATTCTCTAGTGTACAGTTAGTCGTCTAGTGGTTTAGAAAATGTGAGTGAGATGAAATGAAACTCTATTGAACTTATCTACAATTAACATTAAGGGCATTTTCTTCTTAAAGGCTTTATTTCAGGTATGAAAGTAAAGATCAACAGATTATTTTTTAACTCTACAAAATAACAGTCTTAGTCACGTAATGAGAGAGGTGTGTATGAGGACATCAACCACCTCGGTAAGCCGAGAGCCAGAGTGAAGATTCTACTTTCAATTTTGATTAAAACTTATTTTTTTCACATTTTGATGGTAAGCTCAAAGTTAATTTGCATTACTGATTAACCAATATTATACAAGTTCTGTTATCGCCTTAAAAGGAATTTTTCCACTCAAATAATACTGGGAGAATAGAGGCTGCTATCACATAAACTCTGTTTAAACAGAAAAAGTTTTTTATTGGTACTCACAGTAATCAGATGCACACCATTATTAAATACAGAGTCAGCATACATAATTTTGTTGTCCGTTGATTCTCTAGTTTTCAAAAGGCTCACTCTATCTGAATGATGAAATAAAGACACTTGCTTACAGAGAAAGAAGCTTAAACCAACTGGGGTTACAGAGAAGAAAGATAGGTAATACTAAGATGTTGAAGATCTATTCTCCACAGAGATGATATTGTTGGAGAGAGAAATACAAAGAAGTAACACAGACTTTGAGCCCCCACCCCCAGCATCTTATATTCACAAAAGATGTCTTTTAGTCCACAATTATTTTCTCTGAATGCCATATTGAGGAGATTTCCCCACTTATGTCTAATTAAATTTATTATGAAGAAAAACTCTGGATAAGTTATAAGAATGTATAATGTTTAATAGTATGATTATAAAATCACAGTTAAACTGCATCTTTCTATAAGTAGTCAAATTTAATTTAATTAAGCATACCTTTACTGACCATCTAACATTTAATCAAATGTTAGAAATTTGAGCCAGGTGAATAAAGAAGAATTAAAGAGTAGGCTATACTTGCTTACCTCCTATATTATTATTAATAATTTTAAATAAAATATTAATATTAATATTAATAACACATTAAAGTTATTTTAAAACAGATGATCAAAAGCAGCAAATGTCCCCCTTTGAAGAATGCAAATATGGTTATTTCTTTAATTCTCCCAAGTTGGATGCAGTGATGTATCTCCTCAGACTCCGAGCCAAGGGCCAGGGAGAGGCTGAGAACTGGGATTTTGGGCAAAGGCAGAGCAGACAAGAGGAAGAAGGGAAATCCAGGAAGAAGAAAATTCTAAGTTTCAACTGGAGACAAATTCCATCTATATGTTCTACAAAGAGTCCCAATGAGAACTATTAAGACGCTGAGATGCTCACTCCTCTGTCCGTAATCTGGCCTTAAATAAGAAAAAGTTCTTTCTGGTACTGGACCAGCACACCCAGCCTGATGCTGAGGAGCATAAGAGCATGTTAGAGGTTAGTAATGGAGCGTCCATTTCAGGGACACTAATGGAGACAATATTGAAACTACAAGCTATCAAGAGTTTGAATAGCAACTTGATAAAACATAACAGATGGAGCTAAAACTGATGGATGTAACCTAAAAACTGGCATCTTTCCCAATATACTATTTAATTAATTAACACAGGATAAAGCTGAATTTTATTGCCTGACATATCAAAACAAGTCAATAAAGTAAATACAAGATGCCATTTAGAATTCTAATAAAGTCTTGTGCAACTCTCACATTCACTGAAGTTGTCATTAATTACTGAGTTGGACTAAGTCCTATTAAACTTCACACACATTATTACATTATTCAAGATTAAAATATATTTACATCTTTCTATACAGGTACATAAATAAAAACAACATACAAAATAATACAGAGGAAAACACATACATAGTGTATTTGAAAAGTTTACCATTCCTATTGTGATTGTTAGGGTTTCTTCCCTCTTTTCCACAGTACGGTAGAAAGTCACAGAATAATACATCTAATAGTAATCTCCTGGTTTTTTTTTTTTTTTAATAATGATATTATTCCACCATTACATGATTGAACTGAATTTCTGGTCATGCTGGTGATTCCACTGAGTTACCTGCCCTATCTTGTCCTATTTTGGGACTGGAAGTGTAAGCTATGGTCATGAGAAAGAGTTTTCCTCCCTTTAAAGCTAACAACCATCTTTAAAGGTTGAATCTACAATTTTACACTCATTAATACTTCTGAATAAAAATCAATAAACTAAGTAATAAAACATGCATACCATCTCCCCAAATCTACCCCTCTAGGTATGTGCATACACACATACATGCATAATTACACACACACACACACACACACACACACACACACACTCAGACAACACCATCACCCCTGCTTTGTGTAGATAAGGTATAATTTCCTTTTCTTCAAACAAGGTCACTGAGTTGGCAAGAAATATTGTCCCACCTAGAAAAGTGGCCACGCCTCAGTTGAATCATCGAGGAACTGGTCAATGAACAAGCAGGTAGGTCTCAAGCTGGAGGTGACAGAACTAATAAATTTCTAAACTTTATCTGCTATAGATTTTCTTTATTCTATGTATCTGTAATTTCCTGTATAGGTACAGTTAGTACATTTCTGAATACTTTCACACGTAATAATTGTATGATAGACATAAAATTGTGTTGCTGTTAACATAATTCTAAAACAGCACCCCTGGTCTTAAACTATGAAGTCCTTGAGGGCAGGCCTATGAAACTGTTAGCCCAAGCACTTATCACAATGGCTAGCATTTGCAGAATGCTCAACAAATATTTGTTGAATAACTGAATAGTGGCAGAAGTGAGAGTAGAGGGAGAAAGCCAGAATTTATTATCTGGACCAGAATAGGACAGCCTTTAGTATGAGTTTATGAATGGGCCTTATAAAATTGTCAACAATAGACTGATTGTAATGACAAATTTATGATAAATTTGACTAGGAATTATCTAGAGGAAATCAATTTACCTCACCAGAATAACAACATTAAATATTCTGTGAAGTCTTTGATTAAATCATTGTGCAGGAGAATACCTCTTCATTTGTTCTCACCTATTAAGTCATCATCCTATTGTATCCCCTTTTTACTCACAAAAGTCCAACATACTGGTCACTTAAAAGTTATTTACATTTTACAGAATAGCAGGTAAAGCAAATATTTGAGCTCTTGAATGTCACAGAGTCTCTGCCCTGCAGAAGAATACAGTATCATAGGGAAGACAGACATTAGATTGTAGCAAAAAAATTACATGAATACCAGTGTGCACAGTGCTTGGAGATGTACAGGACACTGTGGGAATGCTTAATGGGGGGAGTGCAGAATCACCAGGCAGCTGACTCAATACTTGCTTGGGGCACCAGAAGAGGCTCAAGAGAGAGGATACAGCATGTATGAGAGAGAAAAAGAGACAGAGGAAGATAATTTGAGTCAGAAGAAAATCTAGAAAGAATTTATTCAGAATATGTATATATTTTAATGTATGTCACTTTAGAAAAAAAAATGTGTTTCACACTGTTTGAATTCAAATTGAACTGGGGGGCAGCCAATAGAATCTTTATGTTCTCAGGGTTTGTGAATGTCTTCACCTACCTCTGCAAGGGGACTTAACCCTCTTTGAAGGGTAACTTATAAACTGAAACTTAAATGATGAAGAACTAGCTGAAAAAGAAGATAGACATATCAGAAACAATTTCCAAACCGAGGGTACATGCAGAATGTGAAATGACCCAAAGGCTAGTTTTGGTCCTGTTCTTCTATTTCCTTTCCTCTGTAGAGAATCATTTCCAAAGGCAGACTCATCCAGATCCTGTTTAGATGCACAAGGAATAGCCATCTTTCTGTGAGCTATGTTGGGACATTAACCACAGCTAGGTGGGCAATCATAAAGACATTGATACAGAGTTCAATTTGTTCTCACTTTATTTACATGACAAAATTCTTGAAAACATACTACGTTCCAGACCCTAAGTCAAGTGCTGATGATACCCAAGGATTTCTCCTGCTCTGGGTGCCTGTAGATCCATTGCCAGATCTCCACTCTCTCAAATTGAGATCTTCCTCTCACCTGACTCCCTGAGAAGTGTGGCTTCTCCTTCTGATTACATTGTTTCTGCCCAAACATCCAATCTCCCCTAATCTCAAGCCACTGTTTCAGTACATTTCAGAGCCCTTCTTCTCATCAGACATGAGGACAAAGGAAGCAACAAGCTTTCTACCTGTTATCCAGGATTGCCCAGGATTCTGTCCCATTACACCCTCACCTGTTCTCATCTGATATCCCCTTACTATTATTACTGTGACTTTCTCACACCATTCCTTAGTGGTAAACTATTAACAAAGTCTGATGTTCAGGCTAACCCCTTGAACAAGTAGCCACTTTCTTCCTATTTCTCATACAGAAGTCTCTTTGAATATTTCTCAACTTACCTTCCAACCCATTCTTCTTGCAATCTTAGTGAACACAGTTCTTGATTTCTCTTTGACTCAGCATATTTTCTTCTTGCTCACATTTTTTCCTCTCCTTTCACACACTGCTTTACCTGGCTTCAGCCTTTAGTCGGTTTTGTTTCCTTCTAGTCAATCTCCTACTCATACAACTGAACTTTTATAATCAGTGTAGTGAAAATACATGTAATTGTGGTGTAGGTAAAAAATATAGTGCAAATAAAGGTAATTGTGGTGTAGGTAAAAGAAATCACATAATCTTCAGATTTGATTATTTGGGGTTCATGGTTATATCATCTTAAAACCAATCTTTTTGACTTATATTCATGAATGGTTATGCCTTATATTTTCCTTTATTCTTCCTATTCAAAAAGATTGAAGATGGCTTACAAAATACTTATGGTATAATAAGATATTAAGGAAATGGAGTAACCAACCAAAAGGAAACTAAGAAGAGACAAAATAAAGAAGTCAGGGTAAAAATATTTCACAAAATGTACACTGTAGAGTCTGTGCACTTACTGTAAGTAAGCTTCTGAATTCTTAAATGACCAACATATGATAGAAGGAAGCACATTCAATTACACAATTCAAAATGCTCAGAAGATTATAAAACAAACGAGTTGCTCAAGAGCAGCACAGTCATTTGTGGTAATGAATTTCTGCAGGCTCCCATGAAGAGAACAGTGTGATGAGTGAGTAGTGTTCTCAGCTGCACCTCCACAGTAAAAACAGTCGTGGGGTTCCTCAGACTGCTTTGCCAATCGTCCCTAGACTTCAGATGTTCATATAATCCCAAACTGTGGCTCACCAATAGTAATCATAGGCGGGGCCAAAACAAGAATATGCAAAGTCAGATTTGTGATCATTACTCTTCAATTTCAGGATAAAAGTTAGATCACCTACATGAGGTGCATTGTCTTAAGGAAATACTCCTTTAACATTACTTTTCCCAACTGATCATTTCTGCACACCAGACAGGCGGATTGGCGATTTAGAATATATTCATTTCCACTAGTACTCCGCAGAATTGAGAATAGGGTTAATGATGTCTTATAAAAGTTAAGAAAAAAGAAGGGAACTGAGGAAATATTTGTAGGCTAAGCCAAGATTTTCCTGAAAAAATTTTAATTTTGTAGCCATTAATACAGTTAAAAGGGCAAATGCCAAGATTTTGCCATTGAACACGAATTTTCCCTTTTAAAATACACATACAATTTATCATGGTAACTATTTGTTTTTAAATGTACAGTTCCATAGTATTAAATATTCATAATGTTGTTCAACCATCACCACCATCCATCTCCATAACTCTTTTCATCTTGTAAAACTGAAACTCTATATACCCACTAGATAAAAACCCATCATTCCCCACTCTCCTCAGCCCCTGGCAACCACCATTTTATTTTCTGTCTCTAAGACTAAGACTGTCTCTAAGACCTAATGCAGTCATTTTAATCAGAAAAAAACAAAACAAAAAACCACACTCATAAAATATATAACCTCAAGCAATGAGACTTCCTCTTTCTATCCATAAGATAAAGTATTACAATATTAATGCTTTTAGATGACTAAATAATTTGACCTCTTGTGTAAGCAAAGTAACCAAAAGTTGGTTAAGTACTGGAGATTATTAATAGCAGCTTTGGTTTTGCTGCAGCTTCTCAGAGGCCATCAATGTTTCTGTCAGTCACAGGCTGCTTGTCTTTTTAAGCTACTTCTCTTTTATGATAAATAAAACTAAGTAAAAAACATATGTTAGTTTTTCTGTTTTTTTGTTTTGTTTTGTTTTTCAAAAGAAGTAATAGAAAGCTGGATCTAGTTCCTGCAAAAGTAGTATCAAGTTATCAAACATTAAGGCAGAAGGAAGGTGCAGAACCTATTTATGCTTTACATATTTGTACTTTTCAAGAAAAAGATCGTTTTTATGGCTTTCAACTCTCACAATGGTTTTCAGTTTCAATTCTGTAAAAGCATAAATAGCCAAAAATTAAAACTGCATTTGTATCACTCAGTCCACAACTGATCGATAACTGTTTGAAAAACTTCCAATAAAAGTTACAAAAATGTAATGTGATATTGTTCCTAATGAATTTCTTCACAAGGTGATAAAATATATAATACTGATCAGTACGGGAAAAGCTTGCCTTAAGTCCACTTTTTATTTTGTTTTATTATTATATTTTAAACAGGTCAGTTTTACATTGTGTTTGTTATACTAACAACAATAGCATTTAAAAAACACAGCAATTTACTAATAGCCTCAAAATCCCAACAAATCAACCTTTTTTTATATACTGCTATGGCTCCCTCAACTCAGTCCTTGTCCATATGCATATATTAATTTAGTTTTACATATTTGTATTTATTATTTTACAGTGGTTGAGAGATAGGGTTATTCTGTAAAATGGATGGAAAAAAATCACAGGAGACATTAGCTGTGAAGAAAGCTTTAGAGGCTGAGTCCCAAACATCTTGCAAAACCATTATCCCTTTTCCAAGGTTCTCCGACATGTATTTTTTCTGTGGTAGTTCTTATGCGCAGATCCCATGCTCAGACATGCTGGTGTGCAGGTTGGGTGTTTTTTACTGAGTTTTAGATGTTCAGCTTATTGTTGTTTCAAGGGGAGAGATCTGGGGGCATCTCTCACTCTGCCATATTTCTGATGTCACTCCTGTTTTTTATTTGCCCAAAGTCTGGTCTAGAAATTCTGGAAGGATAATTAATCAGAAAGAAAATGCTTTTTAAGTGAAATAATTTCAAATATATTAGATTTATGATTTTGAGAAAGTGGAAAGTTGCCCCTTTAAAAAATGAGATAGACTCTAGTGCCCATCTGATGGCTCCATTATTTCTATTCGCTATAGAAATAATTAAGGCAAGACTCGGTGTCCTCCAATCAGACTGACCCTTGAAGAGTTGTACTTTAAGTGAAAGGATGGAGACCACTGGTCTTACTGCATAGCTTAGGATCTACTAAAATCATTCAGAATGCTTTGCTTTTCATCACTTTGATATTCTTGAACTAGACATTTTTTCCCTAACTACTCAGTTATTGACATTAAATTATTAATTTAACAAATATTAATCAAGTACACTTTAGACACTATAGGTACCAAAATGAATGAGCCAGGAATTTTGACCTTACCAAGCTTACAGTCTGTGCTTTCTACTGACGGTCCAAGATGTTCTGAAAAATATACCTCTTTGTTGGAAATGAATATATCTCACATGTATATCTAGCACAGGTTTATATTAACAAGTTTATGCAACAAAAAACAGTATTTACACTATTAATTCAGTGGCTATTATGTGATGATGATAAACTTATTCTCCTGGAAGGTCTGTCACCTCACTTTGAATGGCTTAAATTTCAGTTTCCTTGTCTATTACCAGAGTACAACTTCCTATAATACCATGCTTTACTTCTGGTTCTTCTCCAGTCCAGCACTTTAGCATTCAATGTTTCACTCTGGCAATAATTTCCTATCTGACTTTTCTTTTCTCTCCAACCTATCACATAGAATGTCTATGGGATAACATTCTAATTTCATCTTGTCATTTCTTTGTTCAGAAAATTCTAGGGATTGCCTATTTCCTGTAAACTTGTGATTAGCCAGAAACTGTCACAATACTCTGTCTCCTTTATTTACCCAATCCCACCCCCATTACTTCAAATTAGTAGCTGTACTTCAAACATCTTCAGCTTTCTTCACTCCTTACATATTTGTTCTGTAGTTCTTCCTGCTGGAAAGCCCCTACCTCCACCTTCCCTTCATCCTTCCATTGCAAGTTCAGTTAAAATTCAGCTCCTTTCTTCTGAACTCTTCCCCAACTGCTATTGCTCACGATTTTCTGAAACTAATGACGATTATCAGTATAGTTCTTTAGGACTTAATCCCATACTGACTTGGATTGGTATTTAACTGATTTCTCTCTGTAACTTCTCTAACTAGATTGTATACACCACCCAGAGAGAAGGGGCTCACCTTAAAAAGTTGCTTGTGTGTCTCTTCCTAGTTTTAAGCAGTTGTTATGCAGACATTTGGTGCTCAATACGTTTAAGAAATAGCTGTGGAATGAATCAGTTATCACTAACTCCAAATACATTTTTTTCCCTTTCTTTTACAGCTGGTGTCTGCCTTAAATCCTGTGTATTCCCAAAAAGATGCTTTTCAAACCTTTCCAACCACAATCAACAGGAAGAAATTCTTTTCATATCGTGACAAAACAATACATATTGCTTACATTGTGCAATATATTGTTTTATCCTATGTTGAAAAATACTGATCACAACACACTAAATTATCTCACCTCTAAAAGATTATAATCTATAGTATAAAAATACTCTATGCTCTTTGAGTTAATGAGGTGTATAATATTGGTCTTGAAAATGTTTAGAAAACACTGCTTTGAGTGCTCATTTTGTTACTGTCAATTTGAGTTATAATTATGATCTTTACACAGTTATCTTGAAAATAATTATCATATTCCACCATAGCATTTAGAATCAATTCCTCCTTCCACTTCTACCTACTGAAATTTGGGATACGGTTAAGTGATAATTCACAGTGTCTCTTTCCATAAAGTATTTCTCACCCTAACCTGTTCCATTTAGTTCGGCAAAACAGAATATCTTGTCTGTTCTCCCGGAAACACTGGTTTTTCCACAAGGGATCAGGCACAAGGGACTTGCAATCCCTTTCAAAATTAAAGGTAGTGATCAAGATTCCCCAACTCAGTCGTTTGCCAAAGAGGGCTGCGTTGTGCGTTGAGGCAAAGGCTTAAATTGAACCCGAAGCGGATACCTCTGGGGATTAACCTCCAGCCACTACTCTCGAGATGGTTGCGTTTCTGTGTTGGGGGACGGGGGCAAAGCAAGCAGAGAGGCAGAAACCGACCTGCAACAGGAGGCAGAAACAGAGCAGTCGGTCAGAGGCTGCAGACTCCACAGAAAGACAGACACACAGATGCGGCTTAATCCTACCCCTGAGAGCGGGGAAGGACGCAGAGAGCCCTACACCTTGCCACTACCGAGGCTGCCCCCGCCCACACGGCTAAGGCCAGCTCAGGACCCGCGCAGAGCGCGCGGGGAGCCTGGGTCCGCGCAGCCCCTGTCGTCACGTCCGGGGGGCGGGCTGGGGCGCCGGGGGCGGGCCCGGGCGGGGCCGGGGGGCCGGGCCGGGCGGGGTGGGGTTGTGGCGGTGCTTCGGGTGACAACGGTCAATAATGAAGGTGGCTGCGGCGCGACGGCAGGCTCAGCAGCACCGGGCGGGGGCGGTGCTGGGGCTGCGCCTGTAGGACTGGCGGCCAACGCGGCGAGATGGGAACCCGGCGCAGGGAGTGAGGTGGCGGCGGCGGCGAGCGGAACCTCAGCCGGAGGGGCTCTCCTGCTTCCCCCTCTGGCTCGTCGGCCTCCACCCGCGGCCCCGCGGCCCCCGCGTCTCGCGGGACCGGGACGGCGTCGGCGGGGGCATGTGGCGCTGGGTCCGGCAGCAGCTGGTAGGTGCCTCTGCGCCTCCGCCTCCGGGTCGCTGGCGCGCGGCCTCTCGGGCTTGGGCGCGGGAAGGGCCGGCGGCGCGGAGCCGCCAGGCCGGGGTGCGGGCCCCTGGCTAGGCCGCAGCGGGGCGGGCGCGGGGGCCGCAGCCGGCAGAGCCCCACGCAGCCCCGGGACGCGTCCCGCCTGCGAGCCCGGGCCGTTCGTGCAGCGCAGGCGGCCGCGTCCTGCCCCGCGCTGCCCGGGTCCTCCCTCCTCCTCGCCGCTGTTGGGCGGCCGCGGTCAGGAGCGGAGTCCAGAGTGGGGTCGGCGTACCGTACCATTGAGCAGCCGCGGCGAGGGACAGGAAAGAGGCTCGCGTTTCCTGGCTTTAGCAATTTGGGACACGTTTTGAGTGATGAGGAGGGGAAGAATTTGTCTGCAGCTCCCTCTTGTCACTGTTTTCAGTTAGTGTCACGATTCGTTGTTGCGTTGATTATCGAGGAGGGTACCTTATCTGGTCTAAACTCAACGAAAGAAATGTTACAAGGCCTGGGTGAGGGAAAGAAAATAATCCAACAGCCCGTCAAGTTTCGGAAACGGTGTACGACAGTTATGAAGGACTGCATTTTTCTTCTTACCTTGTCCTCACCCCACCCCAGGCGAAACTTTTGAAACGTAGACCTTACCTTCCCCTGTTCTCCTAGAGGCAGTTTGAGCGAGACAGGTTTGGAACCAATGTAACATCTGGAGAAGAAAATAAATCTTAGAAGAGGATGACTTAAGACATGTCAAAAGCGCTACCTTTCTCAGAATTAATTCAGAGAGAAAAATCTTTCCTACTACCTCCTAGCAACTACAACACTGAGGCAGCAGTGACAAATTAGGACAGAAATTGCTCCCGGCCGAAAAAGCCTAACCTTGTCTCTATGAGGTCTGTTGCTAGTTGCTCCTTAATTTCTAAATCACATTAATTAAATTCTTACACAATTTAGTGGTTTTGTTTACTCATTCAAAAGGCCGTGAAACAAAAACGATTTTTGTCAGACTAAAGCATTGTTAACTTTTTTCCTGCTCTAGCATTTTAATGTTAAGACTTAAGAGGTATGCTTTTTCAGAGCCAGCTTTCTGTTGATTAATTTTGCAGTGGACGTCGTTCTAAAAAACTTATAAATAAAACTAGAACTGCCTGCTACTCAAATGTTGGCTCTCAGTATTCAGCTAATTGTAAATTCAGATATCCCAGGTGTATGCCTTATTAGGAAACCAAGCTAATAATATTGTTATAATACTATATTGTGGTAATACTTTGGCTTTGTTGCATTAAGCCATAACACAGTAACTTGAATCTAGAAGTTAATTATTATAGGTCTGATCTTATGCTTTTGATTTGACAATCTTCATGTATAGAAGGCTTATTTACCTGACGGTGTTTTTCTGTATGATGGGAAGATCATTCTAAAGTGGTTCTCTTAAAGCTTTTTCTAGCAGATTAAAACAGCACTTCTCAATGTTAGGTATTTTTGTTAACCTGAATAAAATCTTGGTTGTGTAACCGTTCTTCTTCAAGAAAGACAATCCGGTAATATTTTTAAAATGGCTTTAAATGAACTCAGCTAAAAGGAAGGGCAGGAAGTTGTGTGGTTTAATTTACAAGACAACTGCCTTACCAGGTGGTTAACAAGTTGAACAAGTTGCTATGCATAAAAATGCTATCTCTGACATTTAGTTGCTCACTTCACTGGTTTTATTTTTAAGTTATCAAATCTTCTAAATATGTAATAAGACCTCTGCCAATGTAGGCCTTTGTGACTTTGATTAACTTTGTACAGTCACTTAAATGATACATTAAGGAAAGTGGAGAAACAGTAATAAAAGTATATTTTTACTATCCAGTCATAAACAGCTATTCTAGTTACTATACCAGGAATTACTCAACTCAAAGTCTAGTTTAGATTATACTTCCATTTGATCAATGGGTTGAGTCTCATGTCTTTTTAGCAATAGGTTCATTTTAAAAGTTCAGATAAATGTGGCAAATTTGGAAAAATAAGCAAATCACAAGGACAGGTATTTGGAGTTATAAACACTTTATTGATTATATGAATTCTGATGTTGAACAACTTGTACTGTCTTGACAAAAAAAAATTGTCATTTTATTACAGAAACAACTGTATGCTCTCGTAATTTCTTTCTAATTAAAGAAATCGTTGGCTTTTTATTTCTATAAAGTATTTCCACTATTTGACACGATGAGAAAATATAGGAGACTGAGAAGGTCAGTGTTTTCCCTCGGGGAAATAGAGTGAAAAGATTGAAATGTCCTTTTTTCTTTTCTTTCTCTTTTATTCTTTTTTTTTTCTTTCTCATAATGCTAAAGTTATTTTACACTAAGAAAATTTCCTTATAGTCTTTTTCCGGTACAATTAGTATTATCCATAGTGTACCCATTTCTAACAGTATAGTATGTGTAGTAACTCATTATAGTCAACAACACATTGATCATAATAGTGGAAATACCAGTAGCTACTCATTGCATTCTAATATTCAGATTTGTATGGTAGTCGATGACTACACTGGCTATTAAAATGAAAATTCTAAATAATTAGATTAAAAATGAATGTGACTATTAGCTACTGTGTTGGATAAATCAGAGTAGAACATTTTCATCACAGAAAATTCTGGACAGCACTACTTTAGACTTTTAAATGAAAGTCTTTGTCAATACATGTATTAGTTGACTTGTAACATTTATAGGGCAATGTAATGCTATGTTTTTAAAGCACTTACTGTGTGCAGACATAATATGCTAAGTACAGAGGTTACAAATGTAGGTCAGTGAGGGCCTTATTCTTGTCTGCTGTCTCACAGTACTTGGCACATATTGTATATGTTTGCTGAATAGAGGAGGAAAGAATGAATCCATGGTATTTCTTCTGTGTTTAAAGAGACAAAATTTAAGATTGACAGGTACAGAAGAAAGCTAGAAAATTACTGTAATTTTACAAAAAATACAACTTAATGTTGTTATACTAAGATGCCATTTCTTAAATTGTACCATAAATGTAGTCCTTTCATATTTGTGTTGGCAATGGTGGAAGGGCTGATAATATTACAAAAATGGAACACTTCTTAAACTCTCTCAACTTTCTGTTCTTTAACCAATCACACTTACTGAACTTGCATATAACTATACTTAATTCTTCCCTTCACCTGTTACAAATGAAGGTATGACCATCCATTTTTTAAGCTAACTACTTGTGCTTTTAATCCCATTCTCCACAGTCCCCATCAGTTATCTATACTGGTATGCTTACTCTTACTTTTTTCCTTTAACCTGTGAACATGTCCAAGCCTCCCTCTACTATTTTGTCCTATACATATAAATGTCAAATTATTTTCAGTTTTCAAAAAAAAAAGGCCTATTCTGCATAACTGCTGTCCAGTACAACTTGACTAGTTGAGATATTAAGTATATGATACACAAACGATTTCAAAAACAGTAAGAAAAAAAGAACATAAAATATCTCAATATTTTATGTTGGTTGCATGATAATATTTTGGAGATATTGGGTAGAGTAAAATACTATTACAATGAATTTTACCTGGGTTCTTTTTTTTTTTTAAACTTTTAAAAAATGTGGTCACCAGAAATTTAAAAATTACATATGTAGCTTGCATTTGTGGCTCATGTTATAGTTCTAACTAGTGCTGCTGTGTTTCTGTATAACACATTAAGTCTAGATATCTCACTCACTAGACTAGACTGTAAATATCTAAGGGTGGGCCTGTATCTTGTTGGTCTTCATATCCCTGTGCTCAAGGCAGCAGCTGGCCCATTGTAAGCATCAGTGTGGAAGTACCTGCATTCTTTGCCTTTCTCTCAAGGAATGAATCAAAGAGTAGAAGGAAGCACAGCCAGCCCTATGGTGG
This sequence comes from Macroglossus sobrinus, assembly GCA_004027375.1. NCBI lineage: Eukaryota > Metazoa > Chordata > Mammalia > Chiroptera > Pteropodidae > Macroglossus > Macroglossus sobrinus. The sequence goes on along the minus strand of PVKZ01001471.1, from coordinate 322,381 downwards.
TAGTACTTTGGTGTGATTAATAGGTTTTAATCTCAGGAATTAATGGTTAAGAACCTAGATCTTTGAGTATTTTCTTCTTTTATCTCTGTGTTCAGACATATATCTTAGATACCCAGTTTTTCATTTGGTTAGGGAGGGTCAAGCACTAGAGGAATCTTAAGTATCCCAGCAGCCCTGAAATGGGGACCTTGACCAGATCCTCCAAAGAACCTTATGATTGCCATTCAGTATCCCTTTATCCCTGCAGTCTGTTTTCAACATAGCAGCCAGAGCAGTCTTATTATAACACAAGTTAGATAATGTAATTCCTGTGTTTAAAACCTTCTAAGGACTTGCCTTTTTGCTCAGAATAAAAACCAAAGTCTGCTTGATCTGTATCCCACTTCCCTCTCCTTCCAAAACCACTTCTTTCCCATCACTCATCACTAACTCTGCTGGCCCCTTGCAATTCATGTATCATGCATACAGTACTTCAATCTCAGGATCTTTGCCCTGGCTGTTACCCCTGCCTGGAATGTTCTTCCTCCAGTTATCTGCTGCCCCTTTCACTCCTTATAAGTCTTTATTCAGTTGTTATCTTATATGTGAGGCCTTTTCTGGACATTCAGTATAAAATTGTAACCCGCCCCAATACTCCCCATCTCCCTTTCCTGTCTCTCTTCCTTGATTTTTATTTCTCCTAGCACTTATAATTACTTAATATATCTATAATTTTCTTATTTTTCTCATTTATCTTATGAAGGCAGGGATATTGGTCAGTTTTGTTTTAGTTCTCCATGTAACAAAAGCTGTATCTCAACTCTGCATCCACTTCTAGGTAACACCATTTTTTCATTTTTATTTATTCATTCACTCAAACATTTTATGAACACCTAATCTATGATAACATGTTGTTAGGCTCTGACACTATCACAATGAATTCTGTCTAGGCAGTCTTCTAGGAGTCTCTTCTTCCCTATTGGATATTTGTATTGTTGTCTTTTTTTCTACTAGTACAAAAAATACTTCAGTGACTGTTCTTACTATTTAGGTTTATGTGTTGGTTTTTTTTTTTTTTACCATTAACAAGAAATTTACTCGTTTTTTAAAAAAAATCAAATTCTGTTTTTGTCCAGAAAAATTTAACAGATTAGTTTATAATTTTATAAAGTTGAACTGCTGAAACTTGTTCACTGAAACATTTTGACTTGCATTAATATTTTATGTCTCCGCATATATATTAAAATTTCACACACAAACGAAAATGGAAAAACTGCCAATGTCTGATTTCTGTCCCCTATTTTTTCACTTACTATCATATACTTAAGTTCCTTTTGAGCTCAGGGGGTGGGGGTGGGGGCGGGGGGGGAAGAAAGCTAACGTTCAGATCTACCAATAACTGGAAGAAGAGAATTTTTTTTTTTAAGAATGAAGTATCTCCCATCATAGTGGATTCTTAAGTATGTTCTATGTTCTCCATATTCTCCACATGTGCAGTGTGCTGGCTGGCTGTATAACTGTTTCACACTTGGTATGGATAGCACACAGGTTGGTGTCTTGAAAAAGACCAACTAGATTGATCTCCTACAGAGCACTCAGTAGCTGCACTCTGGAAGCACAAATGTTTTTGAAGTTCTGAGCAATTTCAAAAGGCTCAGAAGTTCAGTGGACTTCTGATATCTGATTTCACTGGAGTGCCACAGTATCAGGCCTGTAATGATGAGGTTTCTTCAACCCTCCAGTAGAGGGGGCGCTCTTGCCAGCGGCTTTTGTAGCAAGTTGCTTCCTCTGTGTTTTACCACTGGTGAATTTGTGGGCAGTCCCCTTTGTTCAAACCGTTATAGAGAGACCTTGGTTACCCTTCTCCGCTGGAGCTCAGTCAGTGGAGGCTGCCCGACCGCAGCACAGTGGCAGCTGCAAACACTTTTTTTTTTTTAAATTGGAATACTTAGAAGTGGAATTGCTGGGTCAGGGGGTATACACATTATGACTAGTACTAGATATGGCCAGAATATTTTTCAAAAATGAAAGTTCCCCTTTACCTACATCTCGATCAACACATTGTACTGTAGACTTGAAAAAGTTTACTAATCTGATGGATGTGAATTGTAGCTCATTTTGTTTTAATTTGCATTTTCCTGATGGCTAATGAGATTCAGGTGTACTGTATTTCATTCCTATGACCAGATTACCCTTTTTGGGGGGGTTGTTTAGTTTGCCTTTTCCATATTAGTTATTTGTGTAGTCTGGATTCTAAGTCTTTGTTTCATGTGTTGTAAATATCTTCCAGTCTGTTCCTTGAATTTGACTTTGTTGATGGTGTCTTTGATATAGACAATTTAAATATATTCATAGGTAAATTTAATAGGCACATGATTTTTGCTCTTTATTCTTGTTTAGAAATTCCTATACCAAGATCATTAAGTTATTTTTCTAATGTTTTCTTTAAATTGTCTTAAAATATATTTTTTCCAACATTTATGTCTTTAATATATCTGGAATTGATTTTTGTATAAGGAATAAAGTGAATAATTTTCTTCCATATGGAAAGTTAATTGTCCCAGTGCTGTTGATTGAATGAGTCACTTTTCCCCCCAATCTGTGTTGTTTGCCTTCTCTGTCATAAACCAGCATTCTCTTTCAAATATCTTGTTCTCTTTCTAATTCTCTATTATGTTTATTCATTTGTTGCTCTTTTGGTGCTCCAATACCACACTGTCTTAATTATAGTATTTTCATGGTAATTCTTGATAACTGGCTGAGCAGAACCCCCACGTGTTGTTCTTTTTTTTCAGAATTGCATTGGTTCTTTACTCTTCCATACACGATTTATAGTTTGTCTAATTCTGTGGAAAGTCTCTCTAGAATTTTTATTATCTTTGCATTGATATTTTTCTATTCCTCTTTTCACCTTTGATGATGTTGATGCTATGGGTTGTATTTTCATCTTTTATTTTCTCGCCATGCCGATATATTGAGTATCTCTATCTGCCTGTAAATTATATAGGGATTTAGAAAACTTTAATGCCAATATTCTCTCTTACCTTCTACATTACTATTACTATAATAGTTTAGTTCTTTTTTTCTTTTACCAGCTTTATTGAAATATAACTCAACCAGTGCACCTATTTAAATTATACAATTCAGTTTTTTAAGTATATTCATAGAGTTGTGCAGTCTTTTTTATTGCTAAATAATATTCCATTGTATAGACATACAGCATTTTGTTTAACCATTCATTAGTAGATATTAGTTTGTTTTTAACTTTTGGCTATTAGAAGTAATGCTGCTTTGACTATTCCGATCCAAGTTTTTGTGTAGATGTTTATTTTAATTTCTCTTGGTTATATACCTAAGGAGTAGAATCACTAGATCATATGGTAACTGTTTTTAACTTGAGTTACCATGTGGAATTGTCAGTTGTTTTCCAAAGTGGCTGCACCATTTTACATTCCCACCAGCAATGTATGAGGATTCTTCATATCCTTGTCAACACTTGCTTTTTGAGTATAGCCATCATAGTTGGTGAGTATTTGTAGTTTTGGTTTACATTTTCCTAATAACTAATGATTTCAAATATCTTTTCATGTCTATTTTAGCATTTTGTATATCTTTTATTGGAAAGATGCCTATTCAGATCTTTTGCTTATTAAATAAAACTTTTAAAAATTAGTTCTAAGAGGTTTTTTTTTATGTTCTAGATATAAGACCCTTATCAGATGTGTGATTAGCAAGGGTTTTCTCCCACAATGTGTGTTGTAGTTCTACTTCTTTTCAATTCATAACATTTTCTAATTTTTTTTAACAGTTACTCATTTTGATTTACTAAAAAGGACTTAGTGATTTCTTTTACTCACCGTTCCTTGCATATAATCTCCTCTCTGGATTTTTATTCTTGCTGAAATACATCCTTTTATTTTTAAGCAAGGATTAATGGGTGGTAAACTATCTTAGTTTTTATGTCTTAAAATGTCTTTATTTCATAATTATTATTGAATACTAATTTAGGAAGACAATTCTAAATTAATAATTATTTTTACTTAACATATCAAAGATAATACTTATTCCATTGCTTTCTGGCATTTATCATTGCTGGTATCAAGTATGCTTTTACTTTGTTGGTAATCTCTCACGTTGTTTATAAGAGACAATAAAGATATTTATTTGATAATTGATATTTCAGAATGGTCAAATATTTTTTTTACTTGAATTTGGTACAGTGTATGTAGTATGAAGTACATTTTTCTCAATAAACTTGTATTACATATTGGTGTTCTGAGATTTTCTTTTAAAGAGTCCCTTGCAATGAGTGCAATTGGCAGATAAAGCTCAAGTAGTTCAGTACTTAATCACCTGTTGTTACCTAGGAAATTGTTTCTTCACTGGCTGGTTACAAAGGGACTATAAATATTTTTGCTTATCTCAGTTTTCCACCATACTCTTTAATATAGAAATTTGGAAAACTGTAGCAAATATGTGAAGGTGTTTCTTGATTCTTTTGTATTAAAAGACAGGGAAGTAAAATAGTTCTATAACATTGTTTTCCTGTTGAAATGTAAATGTTGTGGAGAAACTGGCCTTTAAACTTATATATTTGGGAGATCCTCAGACTTTACAGATTCAACTCTTTATGCAGCATAAAAGGGAATTGATGCCGTGCTTTCTACCAATTTTGATCAACTTTTTTTGCAGCGTATATTTGCAAAATTAAAAAAAAAAGAAACTTAGGAATTTATTATGAGACAGTGAAAGTCCAAGTTCTTAAATCATCAGATGTTTTTAAGACTCTTCATTGTCTCCTAGATCTTGGGTTCCCTAATGATGATATTTCCTGTGGATTGAGATAAAGTTTTTAGTGATTTATAACAAAATGAGAAACACTAGCGCAGTGTAATGCATATATGTTTGTGCGTGTATGTATATATATGTACATATGTCTTTGCTTATAGATGTCTTTGTTTTAAAAATTTTTTAAATTTTAGACTTTTAAATTTTAAAATAGTTATGAACTTACAGAAGCATCGCAAAGATAATAGAGAATTCCTCTATATTTCCTTCCCCATTTTGTTTTCTTGTTAATATCTTACATTATTATGCTACATTTGTTCTATTAATGAGCCAATACTAATACATTAGTATTAATTAAACTCTATACCTTATTTAGTTGTTGTTAGTATTTCATTAATATCCTTTTTTCTGGCTCAAAATCCCATCTGGGAGAACGCATTATATTTAGTTATCATATCTTAGCTTGTTTTTTTTATATTCTTTTTTGTTAATATTCTTGCCTGGAAAAATAAAAAGTTGGCAACTTTATATCAGTTTCCCAATTAAAAGGGTTTTTTTTTACTGGTCTATGAAGTCTAGAACATTGGTGAGAACCAATGCCTTCACTTATCAGAAGTGAGTGTGATGACCACTAATAATTAAACAATCTCTAATTTCCTAATTATGTTTTTTTCATCATGCCATAAATATCTTTTAGTAATAAAAAAGTGAATATGAAGTTTAGAATTAAATCTAAAAGGGATGAACCAATGATCTGATTTGTGACAGCAGTTTGAGCATTCATTAGAGATGTGAGTGCATTCAGAAAGCCATAAGAAGATATGAAGTCTGTAAATACAGAGTAACTAAATTTAATTACTCAGTTGATGAGAGTTTATCAACCCATCACAAAAGTGTTTCTTAGAATTACCAGTATAGAAAATGTGATAGTATGTAATTTCAGCTCTCTTCATTTTTCACGTTCAAATAAAAAAAATTCTCTTCATTTTAAGTGAGGTGAGATCCTATCCGTTTGCAAAGTTAATGCTTTATACCTTGGCTCTTGATCGTTTTCTTCCTTGATCCTCCAATAATTTTTTCTTTCCCATAAATGTATTTTTCTTCCTCTTTACCAGGTTCTTTATTTCAAATCTAAAAATATGCTTATAAATTGCTTACACTAAAAACCTTCCACTTTATTCACCTTTTCAATAACTACTATCCCCAGTTTTCCACTCTCTTCTCCACCCACAATTATCACTCCATTGTAGTCCTTTTAACTATATTCAGTTGGTATTGGCAAAAGCCACCAATGATTTTCTAATTATTAAGTTCAGTAGTTGTTTTAATAAGTTCCTTTCTGCAACTTATTCCTGGATTTCCACCACACCACTCTTGTTTTTCTTGCTCTCTGATGATCTTTCTCCTTTACTTATTTCTCTTCTCCTACATATATCTTAAATGATAGCCGTGAGAATTCCATTTCTTACCCTCATTCTCTACTTCCTCTATACACTCCTCATAGGCAGTCTCATACACATATTTGACTTTAATCATCATCATTATACTCGTTGGGTTTCAGTTTCAAGTCTAACCCTTTTTCCTAACCTTTAAATATATCGAGTTGCTTACTAGATGTCTGTGCTGGGTGTCCCATAGTGAAACCAGAAGATTCTAGTTTGATCTTAAATATGTGAGGGGAAATAGGAAATTAGATGATGTCTAAGATTAGTAATGCCTAAGGCACTAAGGTTTTTTAAATTTCAAGTGAGCAGGGACTAAGTCGTGTATTTCTTTTTATCATCGGTGGTCCCTAGCACACTATGAAGCACATAGAAAGTACTCAGTAAATATACTCTTTGGTTGCTAAAGTAAATTCTTTTCATTATATTTAGGAACATGCCAGAAGGCAGGAATTTCAGATCAGCAGTATAATTTTAATAGTCATTATGCAGGATAAATTAACTACTTGCTGTAAAAACTGAAAATATGCCAAAGTATTCTTTTGTGTTTTTTAATATATTTTTCAGAATTAGTCAGTTTGACCTAGTGTTGCTAAATAATCACTTCTCTGCTTAAAATTTAATTTTCAAGTTTTTATAGCAGTAGCTTTGGATTTGATGAATCCTTTTATTCTCTTCAACCTTGTATAGACTTGTTTTACTTTCTTGTAAAACTTGTTTCTCAGGTTTCTAGCATATAAAATTAATAAGACAATTGCATTCCACCCTAGTTTTTTCTCCCTTTTGTTTCAATTTTTGTCTAAATAAGATTCATGCAGCAACTCTGTCTTTAACTTCAATATATTTTTATGTTCTTATTGTTTAGACTTTTTATGTAATACATTATTTTAAATCCGTACTTGAAAGTATTTGTAGTTTCCTGGTTTGAGTACTGGCTGTACTTCTCATGGATAATCAACATCATCTGACATGAGTGATTCTGTTATAGACCCAATATAGTGGATACTTGTAATGTGTTACTTTTGGCCATCCAAGTACATCATTGTTTTTAAACCCTATTGATCCCAATGTCCCCTATTTCTAACAAATATTTTATAAATGCCCCTTATTATGAAATAAAATTTAAATATATAACCTGCATATACAAATAACTTTTTAAAAAAGAAATCAACATTACAGCCCTAGTTGTCATGTGAAGGGAAAATAAAGAAAAACATTTATATTAAATAATACCTTTTTCAGTATGTAAATGCTCAGTCATAACTACACTAGACAAAGTAACCAGTTGCTGTAATCATTGTGAATGAATGCATGGCTGTTAATGCAAACTGCTGAATTTGTAGTGTATTGGTAACTCAAGTGTCATTTTTACTGATGATGCAATTTTCTGAAACAGTGAGCAATTCTTTATAAAGTACTAACAAAGCGAAGTATATCTTCAAATTATTTAGTAGTTGTATTCTTGTAAAATTCATAAATCCATACAAAATATTTTGTTTGTTTATATTTAAATAAGGGGTTCATATTATTCTAAAGAGATTTTTACCAACATGAGTATCAGACATGGTATTCGAAAGTTGTCTGGTTCATAGGACATTTTTTTTGTTGGCAGGACTACTATGCATTTGCAGGATGTCTGATATCGCTGCCCTACCTGCCCATTCACCCACCCACTTAATGCTAGTAGACCTCCCCCCGCCCCAGTGATTGTGAAAATTGGTCTCAAACTTATTTCTGAACTGCACCCTAGTAATCTTCTTTCCCTTAGGCTCATTCCCCAAAAGGAGTTTTGAATTTGAGGCATATAGTCTCTTAGCTATAATAGAGAACTATTACCTGTAGAGAACTCATTACTCAATGAGAATAGGAAATCACACTTAAGCAACCAATTAGAAAATGATAGGTGAATAGAAGAGCCTGTAGAGCAAAGTGTATGGTCATTTAGAAACAGTTCAGTAATAGTATTACTTTGATTGATTTGCTGAATATAAATGCTTGACATTACATTTACCTGTCTGATAACAGGAACAGCTTACACTTTTATTCTATGTAAAAGCAAGAGTTATAGATTTTGAGAAACATTAAATATGTTTATAATTATGGCAAGATGAAAGGTAGGATGTCTAGACTGTGGTAGGTGGAACTGGTAGGAAGTACAAGATTGCTGGATTTTATCACTGCTCTTGTTATTTGGTAGCGATTTCTTGGTTTAGGCATTCCTGAAAACAGGTTTCCTATGTATAAAGTTAATAAGACAATTGTGTGTCTGCCTTTGACTGCTTTATTCTACCTTTTGTGTCAATCTTTGCCTAACTAACTAAATGGAATTCACCCAGCCTCTCTATTCTTTGACTTTAATATGCCTTTTAATATTGTTATTGTTTAGAATTTTGTGGTTGTGTCTGTGATTTATATATTTTTTAAATATGAAACTTTGAAGATACTGTATAAAAGAAATTGGACTGACTACATGTCTCTGGCCTGTCTCAGAGTTAGTGCTTCAGGTATACTAAAGAGGACCTAGGAAACCATCTTGATTGCCATTGTTTATAATTTTGAGAGGAGAAGGAGAAGACTCAGAAGTGTTTGAGAAACCTGGGTGGAAGTCTCTTTTTACCCATCTATCAACAATCTAGTTATAATATTTACTAATTTCACTCTTTATCCAGCTAGTGTTCAACTGGATAGGCAGACCAAAAAAATCAAATTTAGATTTCTTGATTATAGAAGCCTTAAATTCTCCCTTACTAAGACCTGTGACTTTTAAAAATTGATCTAAACTGAAACAGCCTCACATTTATTTTTCATAAATGCCTCCGTAATTCCATACGCAGAAATCACTAGTTTAGCAAACAAGAGACATTTATTATCATGGTTGATTTATGGCCAAATAAGGCTCTTTTAATCCAGAAAATCCATGATAAAGTCCAAAATGGGTGAAATTGACATTTTTAATTGTGGTAAAATATACGTAACATAAACTTACTATTTTAATCATTTTTAAGTGTACAATTCTGTGTCATTAAGTACATTTACATTGTTGTGCAGCCATCACCACCATCTATCTCCTGAATTTTTTCATCTTCTCAAACCAAAACCTTATACATAAAACATTAACTCTCCATTACCTTCTTCACCAAAGGCCTAGAAAACTAAATTTGGCTACTCTTATTCCTTATATAAGAGGAGTCATTAATATTTGTCCTTTTGTGACAGGCTTATTTCACTTAGCATAATGTCCTCAAGGTTTATCAATCTTGTAGCATGTGTTGAAATGTCCTTCCTTTTTAAGGCTGGATAATATCTGGTTGTAGGTATGTACCACATCTTGTTTATCTCTTCATCTAGTGGCGAACGCTTGGGTTGCTTCCACCTTTTGGCTGTTGCAAATAATGCTGCCATGAACATGGATGTACAACTCTGTTCAAGTCTATGCTTTTATGTCTTTTGAATAAATATATAGAAGTGGAATTGCTGGGTCATATGGTTATCCATTTACATTTTTGGACTTGCCATTCCATTTTCACAGTGGCTACATCCTCCACATTCCCACCAACAGGGCACAAGGATTCCAATCTCTTCACATCCTTACTGATACTTATTGTCTGTCATTCATCCTAATGCGTGTGTAGTGGTTTCTCATTGTGGTTTTGATTTGCAGTGTCCTAATAGAAATTGATTTCTTTGACATCTAGAAATGAACCCCCACCAACTATAAAGCTGAAATAAATGGCTTTGATAAATACAGGATAAATATAGGAATATCAGAATAAACAGTTCCCAGTTAGCTCCTCTTCTACCAGTAGTGATAGATTTCATTCTACTTTGTCACTTTTAAGGTTTTCCTTTTCAATTTAAATATTGAATTTTAAATCAATTTGTTTGAAAATTCATTGTTAAAGATATTATAAAACCAAATTCAGAACCTGAAAACTACTGTATTTAACCCATACAGTAAATCTTTATTAAATGACGAATATATGCAACCCTTAAGACTGTTATACCAGGAAAACTATTAAAAACAATAAACAAATACAGTAAAGTTGCAGGATAATATAAAATCAGTATACAGAAATCCATTGAATTCCTGTATGCTAACAATGAAATTTCAGAAAAAGAAAAAAGTAGTTCTTTTTACAATTGCAATGAAAAAAATAAAATACCTAGGAATAAACTTAAAGGATGTGAAGGACCTATACATTGAAAATTACATTTTTAAATGAAAAATTGAAGAGATATTTCATGTTCATGGATCGGAAGAATCAACATGGTTAAAATGGCCACATTACCTAAAGCAGTATGCAGATTTAATACAGATTAAAGAAATAGAATTAAAAAATCAGATTTTTATAGAACTACAAAAGACCCTAAATAGCCAAAGCAACCCTGAGAACTAGGACAAAGCTGTATCACAATCCCTGACTTCAAATTATACTATAATCAAAGCAGCTTGGTATTGGCAAAAGAACAGACTCACAGACCAATGGAACAGAACTGAGAACCCAGGAATAAACCTGTGTGTGTGTGTGTGTGTGTGTGTGTACACACATATGTATATATACATGTACATGCAAATAATTTTTGACAAAGGAGCCAAAAACATACAGTGGAGAAAAGAAAGTCTCTTCAGTAAATGGTGCTGGGGAAATTGGAAAGCCATGTGCAAATGAATGGAAATAGATTGTATTTGTTTCCCTACACAAAAATTAACTCAAAATGGATCAAAGACCTAAATATAAGACCTAAAACAATAAAATACATAGAATAAAACATAGGTACTAAACTTATGGACCTTGGTCTTAGAGAGGATTTTATGAATTTGACCTCAAAGACAAGGTAAGTAAAAGCCAAAATAAATGAATGGGACTGTATCAAACTAAAAACCTTCTGCACAGCAATAGAAACCATTAACAAAATAAAGAGGCAACCATCTGAATGGGAGAAGGTATTTGCAAACAACATCTCCAATAAGGGGCTAATCTCCAAAATATACGAAGAACTTATACAACTCTACAACAACAAAAAGTTCATTTGAAAAAGGGAAAGGACCTGAACCGACACTTCTCTCTCCCAAGAAGATGTACAAACGGCCAACAGATGTATGAAGAGATGCTCAGCTTCACTAGTTATTACGGAAATACAAATCAAAACCACAATGAGATTTTGCCTCACACCTATTACAATGGCTATTATCAACAAGACGAGTAATAAGGGTTGGAGAGAAAAAGGAACCCTCATACACTGCTGATAGGAATGTAAGTTGATACACCCATTATGAGAAACAGTATGGAGGTTCTTCAAAAAATTAAGTGTAGAATTATCATAGGACTCAACAATCCCTCTTCTGAGTCTCTACTACCCCCAAAATTTCAAAACATTTATAAAGACACGTGTACCCCTATGTTCATTGTAGCATTAATCATGGTGGCCAAAACTTGGAAACGACCCAAGTACCCTTCGATAGATAATTCTCAGCCATTAGAAAAGATGAATAATATCATTTGTAACAACATGGATGGATCTTGAGGATAGGCTAAGTGAAATAAATCAGACAGAAAAAGCTGAGAACCATATGATTTCTCTCATATGTGAGATATAAAGCTGAAAGCAACAAACAAATGAGACAGACAAAATTCATAGACACTGACAACAGTTTAGTGGTTACCAGAGGGGAAATGGGTGAGAGAAGTAGAAAAGAATAATGGAGGTCAAATATATGATGACAAAAAGAGATTTGACTGGGTGGCAAACATAATCCAAGATACAGATGATGTATTATAGAATTGTACACTTCAACTATATAATTTTATTAACCAATGTCACCCCAATACATTTAACTAAAAAATGACATATTCTGGAGGGGGATGTAGGTATACAGACCAGCAATTGCAGTTCAGTGTTATAAACTCTATAACAAGAGTGTATAAAAGGGTTGGTGGGTATAGTAAATAACAAATGCCAGCCTTTGTTTCTGGAGGAGGAGTGTCAGGTAAAGCTCCACCGAGAAGGAAATTTTTAAGCTGGAATATGAAGGATGAGTAGGCTTTTGCTGGAGGTATATATTGGAGTAGGGAACCAAGTTAGGGAGGTAATATAACCTATCAGAGATGAGCTTTCTGTAGTAAAGCACTGGCAGATGATTTAAGAATTTAGAAATCAAAACTCACTCTAAATTTTATATGTTATAGCGAGAGAGCCAGTCTTAACCCATCCCTGTACTAAGTCACAGTTCTTGGATGCCCAGAAATCTGATAGATGGCAAAGGTATCCTAAGTCCTAAAATGAAAATTTTGTAACATGAAACAAAAAGTTACACTATTGTGTTTGTTTACATCTTGGGCATTTTAAGTTATTCTCTGTCACCTTGCTTTGGTCTGTTAACAGTGTAAAATTATCTTGTTCTTACAGTAGGTATATTTTATTCGAAGTATGTCAAGGAAACAGTAATTCACATTTAAGTTTGTAAATGCAGTAAAATACATTAAATTATTTGTCCCCAGAAACATTATATTTTTGCTAGTCCATTTTCATGTGCACATGGACGTTGGAACAAAAATAAGAGGCACAAATTTGCTTTGATTACTGTAAACTTTGAAGATGATGTTTTCTTGTTATGTGAAAGAAATGTGATAATATTAATTATCGCACTATAGTTTTAGTTTCTTCTTAGGGCTTTATAATTCTTATATTTGATACAAAATCTTTGGGATTTTTAAGATAGTGCAGAGGCTGGTATGTTTGGTATGAAAATGTAAACTGTGATTTGTTTCCAAAACGACTTTAAGCCAAATAGCAGCTTTTAAAAATTATAAAGTTATTTGCTGGTTTGGTTTCCCTAAATCTCATCAGTTTACAGTTACACAAGGAGTCTCAAATCAACCCTGTGTGTTGTCAGTTCTTTCTCTAAATCTCACCATGAGATTATTTTCTTATCTTAAATATCCACTTTATATACCTTTTAAGTACCTGTAGTTTTAATGTATGCTCACAAATTCAGACAGAAAAGAAGTTTTGAATTACATGCTTTTTTAGAGTATGAGAGTTTTTGTTCTTAAATCATTTAAATTTGTGTGCTTCTAAAGCCTAGACTCTCCTTTTTAGCAGGCATTAAAATAAAATCAGCATGACTAGTATAGCATTATTCTATCTAGATTCCTTGTTTAGGAAAAGATGAAATCAGAGGGTAAAGGAGCAGGCAAGCATCTAAGGATTGAAGGTGTAAATGGGTAGTCTGGGATGACTACAAAAAATGTAATATGTGCCAAAGGTTTCTGAACCCTGGCATGTAGCCTAGTGATTACAGAGTTCAGATTGTGTTTCTTTCTCAGTGACATAGAATTGCTGATAATGCTTTCTAGAAATAGTCTGAAACTGTACTTGAACTTCACACTAACAGTACAATTAATTATACATTAATTTATAATAGTTGTTTGTTTTGACTCCTGTTAAAGGGAGTAGAGGTGTTACTGAGGCAAAGATTCTCGTGTCATTTAAAAAATACGGAATACTGAGATGGGGAACTGATTACAAAAGCAGTACTTAAGGTAAGTGGTTTTAAGCTTCTTTATATTATGAAATATCTGATGAAACCTATGCTTACTCTCATCAGACAAATGCATATATATGTAAATTTACATGCATCACAGACCTGAATCCCATTTATGGACCCTGCTATAAGTCAATTTCTTCATTTTTGGACAGTTGTATTATTTTTGTTTGTGCCTAATGTAATTTGTTGCAGAGAAGATAATGCTAAAAACTGCAGTTATAGGTTTAATTTACATAAGGGATATTTAGCTCTACTTATACTACAGTCACAAATAGAAAATTTAACTATTTTGTGTGTGGAAAAACCCCACATAACCACACATATGTGCATGCCATTGATTACATCATGCTGGATGAGGTCATGTGAATTAATCACAACTGAAAAAAAACAACTCAGAATACATAAGTGGATGTTACAGTATCTTTGGGAATAAGGAAAAACTTATTATTCTCCTTTTGAAATTGTCATTTTTTAAAAAATTACGGTATTTTGGAATATGGTGATACTGAATTTAAAATTCAGTTTAATTTAAAATTGATTTTATTTTTTTGAACATTTCAGTATATATTCTTATAGTAATTGTAGAAATCTCAGGAGTTCCAATACTGGAGTATGAGATCACTGGTACATCCAGTAAGGATGAATGGAGAGTGATGAGCATTTATTTCCTTGAAAGTGCGTGCATTTATAAATATAGAATATATACACATATACATCTGTACTATATATATAGTAGTCATGAATGAAATGTCACAATAGTGTATGTATATAAAACATTAAAACATGTATGTATAACTTTTTGGGACGATCTCTTTTGTTTCTTTACATGAACATAATAAATTCTAATCTTTGTAGAATTTATTCACAAAAAATAAAATAAAATTCTGTATCAGTGTTTCTCAGTCTCAGTTGTCTCAACATCTTCTTAAAGATTTATACATTCTCAAATTTATTTTTTTCTTTCATTTATGCTAGAAGTTTACATGCTTGGTGTATAACTTAGTTTTATGTTAACAGAGTTATAGAGTAGATACTGAATGAATATAGTTCATGCAATCCAATACTACAGTTACCTGTGTATCCTTCTTGTAACTTTATGAACTTTACAAACTTCTTGTAAACCCCCTTTGAAAAATACACTGCAGACTACAGCATTAGCATTCAGGCTATTTGTTCATTTATTTCCTTGAGTTGGAACATATTATAATTTGCTTGAATATATAAGAAATCACATATTTCTTCATGGCTTAACATATGTAAATTCCATAAATGTTGAATGAATAAATGTCACGTATCTTTAGGATGAGTAATGAGTTCCAATTCTGATTTGAGACTTGCCTTTTTTACCTTGTAAGTTATTACAGGACACAACGTGAAATGTTTAAAAGAAAATAAATATGCACGCCACATTTAGTCCTTGAAGAAACTGATTTTGAAATCAGACACATAATGGCACATACAAATGCATTTAAAACCAGAGTAACAGTAGTTGAAAATCATATATTGCATATATATTAGTATTCGGATGTACTAAACAAAATATCCATCCAGGAAATATGGGAATTTCCACTATCTGTGTGTGTCTGTGCTAAATGGAAATATTAGAAGGATGCTAAACATTGAATGGCAGCCATTAGATTAGTCGATTACTAAGAGTCCTTAATATCTAAAAATTTATTATTATAGTTTATGAAAATTAAGTTTAATTGACCTTTTAGTAATTTAGTAGTACTAGTAAAGAGCCTTGACCACCATGGAAAAAAATAAAAATAAAAATCTAAGAAATTCCAAATCATTGCCTGTTAGAACCAAAAAAAGATGTTGGCATTTTGGGGACTGCTTGCAGCCTGTCAGTGGGATCTGGAAATCTACCAAAGGAGTATGGGAGATTCACTGGCCACCCAGGAAAAGGAGTATGGGAGATTCACTGGCCACCCAATAAAATACAGTATTATAGGAATAAAATATAAATATGCTTATCAGTGAAAACCTTTCCACTAGAGATCATTACTTAATCTACCTTGAAAGATGGTCTTCTAAATTTGCGGCCAGAATTATAGCATATATTGTATTTCACGGGGTCTATTGTTAATGTAACTAGCACAGAGGTGATTTTATGGAATGAGTCTGGGCAAGACCCTTACCCAAAGCATTGTAAATCGTCTGGGAACAAAGCTTTTTGAAACCAAGTTGATCTGGATGTGGAAGCAATAAAGTATAAGACTTTGTCATCAGTCATCAGATGTGGTAGGTGCTAACTAGGCCATAGCTACACAGAGCTCCTACATGGAAGGAAAGGGGAAGGACAGAAGCTTCATCTTCAAATGATTTTGTAGGTCTTCTATATGATTTTTTTTCTTGTGGTAGCAGTTCTGACAGTATAGACTGTTTTTCATTACTAGAGGTATTACCTAGTTAGTTTATATCTGAAGAAAATGTACCTGTTTACATGTGAAGGAAAAGCAAAATATGGCTTAGCTCTGCCAATAAATAGATTGACTCTCTGTG
Organism: Macroglossus sobrinus; assembly: GCA_004027375.1. Lineage (NCBI taxonomy): Eukaryota > Metazoa > Chordata > Mammalia > Chiroptera > Pteropodidae > Macroglossus > Macroglossus sobrinus. The sequence goes on along the minus strand of PVKZ01001471.1, from coordinate 306,115 downwards.
CAGGTCAAGGCCAGTATTATGTGTAATCTGATCAGTTAAATAAGACCAAAAGTAAATAATAATGAACTTTGTTGACCATTATTGCTTTTTCTTTGCTTGGTCTTAGGGTTTTGACCCACCACATCAAAGTGACACAAGAACTATTTACATAGCCAACCGTTTTCCTCAGAATGGCCTTTATACACCTCAGAAATTTATAGATAATCGGATTATTTCATCTAAGGTAAGAATTAATACTTTTATTAAAATTATAGATATGTACCATTTTATTTTGAAAAGTGATTTTTTGTGTATTCCAGTATATATTTATAACCTTAAAAATTGAAGGAAATGATGGTTGGTAGATTTATCTAAACCAAAATTGTGAACTGTAAAATAAAAGGAGTTGCTAATTGCTGATAACAGATAGCCAACTTGCCAAAGATTATCCTTAGTTGTAGTTAAACTGAGGAACTAATATTTATACTATGTACCAGGCATTGGATTAAGTACTTCTCATATCATTTAATCCTTACAACAACTTTAAGATGGCTTTACAAAGTGCTGTTATACTCATTTTGTATCGGTTTCTTCCATTGAAGTGCTGGGAAATAATTTACTCAGGGTTGCATACTAGTAAGTGATAAGATTGGAATTTGATCTCAGTTCTGTATGACTTTAAAGCTTGACTTCTTCCAGTTTTATCGCTCTTTGGTAAGCATTTAACAGTACCAAAATAGTAATTTACTCTTACATGTTATTCCTTGTTTAATTTTATCCTATGGCATATTTGAGATGTCTTAGTTTTATTTTGAAACTGAAGATTATAGAGTAATGCTGTCCAATAGACTTTTCTCTCGTGATGGAAATGTTTTTCACACTAATACGATAGCCATTAGGCACATAGGGCTATTTAGGCTGGGGAACTTAATTTTAATTTATTTTAAATAAATGTCAACAGCCACATGCAACTGATGGTTACTTTATTGGACAGTGCAATTTTAGCAGATGTAAGTCAGAGAGACTAAGGGTCAAGTTCTCCTCAGATCATAACTATTACTTAATAGACCACCTTAAGAAGCATTTTTGTATTGCTTCTTCCCTCCCTTCCACATTGATTAAGAATTTTAATTCAAATCCTGATTTCATCTTTTCCAAGCATGTTTTCTTAGACCAGTGATCCCTTTACTGTGCCCCCACCTTTTTTTCAGTCTTCGTGTTATTTACATATGCAAAACACCCATTAGTGACATCTCTCATTTTGGACAATGGTTCTAAAGTAGAGGGCGGGAAGGAGAAATATAGGAATCTATGGTAATAGAATAACTCTATAGATGAGTGACACTGTTCTTAATAAATTATGCAAGAAATAAAAGTCATTGGAAATTTTAAGTTTTTAAAAAACTTTGGGTATAATTTCTGTACAATAAATTCACCAATTTAAAGTGTACATTTGTCAAGTTTTAACAAATGTATAACATCGTGTGACCACTGCCACCACAATCAAGATATAGAATTTATTTATCACTCCAAAAAGTTAGCAGCTAGTCCTCCTCCTCCTCACCTCTAGGCACTAACAACCACTGATCTACTTTCTGTAGCTATAGTTTTGTCTCTTCTGGAATTTTGTGAAAATACAGTCATGTAGTATGAGTCTTTTGTCTGACTTTTTCACTTAACCTAATACTCTTGTGACTCATCTTTGTTGTTGCCAGTATCAGTATCAGCAGTTCATCCCTTTTTAGTGTATAGTTTAGCTATCAGCCTGGTTTGGTTATTGCTTGTTCTGAATTTGGGTCATTTTCCTATGTTCTTTCACTACCAGTATTTTTCTTTTAAATTTTCCAGCTAATTGTGGAAAGTTTATTCTCGCCCTGAACTTTAATCTTGGTCATATTTTGTTGATAAGGGTGTAATTTTTCCCTACTGTCTTTGCCACTATAGCTGTGAGACTTTGGCTAGTGTCTTCAGACTAAGAAGCCATAGTTCACAATTTATATGCCTTTCATTTGCAATTTTTTAAAAATTTAACTCTCTTCCAGATTCTATCTGTGTTTTGGACACTTTCCAGATTTAAAAATAGTTTTTTAAAATCTAATTTTTGTAATATCTGCTGAGAGTTCACAGACCCCTTAACTCCTCTGCCAATACTGGAAGCTGAGTGTCCTGGAAAACTTTTAGGATTAAATATCTTTATATGACCATTTTTCATATGCAGCAGTATTAGGTTTAATGTTTTTGACCATAGTTTAAAAAATGTAGATATTTAAATAAACATTTCCCTTTTCTTAACATACATGAAGACTGTCATTACTCTCTTATTGCTTCCTTATTATTTCACTACTGTTTTCTCAAACTTCTTCCAAGCTAGATTGTCTGTTTTTTTAAAATAAATTCATGTTAAACTTCCCTATTACTGTGCCTTACTATGATTTTGTGTTGATAACCACAATTTTTAAGTAGATTTTGTTTTTGTAGAGATTTAGATTTCAGGTTTTTGTAGAAACGTAGAATTCTTGTTTTTGACTAGTTGCAAGAATGTAGATATTTATATAGACAGTATCAATTTTTTCCTGACCATAAATGAAGCTAGTTTCTTATTCCCTTTATACTACTTTTTCATTCATGTTTCCTTAAACTCTAGACTGTATTATCTTGTATTCCACAAAGCCATGGTAAACATTCCTCCTCTCTGCCTTTGTTCATGCTGTCCTTCCTTCTTGAAATGTTCTCCATCTATTTTCAGCCTGTTGAATGTTCTTCTCTCAAAGCTCATATCAAGTATGACCTCTTTTATTAAATTTTTCTTTCTCACTGACTGCTTTTTCTTTGAATTTCTTTGTATATTCTTTAATTTATCTTTGAATGTAGCTATTGATATTTTGTTCTTAATTGCCTCTATTTAATAGTAAACTCATAATTGTTCCTCTTATAGTGCAAGTGTCTTATACATCATGTAGCTGTAATGATATGTCTTTGTTTAATTTACCATAGCAACTGGTTATCTTAAATTTAAACTTTGCAAAGATTTTATGTTATAACTTTTGTTTTTCTAATGTCAGATTTTAAGAGGAAAAAAGATCAATTATACAGTCATATATAAACTGTAGAGAGTTATATTTTTAATTAACTTTTCTCCATCATTACATAATAATTTAAAAATCTTTAAGCATAATTATTTTTCTTATAATATTTTCATATTAATATTCTGCTAGAGTCTCTCCAATATATGACAGAACAAGCACAGAATTTAGACTCATTCAAGCTGTTAATGTGTTTGTATTTCAGAAAACCAATAAATTGGTAATAAATAGTAAAATAAAGGAAAAATAGTAGAATAGAAATCCTGAAACTCTAAATACCAGATAGTTTCTGTAGCACTAAGAGTTACATGAATTTGTCTAAAGGCTTAGTAAATCTGATTTTACTTTTTTATTATTATATCCATATAATATATTATTTTTAATATTAATTGATTACTCTCTCCCTTTTTTTTTTTCCAGTATACTGTGTGGAATTTCGTTCCAAAAAACTTATTTGAACAGTTCAGAAGAGTGGCAAACTTTTATTTTCTTATTATATTTTTGGTTCAGGTAAGCTTTATCACACTCTACATATTAAGTTTATAGATATGATTTCTAAAAATATGTCTTAGGTAAAAATTACACAGCATTCTAAATCATTTGGCTATAGGACCATTTTTTTCCTACAGAGCTTTACCATTGTATTCAGTAAATACAATGATTTAAGCCATGTCTAGATTTCTAAAAACTAGCCTATAAATTTTAAGATTAATTATATTTTGTTTCACGCTGATGTGCTGATAACCATAATCAAAGCCAAGAAAATAACACCATCTTTTAGATAGTCCTCCTCAGAACATAAATATTTTGGCCTTTTATATACAGCACATATTTTTGGCACATTTCTGCCTATGGAACCATGTTGGTACCAAATGACTTTTTCCCTTTTTTTAGTGTAAATTTTACTTTTATTGAAAAATGTTTTTAACATTAATTTTTGAGTATCCTCATGAGCATAGATTTTTTTCCCCCAGGAGATTGTTTTCTTAACTTGAACCTGTATTTATTATAGGCCATTCAACAGTTTCTTAATTTTACATTGTGCTTTTTTTCCCTCTGTAACATCAAAATATTAAGAGAATGGCTTATGAAACTTGAGTACAAGTCCAGATATAAAAATAGTAATTGTCATCTTCTTTTAAAGAGGTTATTCTTTTTTGACAATACCTTAGCAGTCTCTTTCAATGTGGCATTGAGTTTTTGTATGAACTCTGAACTTTTCTCTCAATAGAACCTGGGATTTCAAAAGAAAAAACTTGTCAAATTATTACTTTAACACTTGAGGAAACATTTACTTTTTAAAAAAATTCTCTTATTTTCCTTCATGAACAGAGAAGAAACTTATGACTTTTTTATCAATAGAACATCAACTTGGTTTTCTTAGAAAAATGAGAAATTTATACTAACCATGTCCATATAACACTTGCATTTGTGACATTACTAAGATCAGGAATTCAGGTTGTCTGTGGAACAGAACAAATTTAAATGGCCTGTGTGGCATAAAAGAACATTAATAAATTATTAGATTTATGTTCTAACTAAATATAATTAACTGCAAAAATTTCTTTTCCAGCCATTCATTGATTGTATGATTTAGATCATAATTGCAGCATCGTTTTCCAAGCTGTACCCCTCTGGCTCTGCTAGATGTAGCAGAATCACTTGTGGAAGAAAAACTCTTTCCTAAGTCCAATTCCTTGTTCTCCCTAAATGGTGAGCTTATTCTGAATCCCAGAGTAAAAATTACTGACAGACTTTTCAGCTATCAGGATGGGCCAAGAAAAGTGAAATGAGATTCTGAGCAGCTGTAGCTCCAGTCCTAGACAAATATCAAGGAAGAATTTAAGTACTCTTGAGTGTTAAGAAGGCAGAGTAACTGAGTCCACTCTAACAATATTTGTGGGTATACAGTAGATTTAGATATTCTTCTAACCCCATATAATAGCCAAGAAAGTGAACCTGTGAAACTATACTCACTGCATAATCTGTCTCTCCTATTATTTTTTACTCTGGACCATGATATACATTTTGTATAGTATTTCCAGACTTCCCAATACATCTGAGTTTTAAGATGTTAATAGTGTGATGTATACCATATAAAAACATAATGTTCTGTGTTCTTTTTTTTTTTAAATCTAGCTTATGATTGATACACCTACCAGTCCAATTACCAGTGGACTTCCATTATTCTTTGTGATAACAGTAACTGCCATAAAGCAGGTATGATATGCTTTCTATTCTTTTTCCTCAATCACTCATAAGTTTATAAATATTGTTGCAAAAATAATTTCCATAAGAAAGCAAATTTTTTTTTGATATTGCGTATGGTGAAATTGAGTTAAGCCACTCTTTATTTCAAATACCTGGTGACTTATGGTATGATTATCATTATTAAAATATGTTGTTCCCTTTATATACCCAGGAAGGATCCAAAAATAAGCATTTTATATGTACAAATTAATTTAAAAATAAACAAATTAATTACTATATGTTTTTTAAGAGTTTAGAAATATTTAAAGGAAAGATGTTTCAAAAGGGATATGTTTATGGGAAGTGGAATAAAAATTCTATAGTGCTTTCCTATTTTTTACTACTTTCTCTGATGAAGTTGATTTTTATGTAAAAGAAATAGCTTCAACCAAATCCTGAATTTGTAATAAAATATAGGTATAGAGAAATGGTATTATTGGATAAACATGCTGAATAAGAAATAAAGAAATACATAGAAATTTTATGTCTTTATTATAGCTACCACTTCTCAAATAAATCTTGGCAGGGGCTCAGTTATATAGAGATGATCCCTTCCACCTGAAATAGAGTAAATTGGGTTTTTTTGTATAAATAGGATAAATTTCCATTTTATAAGCTTTAGAGATAAGGTTTAAAATGCAATAGAAATAAAATTGACATTTTATAATCCTGTGATGTAATGTATTCTTTATTACTTACATAAGAAGGATGAGAGGAAAGTATAGATTGATAATTACATTCTGAATGTAATTATTAATTATTTGTTATTTCATCAACTAATACATATTTGTTTATGGGCCTATTTTTTATATGGAGTTTTCTCTTAGGTGGTTTCATCCAGTGTAGTGACTTAGAGTACCATTTATATGTTGGTGGTTCTCAAATTTATATGTATTATGAAGTTGCCATTACAGTATTTTTTTAGGTAATGTACATAATTAAAAAAATGGGAAAAGTACAAAATAGCATACAGTAGAACTCTCTCATACTCCTAATCCCCAGTCTCCTAGTTTTCTTCCCCTGAGGAAACCATTATTTGTATATTAGTCTATATATCTGCAAAGAGTGTTCACATGGCAAGCATATCCTTTTCGTAAATGAGAACATAGAATGCAACACATTCTGTACCTTACTTTTATAACTTAATGTTATCAGATATTATTTTTTTATCTGTTCTTGAACTGTACTTCTGAGTTCTTGAATTTTCCCTAAAATAGTACAATAAGTCTTTTCCACTTAAAAAAAAATTGCCACTTTTGTTACTATTAAAATTATTGGGGTTGATGTTGGTTAATAAATTACATAGGTTTCCAGTGTACAGTTCAGTACTACATCATCTATATATTGAATTGTGTGTTCACCACACAAAGTCAAATCTCTTTCCATCACATACATTTGACCCCCTTCGCTCTTATTTAACTCCCTCTTCATCCCTTTCCCTCTGGTAACCACTGAACTGTTGTTTGTGTCTTTGAGTTTTTGTTTGTGTTGTTTGTTTGTTGTTTTCAGTTTTATATCTGCATATAAGTAAAATTGTGTTTCTCAGCCCTTACTGTCTTACTTACTTACTTAGCTTAGCATGATACTTGCCACTTCTTAACATTTAATCAAAGTATTCTTTAGGAAATGCTTGTGTCTGTTTGCCTTTCTAATGATGACCCATATAGCCTACCATATTGTTTTTGAAATACAAATTATAATGAATTCTTTTGGTCTATTGTTTAAGAAAGTGAAAGAACTCGACTTCAGTTTTAAAATCTGTTTAATTTTTTTCTATTGTCTGTAATAATGCTCTATGAATTTATATTTTATAGTTAAAATATCATTTGTACAAAGAAGCAATAGAACTTCTTAATTGAATAGGTTTTAGGAAAAAGGTAGGAATCAAAAACAACTCCCCAGATTTTTAGTAAATGGTAATGTCATTTATCAAGATGGAAAACATTGGAAATGCAACAGATTTGGAAGATGACATTAATTTAGTTTTGAAATGTTTAATATATTTATGAGACATCAAAATGAAGTTATTGTCTATGGCCATGCCACCCTGAATGTGCCTAATCCCGTCTGATCTCGGAAGCTAAGCAGGGTCGGGCCCGGTTAGTACTTGGATGGGAGAACACCTAGGAAGACCAGGTTCTGTAGGCATTAAAAAAAAAAAGTTAAAATAAAGATATTACAAATGCACTTGGATATTCAGCTTTAAAAGTCCAAAAGAAACATATGAGCTAAAGATAACAAAATTTAGAATTTTTTGAAGTCATGGAGATAGAAGAAATCTCAGAGTAAGAAAATGAAGGGTAAGGAAAGGACTCATAAAGATGACGTGGAAGGAGCCTCTCGTCAGGAAATTGAGAAGAAATAACTGAGAGGTACTATAAAAACCAGGAACATGTGTGTAATGAAAACTAAGAGAAAAGAGTATTTCTAGTACAAATGGATGTCAGATGAATGTATCAGAATAGCCTAATATGAGTCTGGTGAATGAAATGTTTTAGGAAAGTTTTTGTGTTTTCTCATTTAATAAAGATATCTTCTAATTTTACTAAAAGGAGTACTTTTTTAATTCTATTGGTACAGGGATATGAAGATTGGTTACGACATAACTCAGATAATGAAGTAAATGGAGCTCCTGTTTATGTTGTTCGAAGTGGTGGCCTTGTAAAAACTAGATCAAAAAACATTCGGGTATGCATTTAGTAAATAATGGAAATCATATTTTAGTATCACAAATTCTAACCTGATTATATTTTAGTTAAAAGCCATTTTTCCTACATTAAAATATTGTGGAAGATCGTTTGTTTCGAACTCAACAAAATAAGTCCTTGCCTTTTAAAATCACTATATTCACTTTTCCCCCAAATTCTTCATAGGTGGGTGATATTGTTCGAATAGCCAAAGATGAAATTTTCCCTGCAGATTTGGTGCTGTTGTCTTCAGATCGACTTGATGGTTCTTGTCACATAACCACTGCTAGTCTGGATGGAGAAACTAACCTGAAGGTTTGTATATGTATGTGTTTGAGTGTTCCTTTTGGTGAACAAAATATCTTTGGATTATTGATATTTCCTTTGGATAAGGTAACAGAGTTTCACCTGATAAAGGAGAAAGTTTTTAAATTACTGAAACTTTTAAAAATTATTAAGTTTTAGAAATAATGTTATTATATATTTATTTGAAGTGTAGCCCCATGTGGTTTAGTCAAGTCACATTAAAAAAAATGGGAAATGTAGTCAGGAAAAATAAAATATTTTAATATTTAATACTTTTTTTAGATAAGGGAGATTTGAAATAGGTGATATATAAGATCCCATTTGGATCTTGAAACTGCAATTTAATCCTTTTTTTTTTTCTTTTTTTAAAAGACCCATGTGGCAGTTCCAGAAACAGCAGTATTACAAACAGTTGCCAATTTGGACACTCTTGTTGCTGTGATAGAATGTCAGCAACCAGAAGCAGACTTGTACAGGTGTGGTATTCAACATATTTTAAGTCCTGTTTACAGATCTCATTTTTCCAATCATAAATATACAATGAAATCTTTAGCTTATTGAAGACATTATTGTGGGGATTGGGGAGATCAGTTAAGGGGAAGAAGGCTAAAAGCAGAATTTGCCAGAATTAATTCAAAACCACTGCTTTTATTTAAATTTTCCCTCCCATTAGCTTCTACTTTAACATGAGCTGTTTTTATAACTATAATAGTGAACTTTATAATAATAGTTATAAGAGAAATAAGTTTATTTACTTAGAAGAAAGCAATCGTGTGCACTTGTGCACGTTCCATGAAGGTAAAGGGCTATGTCTTTGTGTTCACTAGGAACCAACTCCTTTTAACATTATGATTTACTAAATACAACGTAAATCATTTTCCAGTGATACGCTAACTATTGTGGGCTATGGAATAGAAACAAATTTTTATTATTAAAGACTTAAATATGATACTAAATTTTTATTCAATAACTGGTGATAGAATATAAATTACATACACATCGTAAAAAAAAAAAAAACTCCCTTAGCTTCTTGTCGTGTGAAATATCTCCCTCTACTGGTTGAAATATTTCAAATCTTATTGTTAATCCTTAGCTTTTCCAAATCTCTTATATATCTTCCTTTGTCCTGGATCCACATACTATTTATCATGGGGTATTCTCTATGCAATATTATGAAAATCTGCATTTTTATCAGTCAAATGAGGTATAGAGTTTTCCAATAAACTCTAAAGAGCACTTAAACTCTTAAGATTTAACTATAAAGTATTTAGTACTTAAGATTTCTATATTATTCTCATTTCAATAGTGAGTTATAAAAAAATTAAAAACTAGAAGATGATGGAGCATTAAGCTGGCATAAGATTAATGTGGATTAAATATGACTAACGTGTTGGTGATTTTTTATTATCTTGGAGAATGGGGGAAAGTTAAAACTTTAATAGGAAATAATTCACTGTTAAATATAAGGTGTTCTTCTTTATTTTCTCTTTCTTGTTACTTACTGAAAGTATATATTTTGTTTTAAACATATATGTAACTACCATAGAAGACTTTGTAATGGAAAGATAACTCATAATCATACCACTGCTTAAATTTTTTGCTGTTTTTATTTATTCATTCAACAAGTTATTGTTGAGCATCTCTGTGCTCATTGGATAGGTGAAAAATAAGATGATCTAGTATAGTTTCTATCCTTGAGTAGCTCATAACTGTAAAGATACATATATGTGTGTGTGTGTGTGTGTGTGTGTGTGTGTGTGTGTGTGTGTGTGTATAAAATTGTATTTTTTCACTTTACTATAAGCTCTGTGTAAGGGAAATAGTGAAAACATTTTAAATGTCCATGTAGGAGAATGCTTAATAGGTATATGAGGCAAATCTGTAGATTACAAAAATGATGTTTTCAAAGAATTTAATGACATAGGAACATACTGTTAATGTTAGAAATAAAGGTATAATTCTCATATGATCCCAATTTTAAAAAAATGTGTATGTCTATGTGTTTGATAGGTAGTTAAGTAGTAGGATAGAAAAATAGAGAAAGAAAATCAGGAATTACATATCAGAATGTTAGTTGTTTCTTGGTGGTAGGATTTCAGCTACTTTTCTCCATATTTTCTAATATTTCTTGAAAGAATGTGGATTACTTTTGTGATTTTAAAAAAGCATTTTCCATCTTATTGCATAGTATTTTTAATGATCATTTTTAATGGCTGCAAAATAGTCTAAGTGAATGTACTAGAACCTAACCATTCCCTAATGTTTTAATGCCTAATTCTCATTGTTTTGCTATTACAAATATTGCTTTGCTCTTTATTGCAAATAAGTTCACCAATTCAAAATCCAGCAGTTGGATAGTTCATTATTTCTCTTCTTTGATACAGTAAATTCACTTGGTTTCCAAGACACTTTCTTGGTTTTCCTCCTACTTCACCCGTCCTCCACTCAGTCCCTCTCACTGATTTCTCCTCTTCTGGACTTCTTAATGTTAGAGTGACCCAGTACTGTCCTCCTTCCCTCTTCCTTTCCTTACCTATACCTTTCACTTTGTACACTCAACTCCTTTGTTAATCTCATTCAAGCCAATGGCCTTAAAGACCATCTGCATTCTAACTCCCAGATTTATATCTCCATCTCAGACTTCTTTCCTAAATTCCAGACTTTTATATCCAACTTGCTATTCTACAATTCTACTTAGACATTTAGTAGATATCTCAAATTAATCATGTTGAACAACTGAATTCCTGATCTTCCCTGGAAAGCGTTTTATGCCAACAGCCTATCCCATCTCAGCTGATGATAGTCCACACTTCCAGTTGTTTATTTTATTATTATTATTTTGAGTGAGGCAACCCTTGATTGACCTCACAGATTGCAAGGACCTTGTTAGCTTACAATCCCTTATTATTTATTTATTTTTAAAAAATTTCTTTATGCCTACAGCACCTGGTCTTCTAGGTGTTCTCCCATCCAAGTACTAACCAGGCCCGACCCTGCTTAGCTTACGAGATCAGACTGGATTGAGCTTGTTCATGGTGGCATGGCCGTAGACTACGCTTCCAGTTGTTAGGCCCAAAACTTTTGGAGTCATATCTCCTCTCTGCTAACCTTTCCTCTCTTCTCCCACATCTCATCCCAATCCATCAGAACACGTTACCTTCAAAATACATCCAAAATTTGACCATCTTTCACCAGTTTGGTCTAAACCAGCTCTCCTGCCTGATTTATTGCTATTAAAGGCATCCTTACCAGTTTTTCTGTTTTTACTCTTCTCTTCTTTGCAGTCTGTTCTCACAATAAAAGCCAGAGTGATTCTCTTAAAATGTAAGTCAGATTATGTCATTCCTCTGCTTTAACCCTGCAATGGCTTTTCCATTTCACTCCAAGTAAAAACCCTTATCTTTTTGACAATGTGTCGGACTTTACTGATTGTCCCTGTCCCCATCCTTTCCTCTCTGACCTAATTTTTGACCCATCTCCCTCTTGCTCACCCTCCAGCTACACTGGCTTTCTTTCTCTTGAACATGCCATATTCACTCCCACCTTTTCACTAACTGTTCCTTTTCTTAACTCTTTTACCACATTCTAATTTATGCTTTAATCTCCTCAGTGAGACCTTCTTTGACTATTTAATACTGCAACCTAATCCTTCTTACTCTGTTCTGCTTTTCTTTTTTATAACACATAATACCTCCTAGTATACTATGTAATTTACTTATTATATTTATTGCTTATTATCTCTTTCCAACTACAATTAAACTCAGAGGCAGGCATTGTTGTATGTTTTGTTCACTGATGTATTCCAAACACTTAGGACAGATCTGGTAAATAAAAGTCCTTACTTTTATTTATTGACAGCCGAACAGATATTTTTATGTACTTAATTTTATACACTTAAATTTTCTCTTATTGAATTGTCTGTGATATATGCAAATAAGATTTGTGTGTGTAGTTCACTTTACTATTGAATTGAAGTACTTAAACTGTACCAGACTCATAGTAGACACTCTATAGATATCTGTTGAATGAATAGATGAATGACAGGGTTTCAAATTACTACAGCTCAAAGGATGTGTGAATATACTTATGGCCCATTTATTCATCAGATTTTGAGTGCCGCCAATAATCAAGGTATAGTGCTAGATACTGAGAATACTGTGCTAATATGGCAGCATATATACTAAAATTGAGAATACAACAATAAAGAAACGGGGTAACTCTTGTGTCCTAGAGTTTATAATCTAATGCTAGATTATTCTCTAGGGACGGACAGAACTGCAGAAAAGCAATTATTGGATTAAAGCCCTAATAGAATTTGACTTCAATAAATATACTGACACTTTACAAAAGCATTGGACTAATTTTTATTGCCATGAGCCAAGTATAAATTTATGAGGTTTTTTATTGTCTCAGAATTTTACTAGTATTAAATATCATATTTTAAAATTTTTTACTAATTTTGTAGATAATAGTAAAGTTTTAAAACTCTAGTTTAATTTTTTTCTTTATTAGAAAGACTAAATATTTTTCTGTTTATTAATTCTTTCCTCTTAAACATTTTTAATTCCTTCCTAATTACACATTTATTAAATGGGGTTACATTATTACTTTTTAAGGAATTTTGATAGCTTATTGAGAGAGGCTAGAGTATGGTAAGAAATGAACTCTGCCAAACCACTGGAAGAAATGAAAAGTAGGAGAGCCTTTTGTTTAGGAGCAGCCTCCAGCAGGTGCCTATTTCATGGTATTCTCCATTTTCTTTATCTTCGGCTCCTTTGCTCCTATAATTCTAAGAGTTCTTTCCACCTCTTGATTGTTTAGACTCTGACTTAGCACTTCCACTTCTAGGAGTTTTTCTTAACAAAATAATGAAATGCTACTGTACATAAGGTTGTTCAGGGCTACACTGTTTATACTATAAGTTTGAAAAAAATATAAACTTCCATCAATAGTGAGTTATTTAAATAAATTCTATGTAACCCAAAACTATAATATTATGTGTGGTAGTAAAAATAATTATGTATATCTATGTTTTTGACAGGACATGTTAAGTGGGGAGAGGTATTACCAACAGTGTTTATGGTGTGATCTTGGTTTTGTTTTTTTGATATGTATTTATACATGCATGGAAAAAAGCCTAGAAAACATATCCCAAAATATTAGCAGTGTTTGTATTTGAGTAGTCGGATTACCAGTGATGGTTATTTCCCTTTTGATACCTTTTCATATTGTCTGAATCATTTTATAAAATGTATGTTTGTGTTTGAGTGTATATAGTCTTTATAATCAGAAAAGAGGGTAATAAAGCTATTTTCTCTTTGAAACAAATCGAAGTGTGGGTTTGGAGAAAGGGCTAAGGAAAGTGCAAGATGAATTAATCCACCATGGAACTAACATGAACCAATGAGAAGTGCCTTAGAATCAAGGGTAACAGGACAGATAAAATTAAGTAAAACAGGTCTCTTGTCTGAATTAAGCTCAGGAAAATTAAGAGTGATCATGCATCATCTCTGAAAGATGCCCAGGGAGATACCAGCTGAATTGATTCTTTGACTCTTAAATCCAAGTTGAGGCTGGAACCAAGGCTTAAATAAGATTTCATTTGGTGGAGTGTAATAAAAATAACACTGTTTCTCCCTGATACAGGGAGTTGAAGAAAGCAGAAGTAAAAGATTAACAAAAAATAAATAAATAAATGACACCCAAAGGGATAAAGCATCTGTGTATGACCTGAGAACAGGAGGAGTAATAGGGACATTTGAAAGAAAATGCTTACAATTTCTTTGCCTAGTTAAATGATTAACATGAAGCTCTGTCTAGAATTTGCTTAAACTCAGAGTTTACTTCTTGCTGTAGTAGAAAGTAAGTATACGTTTGAATTGACTATGCTATGGAGCTGTTTTGGTAGTGAAATTGGAAGTAAAAGTCCAGGCTATGAAAATTTATTTTCAACAGGCTAGCCATTTAATCTAGACTTCAGGCAACCAAAAGTTAAAGAAACTTTGGACTTCACTGTTAGGTTTTTGCATAATACTCTATTCCCACCCCTTAACTCATACATGGTAGTTGCTCAATGAATATTTGTTGAGTGAATGAATACATGAATAAGTAAATGAACAATTCTGGTCACAGGAAGCTTTATATTTAGTAAATTGTGATGAAATATGTGAGTATTCATTGTTGGCTAAATAACATATACATCTGTGTAGCAATTATAAATTCTCATAATGATGAAACATAATAGTAATATATAAAACATTTGAAAACTTGTTTTATTAATTATCTCATTCATAGTCGGAGTGGAGATGGCAAGAATATTTAAATTTTTAAAGCTTTATGACTGATTAGTATTTATTTTTATAATTTCTAACATGAATATTGGACCACTAAAATATACAAATGGTTGGTTTGTTTCATGTGTAGGAACAGTGCTTAAAGTACCTAAAATTTTCTACCTATTGATGTCATAAATATATATCATTGGTTTTTTTGGTAACATGGTGAATTCTTTGATAGATTCATGGGACGAATGATAATAACTCAACAAATGGAAGAAATTGTAAGGTAAGAATAAAGTTAAAGAGATATTAGGTAAGCAGTATATCATGGAAAAGGACTCTTTTAAAAGCGTTTAGCACTTCATCTTCTAGTATTTTATGGTAGCAGCAAGTGAGGGTGAAACAGATTGCATGAAATGATATCAAAATAATTTATAAGATTATTTGTATATTTATATTTCTTTTTCCAGTAATATTAGGTAGTTACATAAAAGGAAACATAGCTGTTCTTGTTCAAATCTTTGCCTACCACACTTAAAGTGAGTACAGAAAATGTCCTGTATTATGTTTAACAGGTATAAATGTTATGGTCTTTTTCATTTCAAATCATTCAGCACAAAATGGAGTATTTAGTGGCCAATCCAGAATCTCTTATTTACTTTTACTTTTCTGATTGTTTTTGTTTGGTTGTTTGGGATTTTCCCCTCAATATTCAGGTTAACTTCTGGCACCTATATGAAAGGTTTTGGGTCATTTCAAAGGTTTGCTGATAGGATGAGGTTGCATTGTTACTCATGACCACAAAGCCAAATTTAGAGTAAATCTTAGAATTGTCCTTTGAACTTCTAATCAAATTAGCATTCCACCTCTTTTCTGGAGACATATTCAATTAAATTGGCTGCGCAAAATAAGTTACTGACATAAAGAGTTGAGCATTTTTTAAATGAAATCCTCAAAACACGTCACCAAAAATATCATGCATCGGCACTGATTCACATTTTTAGTAAAAAATAATGTAGAAGCATGTTTAATAAACTCTGTAACAGGGTCTTTTTAAGTGTAGGACCTTGCTTAAATAACTTTGACTAGGTTTCATTTTGATTTCTGTAGTAGTGATATTGTGGGATTACATGTGTGAATACGTAGTATGAATTGCATTAATGTATTGTGGCTAGTAAAGAAAAGATCAATTATGTTAACTCAGCCCCTAGAATGGTTTAGAAAATGAGCCGTGTTCTTTGCTGAAGCAACCACAGTTCATTCATGAATTACCTTTTAATTTGAAGCTTTTTTTTTTTATCATATTCCAGTTGTATATACCACAGTGAGCTAAGTTTTTCTATTCATTGTTGGAACTAACACCAAGTGAAAAAGCACTGTTTTATGGTTCCTGACTAATTGCTTGTAGACTATCCATGGAGTGTGCTTCAAATATGTCTAGTTAAGAAAACTGTACTTGCTAACCATGTTTCAAACACCTGACCCCCTTGGTTCATTGGATTATTTAGAGTGTTTGGGTTTGCAAAGATCTTCAGAATGGGTTCAGATTCTGTTTGATTTGGATAACTCTATGTGTATTCAGAAAAGCATAAAGAATATCAATAAAATTAAGGCTTTTTTTTACTTATCCGTAATAGATTCTTATCATTTTGCTATCACTAAGAAAATACAATTTTCTTTCTAGTTATTCCTTCTCGTTTTATATCTCCTTTATGGAGAGCAATTCAAACAGCAAGAAGACCCGTGCTCCAAGAAGTATGCAATGCAAGTAGTCAAGTTGTAGTGTCAGTCTTGCCTAGCTAAGTACTAACTCACTTACTTTGTTATGTTTTATAATTCAGTATAATTTTAATTGTGCAGAACTTACACATCTACACACAAATCATGCTACAGTTTATGTTTACATTGCATCTTAATTCTGCATTTTCTTCAAAAACTTAATTTTGCTCAAAATTTTAAAATTTCATCTTCTGTTAAACATTATTAAATCATTGCTTAATCTTTTATTTTGTTATGTTTTATGTTTAAAATTTTTGAAACTGGTGGCTTTGTGAGTTTATTTACCAGCATAATCTTACTTCTGAGCCACTGATCTTAAAGTCACTGAAATGCCAAAGTAGGTATTTTTGTTACGATAACTAACATCATGATTGACCTAGACAGTTTTGTAGTAGCTGAGATTTTATACGAAAGCAGTATTGTAACTACACCTTAAAGTACTTTCTGCTGATGATGCCATTTTAGAATTTAATTGACTTATTAATATATTCTCTGCTTTTTTCGTCTCCCTAGACCTCTAGGGCCAGAGAGTCTCTTGCTTCGTGGAGCCAGATTAAAAAACACAAAAGAAATTTTTGGTTTGTATCTATTGAAAATTTTTAATTATAGATTCCTGTTGATGCTTTGTATGAAATATTTTTAAAAACACAATTTTTATGGTCTTTTAGTTGGATAATTTATTACTTTTTTAAATGTTGCCTCTGACAGTTATCTTACAAAGATTGTATTAATATAATTTCGTGTTGTATTTTTGTTGTTAATCTTTATTTTTTAGTAATAGACTAGAATCTTGCTCTTAGATTTTCATTTTGTATATTTGTGAAACTGAATGGTAAGAAGATAATTCTGACACTTCTATTAATGGTAGATGAGAACCAGTATAATCTGGCATCATGGTACAGTAAACCACCTGTATAATTTCATTATGATTATTATTAGGTTGGTGAATATAACTGCTGACTCATTCATTCAACAGATTCTTGTTTACCTATAACTATATACCATGTACTACTGGAACATATACTGACTGGATCAAAAGGATGACTAAATAGTACTCTTGCATTGGAGATCTAGTAATTAATTAGTTAGCAATTTACTGTGTTCTGAGTCAACTATAGGCAAATTGTGAAGTTGATAATAACCATTAAGTGTCAACCAGTACTTCTCATTTCAGGAATGTCCCTTCATATACTGGCTAGCTTATGTTATTCACTAAATGTTTATAGCTTTTGAGGTCCTCTTCCTCATTTTTTCTTTCCTTATCTTGTCTCTTAGTATTAGGCTCTCTGATTAAAAAAAAAAAAAAAGGTATACTTTAAGAAAATGGAAAATAATGAGTTTTGGCGAAGATACGAAGAAACGAGAACCTCATATACTGCTAGTAACAATGTAAATGTTGCAGCTGCTGTGACCCGCAATTCTACTCAGATATATTCCCAAAAGATTGAAAATAGGTGTTCAAACAAAGACTTGTACAAGAATATTCATAGCAGCACTATTTAAATAGATAGTCGAAGGGTGGAAATTGCCCACATGTTCACCACCTAATGCATGTATAAATAAGATATCCATATAATAGAAAATTTACTCATTAAAAAATAAATTACTGATGCATACTACAACATAGGTAAACCTTGAAAACATGCCTAGTGAAAGAAGCCAGAAACAAAAGGTCACATACTATATGATCCCATTTGCTTGAAGTACCCAGAATAGGCATATTCATAGTCAGTAGATTAGTGGACTAGGGAGTAGAGAACAATCGGGAATGATGCTTAATAGGTACAGAATTATCTTTGGGGGTGATAAAAATGTTCTTAAGTTAGGTATGATTGCACAACATTGTGAATACACTAAGTGCCACTGAATTGTAACTTTTTAAATGATTAAAATGATATGTTACATATATTTTACCACAATTTTAAAAAAAGAAAACTATAATTTCTGATGCTAAAAGCTAGAGAAAATGTACAAGGCTTTTAGACCCTCTCATGCAGTGCTGTGTTTAAACACATCTCCCTAGCAGTAATAGATTTCATGCTCTTAAAAGAAAATGTGTATTTAAATGCCTTTAGATATATCTGCTGTTGGTTGCCCCAGAACCACCTCTCCCTATGGTATCATTCTGGCTGATTTTTTACATTTCTATAATTTTGGTGCCCTTTGTCATTTGAGTTATAATTTCTGCCTTTAAGGAATAATTCTTTTTTTTTCTCAACACCTACAGCACCTGGTCTTTTTAGGTGGTCTCTCAGGCCAACCCAGGAATAATTCTAATGGTGAAAATTTTAGGACAAATCTTTAGAAAGAGGGCATGATGAATCCTACACTGCTTCTCAAATCTTACTATTTAGAAGTGGGTATATATATTAATTATCAGTTTCTAGGCATTTTGTTAATTTGTCATATAAATCTCACAACACATCTTTGAGGGATTTTTTTTTGTTTTCTGGTTTTGTTTTGTTTTGTTTTGTTTTTCTGTTTAAAGATGGGGAAATTGAGAGTCCGGGAAATGAGAGAACTTGCCCAGGGGCGCTGGCCTTATGGTAGGGCAAGCGTTCAAATCAAGGTCTTAACTCCAGAGCTTTTACAAGGCTGCTCTTATCCAATTTCACTCCCTCCCCAGTTTTGGTCCCATTGTTACTGTCATTCTTCACTCAGAGACATCCACATAGGTACACAATTTTTAAGTAGCATTTTCTGTGTGTTTATTTACTTTTACAGATTTTTATGTTATCTGTCACTCTAGTGCTTATGAAATTAGATCTAGACTCAAGATTCTGGCATTCAGGGACTTACAAACTCTGATTCTAATTTGTTGTTTTAACCTAACGGAAAGTGCTTTTCCATTTCTGTCTTTGTTAACAAATACTGTTTGCTTTATCTAGAATGGCCTTCCCTGCCATTTTTATCTTTCCAAATCCTTTTCTTTCATCAATTCCAACTCAAATGGCATCTCTTTCATTCAGATATCTCAGTTATAACTCAGGAACAGAACCCCCATGCCGTCTCCATCCAAGCAGCTTGAGTGACTGGAGTTACCCAAAATTGGACTTAGGAAAGCCTTTTACAAATTCCCCCGCCAAAATTAAGGAAAAACCAAATCATAACAAGTTTCTTAGATGCTTTTATGCTAGTATTTGACTTGTGAAACAAGCTGGGGGATTATTTAAAAAAACTGTTTTGTTTTGCAGGTGTTGCTGTATACACTGGAATGGAAACAAAGATGGCATTAAATTACAAGAGCAAGTCCCAGAAACGATCTGCAGTAGAAAAGTAAGAAAGCTGTCTTTTTAAATTTATTTGACTGTGGATATGTATATTATTTATATATGTATAAAATGTGCATAAAATATATTTAATACATAAAAATACATACAAAACATATAATGCCAAGTCAACAGAAGATGATATCTTTGAGGATAGGGATTTTTGTATGCACAGAGCATACAAAATGTTTGGCATAGGCTAAGTTATGACTTTAAATAAATGTTATTGGATAATAATGAAATCACTTGATCAGACTAACCCCCCTGCAGATAATGATAAATGTAGACAAAATATTTTTTAAAATAACTATTTGAAAGCACTGGAGAATGACCAAAAAAAGAAGGAAACTGGCAAAGAGTCTACTCTTGAAAGATGACATCAGCAAGGGGAAAGATTTGAATGTAGCTTTTTACCTGATGGCACTCTTTAATTCCTATTCTACATAGGGCATCAGAGAGCCTGAGGCTTTACAGGATTTAGATGTAGAGGACAAGGGAAGAACAACTAGGGAGGAGAAATTTATATAAGCTCCTGGAGCCACAGAAGGAAATAAATTCTAAAACCTATACAAAAATTATGTCCAATCCTTGGTTAACTATGAAAACTATGCACGTGCAGGGGAAACCTCAGTGGGTTTGGCAGTAAAATAGTATGTACCAGAAAGCTGAAAGAACTGATAGGATAATTTTGCTGTTGCCAATTGCAGTGGAAACAGTGTTTTTGGTATTTGAACCTAGCCAAGTTAACTATCTGTTGGAATGAAAATCCATACTCTTCTGAGGAACATAAAAGAATATAGAGTCTCTAACAATGTATTATTTATGAAATCTACTATGTTATCAGAAATAAGCAGACGTGAAAAAAATGTAACTTGTACTCGAAGAAGAAAGCACTCAATAAAAACTGTCTCAATAATGATCTAGATCTTGCAATTAGCAGACAAAGACTTCAAAGCAGGTACTATAAATATTTTTAAGGGCCTAAAGGAAGATGTGAATGAACATATGAGAAATCTCAGCAGAGAAATAGAAACTATAAAAAAGAACTCAGTGGAAATTCTTGAATTGAAAAATATAATTACTGAAATTAAATGTTATTAGGCATGCTCAACACTAGATTGTGGAAAGTAGAAGAAATTGACAGTGAACTTGAAAGAGCAATAAAAATTATTCAGTTTGAAGTACAGAGAGAAAAAGATTGAAGAACGAACAGTTTCAAAGCCATGTGGGACAATATTAAGCCATCGAGCATAAGTCTAATTGAGCCCCCTCAAAAAATAAAAGAGGCAGAATAAAAATATTTGAAAAAATAATAAGTTTGAGAAAAAATAGGATGGTAATTTAAATCAACATATAAAAATTTGTGGACTCAAAGCAAAGCCTAGGTTAGAGGGAAATTTCTAGCTATGAATGTTTATATATGAGGAGAAGAAAAGCTTAAAGTCAGTCATATAAGTTTCTACCTTAAGAAGCTAGAAAAAGGAGCAATTAGACCCAGTCTGAGAAAAAAAGAGAAAAAATATTAAAGATGTGAGCTGGAACCAATGGAATAGAACACAAAATTAACAAAGCCAAAAAAGTTGGTCCTTTGAAATTATTAATAAAATTGATAAATACCTAGATTGATGGATTAAAGGTGAAAAATAGAAGTGGTAGGAGAGAAATATTTAAAAATTACCAATATTAGGCCGTTACTGTAGATCTTTTCTACTGTGGTCACTTTATCTACAGATAAAGAACTGTTATGAACAACTTTATGTCACTAAATTTTCTAACTTAGATGAAATGGACAAACTCTTTGAAAACAGAATTTAAAGAAGTTGACACAGGATGAACCAGAAAATCTAAATAGTCCTGTGTCTATTAAAGAGATTTAATGTAAAAGACATCTCCACACAAAAGGATAATCTTTTTAACACATGATGCAGGACCAATTAGACATCCATGTTCCAAAAACTCACCCTTGACCCTTACTTCCCATCATATATGAAAACTAACTGAAAATGTAAGACTTAAAACGTAAGAGCTAAATTTGTAAAACAAAGGAGAAAATATTTGTGAGCTTGGGTTAAGGGAAGATTTCTTAAATAGGAAACATAAAAAATAAACCAAAAACAAAACCCAAAGTTGATATATTATTAAACTTTGTCAAAATTAAAAACTTCTGCATTTCAAAAGACTTTTAGAAAAATGAAGAGACAAGCAATAGATAGGAGCAAATATTTGCAAAGCACATATCTTGTAAAGGGCTTGTATCCACGCTATCCAATCTCACCATTTTTCAACATTATCCTAGGAGCTTTATTCAGTGCCATAAAACCAAGAAATAAAAGGCATTAATATTAGAATTATTAATATTTCTTGTTGGAAGACACA
This sequence comes from Macroglossus sobrinus, assembly GCA_004027375.1. Taxonomy (NCBI): domain Eukaryota; kingdom Metazoa; phylum Chordata; class Mammalia; order Chiroptera; family Pteropodidae; genus Macroglossus; species Macroglossus sobrinus. The sequence goes on along the minus strand of PVKZ01001471.1, from coordinate 284,108 downwards.
TGATTTTTCATATAGATAGCATAAGCATGCAACAATAACAAAACAAACTATTAGAATTAAAAAGTGAGTTTAGCAAGGTTTCAAGTTACAAGGTTAATTTTTAAAAATTAACTTTATATAATAGCAGAAAACAGGAAAATTAAGTTTTATAAAGTTCTATTTTATAGTAGTGTCAAAAAGCATAAAATATTTAGAAATAAATTTTTTAAAACTTGTGTAGGATCTCTATAATGAACTCCATAAAATATAAAATGTAGCAAGAGATATTAAGGACTAAAATAAATGGAGAAATCACATTAATAGATTGGCAGTCTTAGTATTGTTGTCAATTGATGCGTAGATTCTTTCAATCCTAATTAAAATCCCAGCAAGCTTTTTGGTTTTTTGTAATTAACAGGTAATTGTAAAATAAATATTGAAATGCAATAGCCAAAATGTATCTGCAACGTACATAATGAAAACAATCTCTTAAGAAAAGGAGGATTTATATTATCTGGTTTTAAAGTTTAATATAAAGCTACAATAAGTATAGTATGGTATTAGCATAAAAGATAATTCAATGGAATAAAATAAACCCATTGAGAAATAAACCCATTCATAAAAGGTCAGTTGATTTTCAACCAAAGCAACTAAATTCTATGAAGAAAATGATTATCTTTTCAACAGGTGATTTAACAGCAGTTGGCTATACATATGGGGAAAAAATGATAAATCTCAACTTCCACCTCACACTGTACACCAAAAAGGTTTTCAAGATGCTTCATAGATCTAAAGATAAAAGCTAAAATTATAAAACTTTCAGAAGAAAACTTAGATCTATTCATAACCTGAGGATAGGTAAATGTTTTTAGGACACAAAAAGCAATAACCATAAAAGAAAAAAATTGATAAACTGTATTTGCATGAAATTAAAAACTTTCACTCATCAACTACTCAGTTAAGGAAGTGAACAAGCAAGCTGCAAACTGGGAGACGATATTCATAAAACATCTGATAAAGGATTTGTATTCAGAATATATAATATATTAAAAACTCCTATAAATCCATAATAATAATAATAATAATAAAACCAGCCCAGTGGGGGGAAAATGTGTAAAAGGCTAGAGTAGACACTTTACAAAGAAAATATACAAATGGTCAATAAGCAAGTGAAAAAGTGTATAACATCATGAGTCCTGAGAGAGGTACAAAGTAAAGCTATAGAGGTACCAGTATGACCTTAATGGAATGGCGAAAATTATAAAGAATAAATAAATAAAAGTTCCTATATTGCTCCAAGTAAGAATTTGGAGCAACTAGATCTCTTACTTCTAAATAATCTATGGGTCAGAGAGGAGATCTCAAAGAAAATTTTTAAAAATATCTAGAAGTTAGTGAAAATACAGTGTTAGATTTCATAGTATGCAGCTAAAGGGGAACAGACTAGTAGGTTATATATAGGTTTATATAAGATGAGATTTATTATAGAAATTGGCCCTAGTGGCTGTGTATCAGCTACCTGTTCCTCCCTTAGCCCAGTTACACCCAGGACACATAAAATTAACCATCATAGCACTGAATACTTAGATTAGAAAAGAAACATCAATGACAAACTGAAATGAAAAACAATATTATATGCAGTCATTCCCCAAAAATGAAATACCTGAGTGTACAGCTAACAAAATACATGCAGGATCCGAATGCTAAAAATTACAAAATGCTGATGAAAGAAATTGAAGATGTAATATTAAGCTTGCCTGGTGAAAAGAAGAGGGATTTTAAAGTTAATTCCTGATTTTTTGTGATTTGGGGAAATTTACAGAATGATTTTTGGGCTTTGGTCTTCATCATTAAAAAGGATGTTATCTCTTCCCCATAGAGCTTATATAAAGATTAGACAAGTTAGTGGATGTGACAAAAATTTATAAAATCTTAATGCTATACAAATGTTAGTTATGTTTACACTTAAAATTAGGTCTTGAAAATATTAAAAAATCTTATTAGAATAATTATGTAAAAATGACTGGCCAAAACTGTCATTTCTATTAGCATTTGAGCAATAACATAACTATAGTAAAAAGGCTTGTAATCTCACGTGTTGGTTATTTTATTGCTAGTAAATAGATACTATTGAATGGTCACTTCTTAAAAACAAAGACTCTCCTTTAAGTATCTATTTAAGATATTTTTATATCTTATTTAATACCAACTGTATAAACAAACTGTATTTAGTAACACATAATTGACATTTTATATTCTCTTTTTCTCATTTCAGGTCAATGAATACATTTTTGATAATTTATCTAATAATACTTATAGCTGAAGCCATCATCAGTACTATCTTGAAATATACATGGCAAGCTGAAGAAAAATGGGATGAACCTTGGTATAACCAAAAAACAGAACATCAGAGAAATTGTAGTAAGGTATTTTAAGGTGTTCTTGACTGCTGTAAAGGAAACTTTATTCTTTAGCACAATTAAATGCTTTGGTAGTGATTTCTGATAAGAGTGACCACTGTGATCTTCTAAAAGTACTACTACTGAAGGGTGACAAATCGCTTCTCAGCCTTTTGGCTAAGATCAAGTGCTGAACGGTGACAAAAGCACATTGCAAATTAAGAGTAGTCAGAATGTTTGTACTGATGTGCTTTTTGCAATTTAGGGCGTAAGCAATTATGTTTTCTGTGGCATGACTCGAATAGTTACAAGAGAAACAAAAATTTAAATTGTCTGTATTGGCATTCCCCTAGAATACTACAAATTCCGTTTTTTATTTCACTTACTGTTTGTTACAACTGAAATAGAGTAAATTGATTTGTTTTAATTTTGTCAGTTTGAGGAGTCTTACTGTCATGTCAGTCTATTGATGGTATGAAATAACACAAATTATGTCTTATAAAGATTTAAACTGATTAAATATGAACTACCAAGAGAATTTAACCTGCAATTTTGGTAAATAATTGTTCTCTAAATTTTACTTTAGATTAAAATATAAATTTTGTAAGACAAATTTGGATCTCAAGAGACCACAAAGCAGATAATCATAGGAACATATTCTGAGTATCATTCATAATTAGATATTTTTACCTTTCACAGAATGCATCCTAAAATGTGGCACTGCTATGACATTAAGTAGGCTGTTCCTGTATAATTTGTAATTAAGAGTTTTAAATTCTAGCAGTTCTAGCCTAGCAGTTTATAATTTTTTTAAAATTACTGTCAATATTTAGTTATTTGTGAATTTGAAGGGTAAGAGTAGAATGGTAAGTATATTCCAGAGGTTATAATTTTACCAAAAGCAATTTCCATCACACCAGGTTTTTTGGTAGCTTCCGAAAAGTAACAAATTAAGTAATTTGAATTTAACTTTTTTTTTGAGAGTCTAATGACAAAGCACCAAAGGAGATGTGTTAAAAAGACAATTTAATATAGCTAAATGTCCTTTTTAGACATGAAACTTTCTAATAATTTTCTTCAGTAATAATGAAGAAATTCTCTTTTCTCTTATCAATCATTTTTTTCTTCTAGATTCTGAGATTTATTTCAGACTTCCTTGCCTTTTTGGTACTCTACAATTTCATCATTCCAATTTCATTATATGTGACAGTCGAAATGCAGAAATTTCTTGGGTCATTTTTTATTGGCTGGGACCTTGATCTCTATCATGAAGAATCAGATCAGAAAGCTCAAGTCAATACTTCCGATCTGAATGAAGAGCTTGGACAGGTAAATGATCCTTTTATTTTGTTTTTCTAATTTGTTATTTTATCAAAACAATACATATACAAAGACTAATAGAACAAATTATTACAAGTCTTATACCAAAGAAGAGCCCTACTTTGTTTTAGACCTAAAGTAGTTTTCATTTTTAAATCATAAGCCGTTTCTTTCCTTATTAGCACATGTTTCTGTGTAGTATTCTTTCTTGAATTTAAATTTTAGCCATTATTTGTGGCATATAAAGATAAAACTCTTAGAAGTACTCCTTCTATACCCACTTTGGCTCTCCACAGCACACACCCCCAATATTGTTATATCACAATTTGAGATTTAATAAATATTCATTTATTGACATTATTTTGTCTGTTTTTGTATTATTCACTAATTTCTGGTTCTTTATGTGCCCTGCAATAGTATAATTATACTTTTTTATACATTTTGTTTTTTCTAGAGCTAATTGCTCTTTTTCATTTGCTTAATTTCCATATACAAGAAACAATTCCCTTTTTAATTCTCCCCACCTCCACCACATCCACCCCTGCTTATGGATGTTGCCGTTTCCCCTTAAGAACTGGATCTCTGAAGGTGGGGTGTCTCCTCCTACATACTTGGGGCGTGCTCCTGGGGCCTGGTGCACCCACGGTATGGCACACCCAGGGTATGGTCCGCAGCTCCCCCTGGGGTACGAACCCAGGACCTTCTGCGTGTAAAGCAGACATGCTAACCACTACATTCTGGAGCCACTCCTGAAAATATATTCTTTTTCTACACTTCATTAATAATTTAGGTGGGTAATGCATCCCAGATTGGAAATTATTTTTCCTCAGAATTTCAAAAACATTTCTCCATTTTTTTTCTGGCTTCCAGTGTTGCTGTTGAAATCTGATTCCCAGTTTTTTATGTGTAATCTGTTCTTTAATCTCTGAAAGTATTTTGAATCATATATTTATGTAATAATTTGAAATTTTATGATGATAAACCTCATATGAGTCTTTTTTTTATTTTTATTTTTTTGGCTTTTCTTCATTGGGCAATATACTCTGAGCCTTTTCAGTCTGGAAATACATGTCCTTCAGTTTTGGGAATTTTTTAATATTATTTCTTTGATAACATGTCTTTTTATGTTTTAGGGTTTATTTATTATTTGAATGTCAGAACATTTATCTTGAATCTCTGATTCTGACTTTTAATTTTCATTTACTTATTTGTTTTTATAATCTGCTTTCTAGGAGAATTCATCAACTTTATCTTTCCACTTACTTTTTTATTTTTTTAATTTTTGTTGTATATTTTAAATTTCTAATATTCCAATATATCTGAATGCTCTTCTTTTAATTACATCTTATTCCTATTTCTTGAATATAATCTATTCTTTTACCTTTCTGAGAATATTAATGACAGTTTATTTAAAGGCTTCTGCCTTCCTGCATTTTGTTTCCTCCTAGTTCCTTTTTCAGTATAGTCAGTTCTGCTATAATGTGACAAATGCATTCCTGAAAATCATTGTGCTATGCAAAATTGCTTAGTAAAAACCACAGGGTTTATGAGAAAATGGGATTTAAGGATACAACAAAAACTTTGTGACATATTTAAAATAAAAAGATAGGAATCTAATAACTTGTGGGAGTGGCCATCAGAGATATTTCAACTTGTATGTTATTGTGAAATATTGGAAGGAAGGTTATCCAAAAGTAGAAGGAGAATCATAATACCAGTTGTGGATGGGTGTGGCTCATAACACATGTGATGACGTGGACTAGTGGATACCTGTTTGAGATTTATACATTTCATGTACATATTTCTACACAACATGGGTGCAGAAGTTTTCTGTAATCTTGCTGAACTAGTTTTTTAGTTAAGTTATTTTTTAGTGGGTTCATTAAAATTTTCTACATACAAGGTCATGTTATCTGCAAATGGAGAAAGTTGTATCTCTTCTTTTCAAATCTGAATAGCTTTTATTTCTTTTTTAATTACTTCATATCCTGACTAGAACCTTCAGTACAATGTTGAATAAAAGTAGCAAGGGCAAATATCTTTCTCTTATTCCTGAACTTAGGCAGAAAGCATTCAGTCTTTCTCCAAGTATGATGCTAACTATGGGTTTTTTGTAGATACATTTTATCAGGTTGAGGAACTACCCTTCTACTCCTAGTTCGTTGAGTATTTATCATGAAAGAGTATTGGATTTTGTCATGCTTTTTCTATGTCTATTAAGATAATCATTTTGTTAATAAAATAAAGGATCAAGTACCATGTTGTTATTGTTATGGTGGGTTTCACTGATTGAATATTATATGTTGAACCAACACTAATTGAATATTATATGTTGAACCAATCTTGTATTCCAGGGATAAATCCCACATGTTCATGGTGTATGATCCTTTTTATATGTTTCTGGATTTGATTTTTATCTATTTTCATAAGGGATATTTGGTCTATAGTTGTTTGTTTGTTTTACTGGTAGTGATAGCTACCTTTCTTTTTAAATGATGTCTTCCTCAAATTATTATAGCAGTAATTAAATTCTCATCATAATCCTAGTTGTGTCAAGACTTGGCTATTTCATTCTTCTCTCTGTGTACCTACCTTCTTTTAGAGTTAATATTCTAGAATTAGTTTCAAAGAGTAATAAAATTATTTGTTTTCATCTGCTTTTTAAAATATTTTCTTTCTTTTTTTTAACATTTTTCTTTTTCACTGAGTTTGTTTCCTGCCTTCAGTTTCAGTTCGTCAGTCTGTTTTAGACAAATTCCCACCTCTGACTTCTTGGGCTGCTATCATTTTGTGTTTCTGTTCCCAGTTCTGTATTATTTCTCTCAGACCAGATACCCTTTCACATCCTGGGTTAATCAATCATCCCTTCCACTCTTGCTCAGAGATCATTCTTGAGTCCTATTACTTAAAACTACCTTATCCAGGAGTTAGAAAAGAAGTATTAATATCACATTGTCAGTCAACTACAGATGAACATGAACCTAAAGATGCCACAAACTTCAAAGTGTATATTGATTTAAAGTACTTTCTGGTACCTATTTAGTTTCCATGGCATCTTTAATTATTTAAATGTTCTTGGATTATAAGAATCAGTATCAGTATGTCACTTTTAATAGATAAGCTTGACTTTAGGAGACATAGGTCAAGGTATTTTTGTTTAACATAGGACCATGAGCACAAAGGTTTGTTTTCTTTTGTTTTCTATCTCTAGGTGGAGTATGTGTTTACAGATAAAACTGGTACACTGACAGAAAATGAGATGCATTTTCGGGAATGTTCAATTAATGGCATAAAATACCAAGAAATCAATGGCAGACTGGTATCCGAAGGACCAACACCGGACTCTTCAGAAGGAAACTTAACTTATCTAAGTAGTTTATCTCATCTTAACAACCTATCCCATTTTACATCCAGTTCATTTAGAACTGGTTCTGAAAATGAAACTGAACTAGTAAGCAATTTTTACATTAATAAATTAGAATAGTTCTCTTTGTGTTAGTGGGGCAAGGAATATATATTTGAAATGTATATCTGATTGAATATTGAGAATTTGTAGTCATAAACCAGTTTAATCTGTCACTTAGTATGTGTTTGCGTTAGTTCTCTAGGTGTTTAAAAGGAACTAAGTTAAGGAAAGCCCTACTGCCATGAAGTAAAGAAGACTTTGCTGAAAAATAGAGTTTAAATTTATTTAATATTCTTTGAGGTGTCACATCTTCTACAAAAGAGTTTTCACCTTTACTTATAATTTGGTTTTGCTTCTTAAAAAGTTGAAGCAAATGTGACATTTTATTCTTTGGATTAAGAAGCAACCAGCTATTTTAGCAATTTAAGATTGTAGCATTCTTGTTCTAGAACTTAGGTTGTCAAATTATTAACTGTATTTATTGGCATATTTTAGAATTATGTTTCTTGTTTCCTAAAGGTTATTTGGGAATGACATTTATGGTGTGAATATTAATTATTGTTTCTACAGATTAAAGAACATGATCTCTTCTTTAAAGCAGTCAGCCTCTGTCACACTGTACAGATTAGTAATGTTCAGACTGATGGCATTGGTGATGGTCCCTGGCAATCCAACCTTGCACCCTCCCAGTTAGAATACTATGCATCTTCACCAGATGAAAAAGCTCTAGTGGAAGCCGCTGCAAGGTAGTTGAGTCTAATATCCAAATCTTCAGAAAAACGCCTTTTAAATAAAAATGTGAAAATACTAGAAAATTATTTTAGATTGTCAGACAAAATTCATAAACATATATGTAGGAAGTATATTGTAGATTTTTAATGAGAATTTGAAATTTATCATTAATTTTGTTAGCTTATAATAGTTATATTTTGAAGCGACCTGTTTAAAAATCTGGTTACTATGAAATACAAATAATGTAATTTGTGAGAATACTTATGTATGTATTGTTTTGGACCTTCAAGTTTTTAAAAATAATGCTGTATTCAAAAGAAATAAGTGTAAAAATATTTTAAACTTAATGTTTTAAATGTTTTTATTCAAGCTAAGTTATAATGACATAGTGTAAAATATGAAATATCATTTCTTAAATCTTATATTTTTTTCCTCCTTTTGCTTCCTAGAATTGGCATTGTGTTTATTGGCAATACTGAAGAAACTATGGAAATTAAAACACTTGGAAAGCTGGAACGGTGAATTTTTTTTCTATATTGGATTTTTCTATATATTGAACATTTAGTGTAAAAGAGAAATAGGTAAACTATGGCCCAAAAGCCAAATCTGGCCTTCAGACTGTTTTTGTACAGCCCGCAAACTACATGACATTTTTAAAGGGTTGTTTAACAAAAAGAATATGCTGTAGGACCACACATGGCCTACAAAGCCTAAAATACTTACTATCTGGCCCTTTACAGGAAAAGTTTACTGACCCCTGCTCTATAATGATGCCAGTATTACATTGTATCTCATCACAGTAATAACTCTATTTTGTTCTGAATCTTCCATCTGTTTTTTAGCTTAATGGTTTTTAATTTACTTATATTTTTATTTTTAGACACTTCTGGGGTAATGATTTTCATAAGTTTCTACTTTATATTTTCAGTGATTTTATCTTTTAAACATTAAGAAACAGATATCTTATTTCTACTGTTTGATAAATTAGTCCATTATTTATATCTTCCATGGTTTTATCAATTCCAGTCATATCTCAACTCCAGCGGTTCCAAACCATGCTTTTCCAAACTAAATAGAGCCCATTCTTTGGCTGTTTTCATGTGGGAACCTTTCTGGCTTGTTCCATCAACTTAAAAATGACCATTTCAATCAGTGTTTTTCTTTGAGATGGGAAAGCATTGCATAGGTACATCATTGTATAAATTTATCCAGAAGACTTTTCAGGCCACATGTAACCCATCCACACAAAGTTTTTTACAGCTTCCTAGAAAAGCATTTGTTCCCCACCTACACATATATACCCTGTCTCAGGTTCAGAATCACTGCTATAATGAGCCTCTGTTATTATGTGAGTGTGTTATATTTCTCAGGTGTGTTAGCAAGAAAAACATGGAGTTGGGCAGATCTGGATCCCAGTCCTTGGCCTGCCACTCACAAACTGATTTGACTTTAGTCTAGTTACTTAACCTTTCTGATTTTACTATCTCATTTATAAAAAGAGATAAGACTTACCTCCTTTGGTTCTCATGGGTATTAAATGACACAAGATACGTCAAGTACATGGCATTTAGTAAGTATTCAATAAATGTCACTTTCTTCTATTTCTAGCTTATGTTGTTAGTAATTACTCATAACCAGTTATTTTGAAAATATAGAGATTAATTTCTTGTACTAAATTAACCATTTTTATCTTTTATAGGGATTCTTTCTAATATTATTTTAAAAAGTAAAGTTTTGTCTTTCTTATTTTTTTCCTTAGGTACAAACTGCTTCATATTCTGGAATTTGATTCAGATCGTAGGAGAATGAGTGTAATTGTTCAAGCACCTTCAGGTAACCAGCCTAAACTTTCATGAATTTTTATTTATCCAACATTAAGAGCTTGATAACTCGTTTTTCTTTTTAGGTGAGAAGTTTTTATTTGCTAAAGGAGCTGAATCATCAATTCTTCCTAAATGTATAGGTGGAGAAATAGAAAAAACTAGAATTCATGTAGATGAATTTGCTTTGGTAAGTGCAAATTTCTGTGATTTTAAAAACTAAAAGGTAATTTTTGAAAGATTTAGACTTTTATTTTTGCATTAATAATTTACCAAAATTATAGAAATTCTGCAGTTCTTTTACATTATGTGGTTGCATTCTTTGGTTAAAATTTTACTTTTAACCTTCTAAAATATAAGTCTTCTCTTTGAACCTGTTGTCAGGTCATTTCTGGCTGCAAGGACCATTCCAATTACTATATTACAAGGCAGGTATTACTAAAAGAATACAGGAATCCTGAGGATGTGGAAAACCTGGACCCCTCATGCATTGCTGGTAGAAATATAAATGATATAACCACTTTCGAAAGTAGTTTGGCAATTCATTATAGAACATAGAGTAATCTAGAGTTAATATATGACCAGCAGTTCTAGTATGGTATAGCCTCAAGAGAATTGAAAACAGGTCTACACAAAAACTTGTACACAAATGTTCTTCTTAACACCATTATTCCTAATATCTAAAAAATGGAAACACCCTAAAGTCCATCAATAAATGGATTAAATAATGTGTCATATCCATATAATGGACTGTTATTTGGCCATTAAAAAAAAAAACGAAGTACTAATATATGCCACAACATGGATGAACTTTAAAAAGATTGTGCTGAGTGAAAGAAGCTAGTCACAAAAGGCCACATATTACATTTATATGAAATACACCAAATAAGCAAATTCATAGCGGTTACCAGGGCCTGGAGGAAGTAAGGAAAGGGAAGTATCTGCTATTGGATATGTGATTCCTTTGGGTGTGATGAAAATGATCTGGAATTAAATAATAGTAATAATTGCACAACTCTTTAAATACACTAAAAACTTTCGAATTATACTTTTTCAGAAGTGAATTTTATGGTATGTGAGTTATGTCTCTCTTAATAAAAAATATATATTAGAATCTTACAGAAACAAAGTGCCACAATTCATATGAACAGGAAAATTATTAAGCAGCTCTCTCTCAGTCTTAGGACTTCATCATGATCTCTCATTTCTGCTTTTCTGTAAGTGTATGCTCCATACTCATCTCTGCTCACCAGCATCCTTTACTTAGTGAAGGTTTCTTTTCTCCCATTACTTGTTCCCTAATTTTTTATGATTTGGTTCATGTATCATACTATAACATCCATGAGAGTAAAGACATTGTTATCCCTTGCTATCATTTATATTGATGTTCAGAACAGTGTTGGCACATGGTTGGCACTCAATAAATTTATTATTTGTTGTAGAATGAATTAATTTAACATATTTATAACTCTCATGGTCCTTTATTATTTAAGATAGGGTGGGTCATTTGTAAATCAAGGAATGCCAATATTTAGAAATCTGCTAAATAGTTGAATATACTACTTTAAAATCTACCTTTCCAAGTTCTGTTTTTAGAACATATATTTAAGGTTTTCCTGAGGAAAAGATATAGCAAGGAAAGGAACTTTTATAAGCTTTAGATTTAGATAACAACTTTCAGATACTAATACCGTAAGGAAAATTTGAACGCAGTAGAATCACATAATCAATTACATATTTCTAAATTTTGTGTGATTCCAATTCACCAGTGAAGATATAATGATAATTTAAAAACATTCAATGCTTTCCAAAATATTGTTTGTTTGATAATGGCCACCTTACAAACTTTTGCATTTAAATTGCATATTTGTCATATCATAAACCCTCAGGAAATTATGGTCCCCTTTGCTTAAAAATAAATCTTATGAAGTAGATAAAAGTGGATTTGTAATGGTTAAAACAGAAGAGTAGCGTCTGGGGCTGTCTCTGTCTTGACAGTCCTAAAAGTGCCATTATAGAACCTCTGGCTTTCCAGGTAAAAGCTTTAAAATCATGGATAAAATCATTATGATTCTGTCTAGGCTATAATATTCTATAATTTAATGACCTTAATTATTTTGAGCAACTTTTTAAGAATTCATCAGAAATTAAAAAGCTATGATAATGTGTCTCATAACTCAGATCAGTAGGGCTTTGTGACACTTCATTTATTTATTTATATCAAGAGATGATAGTACCTTTTAAATTATTTTTAACTGATTTTTAGTAATGGAGTTTTCAGTTTATTTCATTGACTGCTTGATTCGCATTAGTTATTTTTGTTCAATTCTTGTCTTTAATTTTTTTGTTTTAGAAAGGACTAAGAACTCTGTGCATGGCCTATAGACAATTAACATCTAAAGAGTATGAGGTAATAGATAGACACTTATTTGAAGCCAGGACTGCCTTACAGCAACGGGAAGAGAAATTGGCAAATGTCTTCCAGTTCATAGAGAAAGACCTGATATTACTTGGAGCTACAGCAGTAGAAGACAGGTAAGTATTATATAAATAGGTTATGTTATTTTTCTCTCATAAGAATTTCTTTAATCAAGTGTTTTTAACTTATGACAAATTCCATTTATTGATATCCTATAATAATATATTTAAAAACAAAACAAAATAGAGAGTTAAAGCTTTACTTTTTCCTAGTTAGTATATACAATTTTTCTTCTAGCCAGATACCTGAAATAGGTGGAAAAAATCTAGCTATGTATAATTTTTGTGGCTTTGTTCCTTGGCAATGTGTGTTTCACAATTTCTTGAATTCTTTCAATTAAATTGAATTTTACCAATTAATCCTACTGTTTTCCTCAACCTCCTAGATCTACAGGTGTTTGCATTTTTTTAATCTAGATTTTCATTTACTTTTCAGTAATTTTTATGAGATTTCTAAGACTCACCCAAGGTTATGTAGTCTCTTTATTATCCACACTTTAATTTTTGAACCACTGATCTGAGAGCTTTCCTTCAAAAAAGAAAGAGAAAAATCTTCTAATTTGAAATTTAAGATTTTCTAGTAAAATAGGTTATGAAGACCATATACTTAATTTGGTTCTGTACAACCAGCTTTGAAGATATACTCTTAAAATATGAGGCTATAGATTTTTATATTAACTAGATGATCACTGATTTGTTTATTTCTGTTTTTTACCTAATGAGAAAAAATTTCAGTTATATTACTGAACTGAATATTACTGTAACATTTCTATGTCAAGAAGTCCAGAACTTACTTGTACTTTGTGGTTTCTACTTAAAATACAGCCCCAAAAAGTACTCTCTACTACAAATTTTGTTGTTGTTTGTTGTTTTTAATTTTATTTTTAGACTACAAGATAAAGTACGAGAAACTATTGAAGCATTGAGAATGGCTGGTATCAAAGTATGGGTACTTACTGGAGATAAACATGAAACAGCTGTTAGTGTGAGTTTATCATGTGGACATTTTCACAGAACCATGAATATCCTTGAACTTATAAACCAGAAATCAGACAGTGAATGTGCTGAACAATTGAGGCAGCTTGCTAGAAGGTAAGAATATAATTCTCTGGATCATGGAGTTGAGGGATAAGCAAATTATGGCCCCCTGCCTGTTTTTTATAGACCATGAGCTCAAAATAATTTATATATTTTTGATGGGTGGAAATTATATGAAATTCAAATTTTGGTGTCTGTAAATAAAATTTTATTGAAACACATAAAAAAGCATTCGGTGAACACTTGCACTACAGCAGCACAGTTGAGTAGTTAAAACAGAGACTTCATAGAGCACTTTATGTTTTCTCATTGCTGCTTGATATTCTAAAAATTAGTGACACAGTCATACCTTGATAGTGTTTTGAGTGCGACACATATTGCCATGTGACATTTTACTATATTTTTGTTAATGTTTATTCATTATGTCCAAATAAAAAAAATGGACTTTTTAAGTGACACTTTTAAAGCACAATAGTGTTAATTATTATTTTAGTATCAATTTAGATGCAAAGCATTGTATTACTCAGTGACACTTTAATATGCTACCCTGTTTGAAAAGACATATTTAAAGATGAAATAAAATCTCATTACAGATAGTTCTATTGTATTAAAATGTAAAATCTCCTTACAGATCATCATTAACAGATGGACATTTGCAATTGATTTTGATGATAGGGAACATTAAATTTGGACCCTAATTAAGCAAAATTGCTATTTCCACCCTCCCCTCAAAATTTTTTTTCTTTTTTCTCATTACTAGACTTAGAGTATTGAAAAAATTATACTCAATTGCTATTATTACATTTTTTAGTTAGTAAAAATTTTGTCAAAATTTGTTCGTAACATAAGTACCTACATTATATCCTTAATTAATTTAGTATTTTAGCTCATAAAACCTACAACTGAAATATTTACTTTTGGCCCTTTACAGAAAACATTTGCCAGCCCTTGATCTAGGTTACATGACCAAACTGGGAAATCAGTCTGCACTTTACTCTCCAAATATAATTTCATAAGTATGTGTACTCTAAATTCATTCTCTTTTTTTAAAATCTAGTTTTTATATACAGATCAGCTTTAGGAGCTCCCTTTTAACACAGTCTAATTGTTTCAGTTAATTTAGGAGTACTTCAGTGTAGGTATCAGGGTTGCTTGTATGGAGATACTTAGATCTCCTACAGGTTCCTGTCATTTGCAGTGTTGTAATAGTAGGACAGAAAAACAAATGTAAAAAGACAATGCCACAGTTTGTCAACATACATTCAGTGTTTTATTTACATTTGTTATGCAGGCATTGATGTGGTGTTAAACTCTGGATTTCATCAAAGAAAAACTTACTTAAGGGATGTTTTAAAGAGTACAACTCTCAGAAGGTTCTTTGATTGAGTTCAAAAAGGTGATTAATCTAGATAATTATACTACAGTTTGGGAGCAGTGCCAACACCATTGGCTGCTTAAACATGTCATTACCATAATGTCAAAGATAACTCTCTACAACAAATTAATTGCTCAGTCATTTCACTTTACATGTTCCTTCTAAAATATCATTTCTGATTATAAAAGTAATAAATTCATTTAAAAAATAGTGGAAATGATCAAGAAAGTAATGATGATTAATAACAGTACAACCATCTAAAGATAATTATTTGTATTAGCATTTTTTAAGTCTTCTATACATGTACTTTTAGTAAACCCATTAAGATCATAGTGTTCATTTCTCTTTTTACATAGATGTTGCATTATAAAGGCAATGAATTTCACATAAATCTGTAGGATTTTGATTTTAGACTTTCAGAAAGTATCTATTCTAAAAATCTTAGGTAAAGAATTCCATACCGTCAAAAGCTTTAATTTATATATTCATTCCTTCACAAACATATATTGATTATCTCCTATCAAAGCATTTGGAACACAGTCATATAAGGCAGTGGTCTCCAACCTTTTTGGCACCAGGGCCAATTTCATGGAAGACGGTTTTCCACAATTAAAACAAAAGGTCTGTGGTTTCAGGATGATTCAAGTGCATTACATTTATTACGTAGTACTTTATTTCTATTATTATAACATTATAATATATAATGAAATAATTATATAACTCACAATAATGCAGAATCACTGGGAGCCCTGAGCTTGTTTTCCTGCAACTAAATGGTGCGTTAAGGGTGGTAGGAGACAGTGACACCCGAAGTGTGTTGCTCATGTCCAGACTACTCCATAATCTCATTATGGTTGCTATCACTGCAGAAAACCCTGCTTCACAAAGATAGGATGTTGGGAATGGAAGCAGGCTTTTCAGTGCCTTTGTGGCAATCTCAGGGTGTTCCACCTGGACTTTGATCCGGAACGTAGAGAGATTTGAAGTTGTCTCAAACTTACTTTTAAGGCTGCTGTCATTTGCAGTTTCAAGCAGTTGATCCTCTTCTAGCACAGACAAAGTTGATTGACCAGGCTCGATCCCAGAAGGGTCGGAGATCCATTCCTATCCATTTCGGGGTGGTGGTGGTTGTTTTGTTGTTGTTGTTTTGTGGTTGGTAAGTAATGCTCAAACTCTTCTGAAAGCAGGGATCGGTGATCATGCTCCATCTGGGAGAAAGAAGGCCCTGATTCAGTCTCTTTCAGAATCTCTGCTAATGTTTGAAACATCAAAAACCGCAGTGTTTACTCATTGAACCTTTTTGGCACCAGGGGCCGATTTCAGGGAAGACCATTTTTCCACTTTGGATTTGTATGCAGCCACTTTATCTACTGACTTGAACACAGTTCTTATTCTCCCCTGAAGTGACAAATTGAGTCAGTTAAGCAGGTTGAATATGTCACACAAGTATGCAAATTGTGTGACCCATTATGTGCTGCCAGTAGTGACTGATTAACTCAAAACTCTGACCAGTGATCTACCTTTAGAAAGCCATCTCACGTCTGTAGATAAGAGAAGACGTGTGTCATGTGTGTCCATCTCCTTAAAGCTGCACAAACAGACATGAGTTAAGGGCATATAGTTTAATGTGGTTGATCATTTTAATCATATCCTACAACATGTTGTTAAGTTCAGGTGATATTTTTTGGCTAGCCAGCCTTTCTCTATAGATGACACAGTGAATAGATTCACATTCAGAAGTGATCACATTCAGAAGCCACTCCATCTGTGCATATACTGACACAAAATGACCTATCCAATTTTTCTAATATGTAATCATTCAAAGACTTGAATAGTTCTGCAGCTGTGGTGTTGGTTGACAACAAAAGTGCACATAACTTATCCTCATGCACATTGTTCTGAAAAATATATCGCACAAAAACAAGCATTGTTGCCCTGTCAGCATCACTAGACTAGTCAACCTGGATTGCATGCCATGGTGACTCATTAATCCTAACAGTTGAGTCTCAGTATATTCTGCTGTTTCATCATTTCATCTAGTTATGGTGCTAGCAGAAAGAGGAACACATCTTTTGAACTGCAGCCTCTCCTAAAAAGTTCACAACAAATGTCCTTAGCAGTAGACAGGATCAACTTTTCACTAATAGTAAAGGGCTTTTAGCAATGTGGTTAACCACTAAGAATGATGCTTTTAATGCAGACACAGTTGATGAAGTGATGGCCTTCAATAATTGCTTTTGTTCTTCGTGTTCAACTTTTTTTCTTTTGTAAAACTCTAAAGGTTTGTCTTTTAATACAAGGTGCTTGGTCTCTGTGTGGTGAAACAGTTTTGAGGGTTTCATGGCTTCATTGGATAGCCAGCCACCACATATTATACAACGTGTGCTTGGAGAATGTGAATCACCTGTTGCAATGAACCCATAATTTAAGTAGGACTCTGGGTATTTTCTTTTAAATGCAGCATTCTTTTTGTTGGCAGTCTTAGAGTCTTCTGCTGTCTCATCATTGGGTCTTTCCCCCTTTTCAAAGAGCCTACCCAGTGACGTTTTTAACTCATTTTGGCTAGGGTTAGTTCGTGGGCTTACCAAAACTAACAGACAAATGCGCAGTGTGGGAAAAAGGTACCGACAGAAGTGGTAAATAAAATAATGTATGTGCAGGCCATGCGTGGACTAAAATAAGTGTCAGATTCTGACTTAAAGCCTGCCACTAGCTGCAGCTATATAATTGAAGTACATCAATTCACTTGCCACTATACAGCCTGCCACCAGATGCAGCGTAATTGTCAGTTGCCACTCACTGATAGTGTTTTGATTATGAGTCTGCAAGCAATTGCTTTATTATGGTCTATATGCAGTCAAACCTCTCTGCTAATGTTAGTCCGTATGTGTATCTGCTCTCCAGTGCTAGCTAGCATCACCACCTCGGCTCCACCTCAGACCATCTGGCATTAGATTCTCAATAGGAACACTCAGCCTAGGTCCCTTGCATGCATACTTCACAATAGGATTCGTGGTCCTATGAGAATCTGATGCCTGATGATCTGAGGTGGAGCTGAGGCAGTGATCCTAGTGCTTGGGAGTGACTACAAATACAGATGAAGCTTTGCACGCTCTCTTGCCGCTCACCTCCTGCTGTGCGGCCCAGTTCCTAACAAGCCACAGACCAGTAATGCAGGTTGGGGACCCCGCATATAAATTGTTTGTTTATATATTGTTTACTTTGCGAATGTTACCGTATGTGGGGAAAACCAAAGTAAATATATTGTCATAGACGATCACAACTGAATTGTAACCAAGACAACAATTTAGCCTAGACAAGTTTAGCCTAGACACAGCTCTGTGGAAGAACTCATGACTGTGTTGTCTCCTAAGAGATAAAATGTTAACTGGTTAGAGGGTGACATCTAGAAGCAAAGGGAGTAGAGTATACACATTCCCAAGAGCTGAGTGAGAAGCTCATTCAAGGAATTGGTAGTAGTTAAGTATGGCCAGAGAATGGAATAGAGGGGAGAGAGTATGGAAAATATTGAGACATGAGGCTACAAGATGAGCAGACGCTACCTACTATGTCCCAGAACTGTGAGGTGCTTTTCTATATTTCATAAATATTATTCCATGGATTTTGAGATAATATGCTGATTTATGAAGATTTTCCAGAGGAAAACCTAATTTAATGTGCCTTGGGAAGGTTCCCTAGGACAACTGATCCAATTTGTCCCACTCTTGGTTGCTACTTCTTCTGGTGTTAAGTGCTCAGGTAGTGCTTAGGCTGTACCCATTAGAGGCAGCACAGGTTGCCAAGTAAAGTTTGCCCTATAGGGAGGAAAAATAGTCAATGTAGGTGCTGATTTCAGATTTTGGAGAATTAATAAAGAAAAAAATACATTTAAACAAAATTTATGTTGTAAAAGTCAGTCGTTTACACTTGTTAGTTACAGTGCAACACAGTGGTGATTAGGCATGCTATGAAAGACATTTTAATTTATAAAGGGTTTTGAAATCTTATAAGACTAAAATCTATCAATATATGTTTAGTTATTATAGATTATTGCTTATTTAATACTCTTCACATTTAAAAATGGCAGGTAGAGCCAGTATGGAAAATAGTTTAGAGGTTCCTCAAAAAATTAAAAATAGAGCTACCTTATGATTAAGCAATCCCACTTCTGGGTATATACCCAAAGGAAATGAAATTACTATCTTGAAGTCATATCTGCACCCCTGTTTATTGCAGTATTATTTATAATAAGCAAGAATGGAAACAACCTGAGTGTTCTTTGATGTGTGAATAGGTAAAGAAAACGTATGTGTGTATATATAAAAGAATATTATTCAGCCATAAAAAAAAGGAAATCTTGCCTTTCATGACAACATGGATAGACTTCGAGGGAGTTGTACCAAGTAGAATAAGTCAGACAGAAAAAAACAAATAGCTACTATGTGGAATCTAAAAGAGCCAAACTTACAGAAATAGAGAGTAGAATAATAGTTGCCAGGGGCCGGGACATGGGGTAAATGGAGAGATGATGGTCAAAGGGTACAAAAATTTCCAGCATACATACAACATGAATCTAATATACAGCTGGTGACTATTATTAACAGTACTGTATTATTTAAAAGTTGAAAGTAGATTTTAAATGTTTTCACCACACAAAAAAAATGGTATTTACTTGTGGGAATGGAGGTGTTAACAAACCATCGTGGTAATCATTTTACAGTATATATGTCTATCAAATTACATTGCACAACTTGTGTTACATGTCTATAATATCTGAATAAAGCTGGAAAAAAATAAAATTAAAATGGTTATTTCTCAGTAACAGTGTGCATCTCTGCACTGCTTCTTTCATCAAGAGAATTCTTATTATGAAATGGAGAGTGGGGAGAAATATTCTAACAAAATAGTGTGCCTGGCAATGTAGTTGTTTACATACTGATACAAACTTATCTCTTCTTGGCAACAAATAGTTTGCCTGGCTGCCATACTTTGAGTAGTACTGGTATAGCATATGACCATAAGGGAGATGTTGTCTGTGTTCCACCATAGTAATATCTGGTGCTGCAGTTCATTGTAGGGGTTAATATGAAGAGAGAATTCTGATGCTTTCATTCTTTTCTTTCCAACTTACACATAGTGAATCTAGCTCTTGAATTTTCCTGAACATTGTTGATTTCATTTAATTTTTTAAAATAGAATTTGCTAAATGTAATAATTTTATTTTTGTAAGAATTTTCCTACAATTTGGTAGAATATACTCAAATTATGTGTTATAATTCACATTTAGAAAATATAATGACTATATATCAGTTCATTATAAAATTGAATATCATGTTTTCCTCATTGTATCAGTCACTCTCAGTTCTGCTTAATCTTAACTTTCAGATAATACAACTCAGTTTATTCCCTGACACATCAGTTTTGTAAAGTCTGGATGAATGGCCATCTTTCAGAAAGAATCTTTTGCTTACTAAGCACATGTAAATAATATGACTTCAAAGTGTCCTGTATAGAACTATTTTCTCTTTTAGAATTACAGAGGATCATGTGATTCAGCATGGGCTAGTGGTGGATGGGACCAGCCTGTCTCTTGCACTCAGGGAGCACGAAAAACTATTTATGGATGTTTGCAGAAGTTGTTCAGCTGTATTGTGCTGTCGTATGGCACCACTGCAGAAAGCCAAGGTATGTTTGTGTTATAAAAAGTTCCAAAAAGATACATAGATCTAAAAATATTTTTTTTAGGTTAATACCTTATTCCATTTGGTGGCATGCAGTATATGAATCTTACTAGGAGTCTGTCACTTCTCATATTATGACTTTTACCCATGTACATTATAAACCTTTGGAATTTTCAGAGTGAATGTAAAAACTTCAACTGTTTATAATAACATAGAAAGTCTGTGATGAGTAGCAATTTGTGATTTTCCTGAGACACAAAATTGAACTGTGATAAAGTTTCACCAGTTAATTATTAACTAATGAGGGTGCCTGTAAGATTTCAGTTCATCTATCTGTTCCTTCAGATGGTTCTGTTGATAACTGCTTATTCTTGCATTCTCATGAAGTGATAAATAGTAAATCATGAAGTGATAAGTAGTAAATAGATCTTCAGTAAGAAATTGAAAAGCCAGTTAACTTGTGATTTCAAGCTATATACAGAAAATATTTTAATTTCAGCTATAATTCAAGTAAAAGCCTATGCAAATATTTTTTGTACTTTCTGATTTGTAATTTGAGGTCTTAGTCTGTATTCTCACATATATCCTTTGAAATATCCGTCTAAACACTGACTTTCACATATAGGTCTAATAAATTAGACACTCAGGTTTTTTTTTTTGGCTTCGTGAAATTTTATTTCAGCACCCATATTATTATAATTTATATCTCCCTGTCTATGGAGATTAAAACTAGAGACCAAGTAAAGCTAATGCTTAAGTTCTTTATAAAAGTATATTCAAGAATTCGAAAGAAACATTTATTTTGTTGAATTGAATTTTGATTGCTTTAAAAACATTTTTCATTTTATTACAGGAGAAAATAATTATCTTTTCTCTGTATCAAATGAAAATAATTTCTTGAAAGAAAAAATTTAGCCTGACAAAGTTCTTTTAAGTGTAATTATTTTTACACAATTATTATTAAGCTTTTTACAAATTTAAGCTGCATTTAAAAACTCTTGCTTCCCATCTTAAATCCAAGATAATGCTGTTCTGCAGTGTCATTTCTGAAAGACATTTCTATCATGTTAGTGGAGACATACCTCAAAAAGTGAACCCCAGTGCATATTATCTAATATAAAATTAAATTTTTCTACTTCCTACAACAGTCATTTCAGATAAGTGACTTTATATAAATACAAGAAATTTGAAATTTTATCATAGTTAACTAATTAGTTGTATGTCTTTCAGGTAATAAGACTGATAAAAATTTCACCTGAGAAACCTATTACGTTGGCTGTTGGTGATGGTGCTAATGATGTAAGCATGATACAAGAAGCACATGTTGGCATAGGTGATTGATTTTTTTTTCCTGAACTTTTAAAGTTGGTATAATTATTTGGGGATTTTGAATTTTTCTTTTGTAGGCTAAAGTGCAATACAAATACATGAATGAAAATTAAATACAAAATGATAATATACCATAGTATATCCCCATCAGAAGCCTATTATAATTAGCCCACTATTTAGGACATTTTAATTCCAGATTTTCAAGAAAATTAATACCATATTAGTGAATTTTGTTTTTGCCAATTCTCCTTCATAATAAAGTAACCATTTATACCTTGTATTTTTATTTTATTTATTTTTACTTTTTATGGTGACATTGGTTAACAAAATCCAATAAGTTTCAGCTATATACTGTAACAATAAGGCATGTATATTTTTACAGTGTGTTCACCTCCCACAGTTAGATTTCTTTCTGTCACCACATATTTGGCTTCCTTTATTTCATCTACCTTCCCCTTCCCCCGCCCCCACCTACTCTGTGGTAACCACTAGTCTATAGTCTATGTCCAAGAGTCTTTGTCCTGTTCATTTGTTGCTCATTTATACCTTTTAAAGTACTTTCACACATTATTTTTACCACTCTTAAACTTTAAATTTGTGATTTATATAGTTGCCCTTATGGTTTTCAGTTCTTGTTTTAGAATGTTGTTATTTATCAGTCTAAAGATTCTACAGGTCATTTTAAAGACAATTTTAGAGACAGAAAATTACACCAAACTATAATGTAAAATTTCAAATAATTTTCTAATTAAACAACCTTTATTCTAATATTCTTTCTCTTTTTGTATTGAATTTTTATTGGATTCAGAATATTAATATTATTTTATTAAAATTATCAGTCATTTCCTATTTAAACCATGTTCTGACCTGTCTTCCTCAATGAGTTTATTATACAATTACAGAAGCAAAAGAGGAAGAATTAGTTTTTCATTAACAGATAAGTTTTTAGAATTAGAAAGAGTTAAGCTAGTCTTGTTCTGGAATTATCTCTGTAATGTCCTGTGATGAGTAGTTATTGGGTCTCATATTTCTAGTGTATCTCTCAGGTCAACTCTTTTCTGTTTAGGATGATTAATTTTATTTTAAAAACTTAATTTTCTTTCTAGTTTGTTTATTGTTTTTTTCGCATAAGTCTTCATAATACTTGGGTAGTATCTTCATATACCGTATATTAAAGTATAAAAAGCTTACAGTATATGACAGTTTTGATTCTACTATAGACCAGTGAATAGAATAGATTCAGACATCTGGAAATTGAGAATATAACAAAGGAGATATTTTGGAGGAGTCGAGAAACAAATTACTTGGTTAAAAAAAAAAAGCATACTGTTGAAACTGGTTAGTTATCTGGAAAATTTTGAGATCCCTTTCCATTGCTTATGAGCAAAACAAATTACAGATGGATTAAGGATTTAAATAATTTGTTAAAGATGATAAAAAGTAACAAGAATTTAATGAACAATCCTGTAATTTGAGATATATAAGGGTCTTTTAAACAAGGCATGCAACTATAAAGAAAATGATTAATATGTGCGGCAGAAGTAAATACACCTCCAAAACAACTCTAAAGTCAAAGTAGTAAAGAATACTTGCAAAATAGATGACAAAATTTAATAATCTTAGTATGTGAGGTCTTAACAAATTAAGGAGAATAAGACAAACATTCTAGTAGAAATATGTGGAAAGATCTGAGCTATCAGTTATCTGAAAAGTTATCAGTCTCACTAATAAAAGAATACAAGTTTAAATCACCTATCAGATTGACAGTTACAAATCCTGGAGTTGGTAAAGGTATAGATTAACAAATGTGCTTATGCAATGTTAGTGGGAATGTAAATTGGTACACCCTGCATTATTAAGTATAACAAAATTTTAAATATGTGCCAGTTGACCTGGCAGTCATGCATCCCCAATTTCTTTTAAGGAAATAAATGAATATGTTGACAAAGATGTATGTTAGAAACAATGTCCATTATGTTTTGAGTGACCAAACATTATAAAACAAATAATCTCATTTTTGTATACTTGTTTGTATATATATATTAAACACACACACACGAAATATGCAGAAAGAAAACTTCTAAAAGGATATCGATCAAAAATAGTGGTTTTTCCCTAGGTGTTGTAAATGTAGGTAATTGCCTTTACCTATGCACTTTGGAATATTTTGATCCTTTTATTACAAAAATTAAAATTTTTAATTTTGAAAAACATTTTTTCAAAGCTGCTTCCAGGTTGAAAAAACAGCTTGGCCAATAACTTTTTTAAAACCCTAAAGGATTATCATACCTAAAAAAAGTATTCCATGTTTATCAGATAAAATTATATACTGATTTCAGATGATACTGTATAATTTTCTTTTAAAAAGCACATTCTGTTTGAGTTATGCATGAAAGTTTTACAACAGACATGCTCATTTTTGCTAGGTTTGGATTACTCAATTACAGTATTTTTTATATTCATTGGAAAGAAGTTAAAGCTTTTATAGCATTCTTTCTATTAACTAGTACTTAGTGCTTATTATTGTAAAAATTGATGTTCTTATTAGATCTTGAACTTTCAATATTATTGTTATATAAATTTAATTTGATATTATATTTTAATTCTTTGAAAATTGATGTTTTATGCTTGGTATATATCATAACTTTGTATTAATGACATATTTAATTTCAGTAGAATGACCTTTTAAATGGTTGGGAACCTGCTATCTGCTGTATATTAGGGTACAGTTATCTTAGGTCTGAGTTCAGCTGCTATAGATAATTAACATATTTGCACCTATATTATGAAAATTACATTTACCAGTTATCAATAAACTTGCCTTTTTGTCCCCTTTCTTACAGGAATTATGGGTAAAGAAGGAAGACAAGCTGCAAGAAACAGTGACTATGCAATAGCTAGATTTAAATTCCTCTCCAAATTGCTTTTTGTTCATGGTCATTTTTATTATATTAGAATAGCTACCCTTGTACAGTACTTTTTTTATAAGGTGAGTTACATGGAGATATTTTGAATCAGTTATTGATGTAGTAATTTGAGGTTTCAATTTAAGGAATGCTGTTACCATACAAATTATTTTTAAAAATTGTTTCTGTAAGTAAAAAACAGTTTATGGATTATACTTTATTTTTCATAAATCTTAATGTGTACTGACAGAAAGCAAAGCCAGGGGTGCAGGTGACAGATTGACTGGAAAGACATATAAGAGACATATAAGAGACAAGTTCTGTTATTGTGGTGGTGGTTACATAAATTTGTCAAAACACAGCAAAATTTATACTTAAAATTGTTATATTTTATTATGTGCAAATTAGAACTGAACTAATTTGATTTCTTATTTCATTATAATGTTTTCAAGCTGTGATTATTAATCTTTTTTGCTATGAATGACCATTTTAGATGCATAAAATACATAAGATTAGAAGGAAACTAATTATGTTGAAGTACTGATCTGATTCTTGACCCTTTTGGGGAAGGCAGGGTTCTGTGGAACTCATGTTAAGAGCCCCTGAGTACCAAGACATTTAATATACCAGAGTGTCCTATATTGCATATATAACTATAATTAAATATGAATGAAAGACCACAGGTAGATTACTTATTGCTAATAGGTGATAGTAGCAGGTTTTTGTAGCCTATTGCTGTAGCATTTGCTCGGACATAAGTATTGAAATAGAAAGATGTTTTGATAGTTACATTTATTCTATTTTAAATATTTTGGCAATTTAAAATTATTATAGCCCTAAAGTTTAAGTAAACCTTACTTATTGTACTATATTATCAAAGTATTGAATAATAGTTGGAAGGTATAAATTGAAAATTATGTTATTACTTGACAGTGATAGAAGTCAGTGGTGTTTATTCTGACATGTGCAAGTGCTGCTTAGAATACTTTCAGGCATTTTTTAATAAAATGGGAGTCCTATTTTCCCATTTTATATGGACAGGTTCTTATGGGCAGATCTTTTACTTTCCATATCAACCAAGATTGTGTTTTTAGACTCTTTAATAGCCATTTTTAAAAATTTTCTCTTTTAGACCTAAATATTTTAATTATTTTCATTTAATCTTGTTTTTCAGAATGTGTGCTTTATCACACCCCAATTTTTATATCAGTTCTACTGTTTGTTTTCTCAACAAGTAAGTAAATAGAAGCTTTACTTTTATCCTTTTAGAATAAAATACATGTGTTCGGTCTTTGATAGATACTGGGAGGGACTTTTTCCATTTTTTCCTAATCCTGCTGATAACTAGATAAAACTTTTCTAATTAGTACATTTATTAAGTATAACATTCATAATATTTACTCTAAATTTCAGTTTGAAGTGAGTTTTAGTACCAAAATATATTTTATTTCCGTATGCTTTTTAAAAAAGAGTTGTTAACTCTAAACAGCTTAAGAGAGAATTTTGGTAATTTTTTTCAACTTATTTGTAATATTTCTGTAAAATCTAAATCAAACCAGTCCAGGTAACTATTAGGAGATTACCTCATTATTTTATTTTTTTGACTCAAAATTTTTTTAGATTTGGAAGGAACCTTAGTGATTGAGTCCAGAGATGATCTACACATTTCATCTCAGAAGCTTACTCTAAATAATTGGTAGACACCACCAGGAATACTGTATTGAAAAGGGCTATAGGCTCAGAGGGAAAACCCTGCAAAATTAGTTAACGTAGCTGTTAACTGAGCACATGGTGGTGGGACTTTGGTTATATATATATGTCACATATTTACCATTTCTGCTCTATCTTACTTTATAGAAAAGGACATTGAAATACACAGAGATCAAGTAACTTGTCCAAGATCACCTTGCTAAGTTAACAACTAAACCATACTTGGACATATTGCTTCTGACTAATTGTGCACTGTCTTCACATACCACACTATACATCTCTAATTGAACAAGACATTCGTTCAAATTTATTGAAATAACAAGATCTTGATTATCTTAGATTTTTTAATTACTTTTTAAAATCCTTAAATACTGTTTTCTCCTCTTGTTACAATCTCTGACTCTAAATTTTAAATATCTGCTTAGGCATTGATTGCCAGTAACAATGTTTGCTTACTTGACTGAAATAAAGAATGCTATAAGAGTATATGACAAGAAATAAACTATTTTGATTGGTTTTTAGAGAGTTTACAGTATAATTAGAGAGGTGTTATTAATAACGAAAAGAGTATGTGAAGTGTAGACAAAGTGCTGAACAATTAGTACCAACAGTAGCACATATGGCTATTTAGAAAAGGAAGCTATCATCAAGGACTTGAGCCAATGTTTAGTTTCATGGATCATGCCTTAAAGAAAGTGTAGGACTTAGATGGAAAGACAAAAATAAAATCAAAACTATGCGTAACATATCAAAGGAATAGTGAGAAACCTAGGATGTAAGAATTGTGTAAAATTATAACTTTTATGCTTATTTTTAATATGCTTTGTTTTTTTATACATAATACTAATACATAGTTTAGAATCTCAAAATTCCTGTTTCTCTTTCTAGACACTGTATGACAGCGTGTACCTGACGTTGTACAATATTTGTTTTACTTCCCTACCTATTCTAATATATAGTCTATTAGAACAGCATGTAGACCCTCATGTATTACAAAGCAAGCCCACCCTCTATCGGTAAGTATTTTCCAGTATTAAATCCATAACATTTTTTATTTCAAGTTGTATATTACATAGTTACTAATTTTTAAAGTACCTTAAAAATAAGTAAATATATTAGGTAGTGTATTGGTAATGAATACTTTACTAAGGAAAATAATTTAGTTGTATAGTTTATAATTGTTGAATGTAATTTTTCCAGTGTTGTTACTGATGAACATTTTCATTCTACTAATGCATTGGGCAGTTATGTAATTTGCATTTACTCTTGTAAACCAGTAGTATTCTATTTAATGGGCACAAAAGAAGTTATTCAGTAATTGGTTGTCTCTAGAGTTTCTAAAAAATGCATGTTCTAGCATTGCCAAATTTATGAGTAGTAATCAGTGCAAAATGTAGAGTTCAGGACATCAATTCCCGTCCCAGATCCCTTTGGTTATTGCTTCCCCAGAACCAAGTAATCACAGAGATGTAGAACTATTCCTGAGGACCAACTTATGTTTTCCACATTAACCTTACCTCTACCCCTATAGAAATAATGAATTATCTAGAAATGGCAATAGCTTACCTTGAATCTTAGGATATCTAGGACTGGGCCTGACCCAAGTTTGGCAAAAACTGTTCTCATAATAGCTATGATGGACATGAAGTTGATTGGGACCCTCAATGCTGAACCTAACCAAATGACTCCACTAAAAATAAACGAAGCAGAGTGACTAAATATTTACAACAGAATATAATACAAATCAACTTTTCACTATTAAACAAGAATTATGCCTATATCGTATTTCTTTATCAAACGAGAAAGTGTATTTGCATATAAGCTGTTACACAGGTGTACAATATTATAAGCAATGGTTTTCAAGCAATTTAAAAAACTCATCTTTTTAATTATCCAGTTGTAATAATTGTTTAGTAGGTAAATAATAAATATGTCCTAATATGTTCCTTCTTCTTTTTTTAATTTACAGAGACATTAGTAAAAACCGTCAACTAAGCATTAAAACTTTTCTTTATTGGACCATACTAGGTTTCAGTCATGCCTTTATTTTCTTTTTTGGATCCTATTTTCTAATGGGGAAAGATATATCTCTGCTTGGAAATGGCCAGGTAAAATATATAGATTTTTTTAGTGTTTGTTAATAATTTGATTTAGTTTGTTTTTTGATAACTTTCTGTAATAAAAAGTAAAATTCAATTTAAATTATAAAGTTGCAGATATTAAATTACAATGCAATTACAAAAAAGGTTTTAAACTTTTTAACTTAATAAAATTTCTACATAGGAAAATTAAACCAAGGCAATACAGTATAATTTTAATATCTAACTCAAATTACTAGGTAATTTTGCCATTTAAAAATGGCAAGGGTATTGTTTATGCTCCTATATGCAGTTAGTTCACTTCAGGATTATGTTTTAATAATAGCTACTATTTATTTAGTGCTTACTATTGTGGTATGTGATTTACATGCCCTGTCTCCATTAATCCCCAAAATAATCCTATTAGAGAGATTATGACCCACCTTTTTCAGATTAAAAATGAGGGCTTAGTATTTAATTTTTTACTTTTAGTTGTATGAACTATTTTTTTGGTATGCTTACGAAATGCTACCATACTCTTCAATGCACACTAGCAATTCTGAGGGTGTGTAATTACTGTTTAGAATGGCCACTTATCTGAGATGTGAGACTGGGAAAGAGTGTCACGCAGTATGTTGTTACTGTGTCCTAATGGGAGTGCTCATGTTGAGAGGTTCTTGGCAGGACTACGCCTCTCTTTTTAGGCTTAGCTAGATAGGTTAGGAGGAAAGGAAGTGACAGCAGTAGATCTGTGGTGGACTGGAAATGCTTGTCACCTTTCATTTCCTTTTTCCATTGGTAGTACTTAAGTTTTGCTAAATATCTCTGGAGATACAGAGATACAAGATTTACAAATAGAAGAATATTATGTTTCATATGTTCAATAAGCATTTATTAAGGACTAACCATTCCCATGAAATATAATACTAGACTATGGATATATGAGAGTAACTAACACACCTCAGTCATGGAACTTAGGGTCTTGTGAGAGATACAGAAAATAAGCAAGTAAAATAATAACAAAATGTGCAAATGCAGTGAAGGAAATTGGTTTCAATTATAGAGAGGCTTGAATCATACATACCCCTTTAGGATGTGGAGTAGAAACATGCATATTACTGCTACTTCACTTTTAAGGACACGTTTAGCCTGATTTGGACAAAAATATGAATGTAGCTTATATAGTGTAAAGGTTTTAGCACTTCCCAAATAATAACTACCTTTTATTGAGGTTTTTTTCTCTGTGCCAGATATATTACATAATTAGCTTATTAAATCATAAACCCTAGATGAGAAAAATAACTATTTTGCATATTAGTTAACTTCATACATGTTAAGAATCTTGCTTCAGGTCACACAATAAGTAAATTACAAAAGTAAAATTGAAACTCAGATCTGTACAACTTTAAAGTCTGTGCTTAACCAGTATCCTAAATTCCCTTGAGAAACAATTCCTTTCTGAATAGTATTGTCACCTGTGCAAAAGATTGTCAGGACATGTACATAGATAGATGAGTGAGTATGCCCATTTCCACCTGAAATATTGGGATAAAAACTGGACATGATTAAGGTAGGAAAAGAGTTAAGAAGAAGGAAGATGTCATTGGATGAAAAAGAAATTAAAGAGATCTTTTGTTGTTACCAATTAATATGTGCCCATTATGGTAAATTTGAAATATATAGGAAAAATATGTAAAGTAGATCACCTGTTGTCCTTCTGCCCAGATATAATTCTATCATTTTAATGTATTTCCTTCCATTCTGTTTTATTTTTTGCTATCGCCATATAGCCTAAGTGATTTTACATGCTATTAGAAATGCTTTGAAAATATTTTTCACAGTGGCATAATCTATTACATGTCGTAATTTACTTAAATATTCCCTTACTTTGATAGTTTAAATTTGTTTCAAGTTTTCGGTGACTTTTAAGATTAAATTTTTAATATACTTTATACAGCAGGAAATCTTGAATAATAAATTTTTGTTGGCTTTTAGTACAAAAGTGTTTTTTTCTCTTTATCACCTGTTACCTGCTGTTTGTTTGTTGTTGTTATTGTTGTTTTTAACTCATTGAAAATTATTAATTTCTTTGCCCTTTTAGCCAGTTCTACCACTCAGATATGATTAGTGGTAGATTAATCCTCCACTCCCTGCCACCAATACTAGGTATAATGGAAAAGAAGACAAATTGGGTTCACATTCTGGCACCTGAAGTTACCATATTAGGGATTTGGAATAAGTTTGTTAACCTCTCTAATACTCAGTTTTCTCACTTGCAAAATTAAGAGCATAATTCCTACTTTATAGGTTTGCTTTGAGGATTAAGTAACATGTAGAACATTAGGCATAGTAGCTAGCATATAGAAGTACTCACTATGTCCTGGCAATATTTGTTGTTATTTTACTATGAAATCATTGTCTTGAAGACTCTGTCCTACCCAGTTCCACCTGATCTACTCCCAGAAACTCTTTCTTCTTTAAGTCAAACCATCCTTACTAGCTTTCTTAGAGCATGCCGTGCTTGTATCTAATTCTAAGCCTTTGCTACATTTTTTTCTCTAGAGTGCTCCTGCCTCCTTTTCCTAAAATTTCTCTTTTTACAACCATCTGTTCTTCAGGGTTGAGTCAACAGACCCCTGTCTTTTTGCTCCAGCTCTTCTTCTGTCTCCCTTTTAAATAATATGTACTGAAAATCTTTTTAGACGTCTAGTCTATGTCCTGTTGTTCAGACCTGGATGTGTTGAATGCTTTTTATTTTCTCAAAATTGTTCTTGTATGTGCAAGAAATCTACAAATAATTGAGGGCCTGGCATAGAAAACATTATTAGCAGGAAGTTCTGGGAAGAGGAATGGCTGAATATAAAGATGAAGTCAGTGCAAACAAGTGATCCTGAGAGAGGAGCAAGAGAAAAAGTTGTTGTTTGGGGTCCAGGCAGGGCAGAACAGGGGAAGTTAAAATTCTGCCTCCATTTTTTTTTTATAAGGGTCTAGCAATATCATGAATATTATAGGTATTTACAAATTGTCAACAAATATTTTTGAAGTATTTGCTCATTCTTAATTTTTTAACTTAGGAAAGAACTATTTATTCTTTGCTATTTCTCTTATAATTTTTTAATAGGTCTACCTTTCCCTTAGTAAAATATAAGAATACTGATAAGTTTTCTCTGAGATTTAGAAAGACTGAAAGAATGTGTATGACATGTCTGAGTACTCGTTTGTGTGTTTAAAATCTGCTTTCCTATAAGCAGATCTTTACTTTCTTTACCATAAAAAAGATATTCCTGTTATTCCTTAACAGGTTGCCAGAGAACAAGATCTTGATGTAACTTAAAAAAAAATTAAGTTTTTGAAGAATAGAAAAACTGACTTCCATGAAATTATTTTTTTAAATAGCTTGATTGAGGGATAATTTATATATACTATACTTGCACATATTTAAAATATACAATTTGATGCTCTATTTTTTACTGTCTTAAATTTTTAAGAGTACAATTTGGTGGTATTATGTGTATTCACATGTCAGGGCAACAGATCTCCAGAACCTCCTCATCTTGCAAAACTGAAACTTTGCCTAGTAAACGGCAACTCATTTCCCCTCTTCCTATCCCTGGCAATCACCCTTCTATTTTCAGTTTCTGTGAATTTGACTCCCTATAAAATCATTTTTTTTAAGCTAAATAATTGGGAGGTAAACACAAATAAAGAATTTAGTGCTATAAATTAAGTACTAAAAACAAATGACTGTTGTGTGTGTTTTTTTTTTTTAAGAATTTATCTCCTTTGTTGATCTTTACAGAGTAAGTCATCTCATCTTGGGACACAATTTGTTCTAACATTGTTGCTGTTGTACAAAGTATTTTTGGAAATAGCTTATGTTGTCTTTCTGTGATCTCACTGAGGAAGTTTTCTCAGGGAAGAAGCTATTTAAAATTATAGTTAAGGGAATATAGTACTAAGATTGCATATAAGGAAAGAAGGTGACAGGAAAATGTGAGAGGAACACTTCAGGTTAAGAGCTCACCTCCAGTTAAGCAGATTTCCTTAAAATGCATGGCAAAGGCATCCTGTCTTGGGTAAGAATATATTAAAAGAGTAAAAACATTATTATAATGAGGGAAACAGAAAGGAGGGAATTATAGTCATATGGTGAGAATAGAAAACTTAGATGCTGCAGGGAGGAAAATATTTGGAGAATAGTTAGTGTCAGAGGTTGCTGAGTTCCCTCCTCAACATTCCATGACATTCTGTTTCTCAGTTGTTTAAACTGGAGGCCTCAGAAGAAAAAGAAGATGAAAAAAAATAGAATCTTTTGCTAACTCAGGAACTCAGACCCTAATATCTATTCTACTCATTGTCAGTGGTCTAACATGAAAATTACAAGCTAGATAACTACTGTTTAAAATGATGCTTCAAATTTCTCTGTTCATTTTGTTTTTGATTTACTGAAGTATACAGGAACTCAAGGGAAAATTTCTGTCATTAATGTTTTTTTTCTTTTTATGAAATTATACCCAGTTCGAAAAACTAAAATGATCAAAATTCAAAACACAAAGGATTGAGAGAAAAAGAGAAATGCTATTAGAGTATTCTAATTCCAGTTAGATTTCTCCAGTAATGGTGTTAGAATTGTCAGACCCTCAATACCTTTTCAAAATATATATTTATACTATTCCACTATGTTAAAAATTAAATGAGAAAGAAAATATTACCAAAGAAAAAGTAACTCTTCACTCTTTCATCAAGCCTTCTAGGTCAAGATTGTTTGCCAGATTAGTTGGTGAAAATAATTAGCAACACAAAGTAGACTGAGAAGATGGTTGTAATTTTGAGAAAAAGAAAGTTAAATCTTTTTGTGGTGCTTACTACTATGTTTTTCTGAAGTTTTAATTTCCCCCTTATTTCCTGTCTTAATTATTTTTCTTTCACACTATACATGTTGTCTGTTATTGAAATCTAACCATCAAATGGTAAGATCTCTGTGTTAAGACTAGAAATAAAGTATTTTATATCTGTATTCCACAGAGAATACAGAATCCTTTATTTCCCTTCAAATAATTTAATTACTATAATGACCAGTCAGGTCATTCAAGAACATATATGCAGTTTAATTCCTATTATTAGGTAAAGATCTTTTAATAAAGGTTATATGATTAAAATATCTTGGATTTTATAGTTTATAATAGAATTTTCCTATATGTTCATTTTTCATGAGACAAATAATGAAATGCTAATAATAAGCCAGGAAATTAACAGAAAATGATATATATTATACATTAGACATTAGAACTATATACTTTGCTGCTTCTTATGATATTACCAAACAATCTGTCAGATGTTTAAAATCTATAATAAAGACAGTTTGTACTGTGAACTGAACAAATGGTTAATCCTAGGGAAGATCAGTGCACAGCTAAGTTAAACCTGATACAGAAAAGTTTTCATCTTTTGTTTAGTCTTTAACCTCTTCTTGTCTAACCTAGAATTTTACTCCTGCATTTATCCTCATTCTTTCCTTCATCAATCTCTTATCCTTTGTTGGATCAAACAGATCACCATGCAAACATGCTCTAATATCTCCCATCTTCTAATAAAAACCACAGTTCCTTTTCCCATAAACTGCTCTAGTTACTTTTTTTGTGGATATCTTTAGAGCAGAATTTGAAGAGGTTATCTTCCTTCACTGTTCCTACTTCCAGGCCTGACCTCTTCTTCTCCCTAGAATGTACTCCTATGGGACTTTCACCTTTAGCACTTCCATCAAAATCATTTTCTTTATTGTCCTCAGCCACCTCTATATTGCTAAATTCAAGAGCATTTTTCAGTCCTTATGAACTTGACCATTGGCCACAATTTATGAAGCCTTCCTGCCTGCCACATTATCTTCTCTTTGCTTCTGTAACTCACTTTAGTTTCCTTAACAACTGTTTCTTTATAGTCTTCTCTTCCCACCCTGAGAATCAGGGTTTCTTAACCTCTGTACTAATGATATTTTGAACCAGATAATTTTGTTGTGAGGGTTCATCTTGTGAATTGTAGAATGTTTAGCAGCCTGCCTAGCGTCTCCCTACTAGATACGACTGGCACACACGCATGCATCCCCCAGTTATAACAATCGAAATGTCTCCAGGCCCAGCCAAACATCCCCAGGGAAGCAAAATCACCCACTTTGAGAACTAATTGGAACAGTGGCCCAGGGCTTAGTGCTGTGCCATCTTTTCTCTGTACACAAGGTGAACTCAATCCTTCTTATAGTTTACTGCTTATGTGCTGAAAACTACCAAATCTGCCATTTTCTCCCCAGATTCAAACAAGTAACTACCTTCTCTACTTAAAAGTCCCATAGGAATTCCAAATTTAATATAGCTAAACAATTTTTTAATGTCTTCTACACATCTGTTTCCCTTCCAGTTCTCCCCATATTAATACATGGAAACACTTTTTACTTAACTGCTCAGATAAAGTCTAGGAATCATCCTTGATTTCACTTCTTTCACAGCCCAGATGCAGTCACATTGTTTGTAATGTTGCACTTATCCTGAATGTGTCCACTTCTCTCCTCCTCCACACAGTTCAAATATCACCATCCCTTTCCTGGACCATAACAACTGCCTCCTTCCTGCTCTTTTGTTCTGCCCCTTTCTGTTGCCTGTTCTCCACACAGCAGCCCGTATGTTCTTTTAAAAATGAAAATTTGATCATATAGCTAATGATCTGCTCAAAATCACTTAGTGGCTCCTTATTACAGTATAAGCCACATTGGTTTTCTTGTTACTTGAACAGACCAGTTTGTTCCTGCTTTAAGACCTCTGCACTTGCTGTTTCTCTGCCTGGATGCTTTTCTCTCTCTTAGTCATATGACTGACCCCATTATTCATTCAGGTATGCTGCCTCAAGTAAGTCTTTTTAGCTCACTCCCATAAAATGTCATCTCCCTCACTTTCCATCACTTCCTGACCCCTTACTCTACATTTATTTTATTTCATAGCACTAGTCCTTACCTGAAGATATGTATTTTTAGGTTTATATCTTTATCTGTCTCCACTATGTGTAAGTCCATGAGGTCAGCAACTTTATCTTATCACTGCTTTATCCACAAGGCCTGGAATGGTTCTTGGCATATGATAGATGCTCAGTTAACTATTTATTGAGTTTACAACCAAATAAGGAATGATCTTTTTCATTTTGGAATACAAGTTTGGCTTTATTAAATAATATGATAACGAATTCAATTAGAATAATTTATCCAGAAAACAGGCAACTACTGATAGACAGTGTTTTGAACGTCTGTCTCTTCTGAGCAGGGGAAGAATCAGGTTTAGTAAAGTCTAAACTGTACACATTTTGGCAAGCCCTCTTTAAGGGAAAAAACATAAAACTATAAATACAAACTTAAGTATACATGGAAATAACTGTGAGTGACATAAATAGGTCTCACTTAACCCAAGCCAATGTAAGAAGCCCAACTCATCTTCTCTTTAGCCAGGTCCCCAAAATGCCCTCTGCTACTCACTTCATTACTAACTAGCTCAAGAGGAAGTCAGAATGGAAAAAGCAATCTTAACTGATTGATTATAGTTGAAATACAGTACTTTTGCTAATTTTACCAAAAAACAAAAACAAAAAAAGACCATGCGAATGTGTTTCTACAGCTCCCTCTAGGGCCTTGAATGCAAGAGGGAACCCTAAGTCCTCTTCTGCTTCTAAGAAAGATACCACTTAACTAGCCCCATTCTTGGTCCAATAAAACCAGATGCTGAGGGATAGATGTGTGCAGTTGTTGCCACTTCCAGGCACAGGTTCCCTGGCTACATAAATATTTGTTCCCATAGCCCTGAAAGAGGAAACTGGCACTTCTCTCTGAGAGCTTAGCTAAGTGAAACCCACTAATTTTCAGTTTTTCCAGGTGATTTCTAGAGATGATAAAAGCAGGAAAATAAGGAGGGGTTCAATATGATATTTTCCTTTTGACAAACTCCCCAAGTATCCTCAAATAAAGAAGTATCAATTGATGTTTTATTGTTGATGATAACTTATTACTTGTTGTATATCAGACACCCTGTTATATTTGCATACCCTCTTTTTTTTTTTTTATTAGTTTCAAGTATACAGTACATTGGTTAGACATTTATATAGTTTATGAAATGATTCCCCTGATTGCTCTTTCTCTCCTCTGGCTCTACACCTAGCCGTTTCATTACTGCTGACTGCATTCCCTGTGCTATGCTTCCCATCTCTGATCATCTATTAACTACTAATTTGTACCTCTCTAACCCTTCACGGATTTCTCCCAGTCCTCCAACCCCTTCCCTCCCCTCTGGTGGTCACCGGATTGTCCTCTACATTTTTGAGTCTATTTTTGATTAGTTTGTTCTTTTTGTTCTTTAGATTCCACATATAAGTGAAATCATATGGTATTTATCTTTCTCTGTCTGACATTTCTCTCAGCATGATAACCTCTAAGTCCATCAGTGTCATTGCAAATGGTAGGATTTCTTTTTTTTTTATGGATGAGTAATACTGCATTGTATATATGAACCATAACTTCTTTATCTAAATGTCTGTTGATGGGCATTTAGGTTGCTTCCATATCTTGACTATTATGAATAATATACATCTAAAATGATGTATATCATGAGCAGAGATGCATAGATCTTTACAAATTATTGTTTTAGTTGTTTTTTTTGATAAAAACCCAGAAGTGCAATTGCTAGATCAAAAGGTATATCCATTTTAAACTTTTTGAGGAACCTCCAGATTGTTTTCCTTAGTGGCTGTACCAGTTTGCAGTCCCACCAACAGTTGCATACACTAATTCTTCTAAAAACCTGTAAGGTCCCCCCCCCCCCCGTATTACAAATGAAAAAAGTAGGATAGAGGTTAAGTAATTTGTCAAGTAAATGCTAATTGTTAGAAATCTGTAATAATAAAACAGAGCCTTTTAAATACTTTTTTAAACCACTGGTAAAGACTATGACGACTTTATAAACTAAATCAATGTAAACTTCTGGTTGTGTTCTTATTTGTGGAAATTAAATTCTGACATTCTTTGAGGATTCTGCATTGTTAATAAACCATGTTAAGTTTTTTCTGTGAAGCCCAGAGAAATACTTTCTGACTGACATTAACTGCATTTTTACAAGGAATTCTTTGGAGAGTAATTTCACTGGCCATTTTCTTTCTTTTCAGGTATTGATTTTGTGTGTAACTTTTTTCCTGCTCTGCCTATGCTGTGTTCAGAAATACAGTAGCAGGTTACCTGCTGTAAATTCAAGTTGGAATGATTTTGGAAAATAATTGTGATTAAACAGGGTTTTGTTATCATGTTTACTGTGTGACAGGAATAAATAAAGCAGTCAATGTATCATTCTAACTAGAAACTCTGTACCACACAATTCCAAACCAATCTTTGGGTGTCCAGTCTAACAATGTTATGTAAAGTATCATTTTACATAATAATAATAAATGTAATAATATTTTTGGTGTTTCTTCTCATACTCCTTTAACTTTACTAATCATAGATTTCAAAAGTAATTGGCTTAAATAAAGAATAAAGTTACTTTTGCCTTACATCTGATTTAGTAACATGGTAATACGTAAGCAATAATGGCTTATTCTTTCTGTTTAGATGTTTGGCAACTGGACATTTGGCACCTTGGTCTTCACAGTCATGGTTATTACGGTCACAGTAAAGGTATGGTACAAAAATTAGACACAGGGATACATTTTGTTTCTGTACAGTTTATATATATTTTTATTTGTTTAGCTACACACATATTTTTCTCTTTTTTAGTCATGAATAATTTCACAGATTGCTCTTTAATATTTCCTTTTCATTTTTGTCAGAAATCTTTTTTTAAGTTTATTATTTTAGAAAGCCTCTGTTACTTTTTACGGCCAAATAAATGTTAACCCCACAATACTCACCTCTGAAATTTTGCTTCTCAATGTATAATGCAAGACAACGCAAATTGTTTTAGGCAATAGAGTTAAGAATAAAGTACTCACGAAATTTCGGTGCTGTTGTCTAAAAGAATAAAAATATTATATACTT
The DNA here is from genome assembly GCA_004027375.1 of Macroglossus sobrinus. NCBI lineage: Eukaryota > Metazoa > Chordata > Mammalia > Chiroptera > Pteropodidae > Macroglossus > Macroglossus sobrinus. The sequence continues at coordinate 245,803 of PVKZ01001471.1, read as the reverse complement.
GAAATTGTTCAATTTTATAGTAAAATTTTTGCATTAATATATGTCTTCTGAGACACTTTACCCTAGGAACCTTAGTCACTTATAATAAATATCTATTATTCATGAGTTTTATCTAAAGTTAAAGATTTATTATTTTACATTAAGGATTTTTTTTTTTTAGATGGCTTTGGAAACTCATTTTTGGACCTGGATCAATCATCTTGTTACCTGGGGATCTATTATATTCTATTTTGTGTTTTCTTTGTTTTATGGAGGGATTCTCTGGTGAGTCACTGTATTGTATTTTAATTATATTGATTCAACTTTAATATTTATTGTGATTGATTATATTATGAACAGATAATTTTTAGAGTCTATCCTGATAATTCATTTACCGAAATGTTGTAAAAAAGAAACTAACAGTTACTGAATGTTTACTAAATTCTCTTTTACCAGTAAGGTATTTTTATATTGAGTTATCTCAATAATCTTATTATCCCTGTTTTTTCTGTGTGGAAACTGAGCCCCAAGATCACAAAGGTTAAAAAGAGCAAAGCTAGGATTTAAACACTGATAGTTTTATTCCACAATTAGTGTTCTTTACACTAATCATATTACTTCAATTATTTATTAAGGTAATAAAATAAGTCACATTGAGCCATTAAATTTTCATGAATGAGTTAACTTCTCTCCCAAAATGAAATAGTATGCTTTATCTTCATTGGTATAATCAGATATTCAGCTACTCTGATAGATTAAAAATGAATGTCTCTCCTAAGATTCTTTTGTAAATTATGGACAACTAAAGTTGTAAATTTTGAGAATTTATATTACATTTGTCTGCTGTGCCTTTGATCTCTGTAAGTAAAAAATTATAGAAGGTAGGCAAAACTTGGATTAGCTAAATAATTAACTTCCATTTAGGATCATAAAAGGATACTCTAATGAGTAATGTTTTGTTTGTAATGTTTTTAATTCTCTTTATTTTTTTCATTTTTTCTCTATTCCCATATTCTTCTAAAATAATGTATATTAAAACCCAAAAAGAGTATCTTGACAATACTTACTACTGCTATTGAGAACTTATATTTCTGAGTGTGTTTATTTTAAAATATATTTGTAGAGAAGAACTTCTAAGTAGAGCTTTTCAACCTAAGATTCAGATAATCAGTTTTTTAGTTGCTTAGTAGAAAATATTTTGTTTCATTTTTTTTCTTTTTTTGGGTCTCTTAAGTCTGTACATAATTCTTTTGATATCCTACCATAAGATAGATAGGTAGTCAACTACTTGCCACTTTCCTAATAATAAAAACTATAGTTGTCGTTGAAAGTAATTAAATTGAATTTTATTTTTAACAATTAAAGTATGTCTTGTTTTATTAGGTATTCAGTTACTTAATTATCCAATTCCAAATTTTTAACACTATCTCAAATTTATATTCCAAATTAAGATTATAACCTTCAAATATAGATACATGATATCTTGATTTAAGAAACTGTCTTCTTAGTTTCTTTTATTAAGCCCACTTTCTTTCTTTGCAGGCCATTTTTGGGCTCCCAGAATATGTACTTTGTATTTTTTCAGCTCCTATCAAGTGGTTCTGCTTGGTTTGCCATAATTCTCATGGTTGTTATATGTCTGTTGCTTGATATTGTGAAAAAAGTATTTGACAGACAGCTCCATCCCACAAATACTGAAAAGGCACAGGTAACCATTTTTTATATGCAAAACTTTGTATTTAGGGGGCTTTAACAATGAATAGTTGTCATTATAATTTGCTTATATCAGAAAATAGAATATGGGCGGTGAACACAAAATGCAGAATATGTATGACTTACTGTTGAATTGTACACTTGAATCTTACTGGATTTCATTAATCAATGTCACCATAATTAAAATAAGAAGAAGAAGAAGAAAAGAAAATTAGAAATTATCCATTTCTATAGCAAGCATTTTGCAATATAAATATTGTTAAATCTGATATTTTAAAAATTGTTTCTTATTGTTTGTATTAATTTTAGTTCCTCACAAATTAAAATTTTAAAAACTACATTGTGTTCTTAATAGAACAGACAGAATTACATTGTGTTATTAATATAAAACTATCATGTCCAGATTATAGTAAATATGTTTTAAATAGTATTGTTACACTATTCTATCAGCTCTATATAATTGGAATATATATTCATGTCTTTAGAAATATTAGAATTCAAATGATAGTTTTTTCAGGTTGTTTCAACAAAAGAGTATGAAATAAGTTGTTTAACCTAAATAATTTTTTAAAAACAGATGTTTATAAAATACATTCTCTCACTAAATACTTATTAATATTATACTACAGTAAATATTAACAGCATGTTACATAGCGTTTAAGAATATGGTCTTTAGGGCCTGATCTCTAGTTCAAGACTCAGATTTACCACCTGGTAGCTCTGTGACTTTAAGTCTCAGTATCTGCATAGGTAAAATTATGATAAAAATGTCTATTTAATTACCTTTGTAATGAGGATTAAATAAAATAATGTTCAAACTCATAGTAGATGCTCAAAAAATGATAGCTATTTAGTTAAATGTGCCTTTTTCGTTATGACAGTACATGAGCTAAAAGTCTATCTTAATTTATCTTATTAAGTATACCATAGCATTGGATATGTATATATTCAAGAATACATTCTAATTAACTTTTATGCTCTGGTAAACACTAAGTTTATTATCATCTAATTCTTCCTAGGCTGATTTTTTTTCCTTCACATTTGCTACATACCAAGCAAATTTTGTTTAAATTTTGGAAATTTAGTTGCATATTCTACAAATAAAAAAATGCTCCATAAGTAATGATTTGAGTTAGGCCTCCTAAACAGTGTACTGGTTTTAATTTCAGTTGATAATATCAACATTTTTTTAGCATTTATTAATTCAGGCCTAACCAATATACATGTTAACAGCATTGAAGCATCATAGGCCTCTGAACCCTGAAAAACTTAATTCAAATACTGTTTTAACCATTTATAAAATATACATCTTTAGTCAAGTCACTTTCCTAAATCTCAATTTCCTCCTGTAAAATCAGAATAATAATTACTATACATAATTGTTAGAGATAATGAATATAAAGCATCTAACCCTGGGCCTGTATATAGTAAGTCCTCAGTAAAAACATGATTATAAGGACCATGAGGATGTTGCTCTGAGATACTGATCTCCAAATGGGGCTGAAAAATTTGCATAATCAGATGCTCTGCCTAAGAATACATTTATGTCAGTGTGCAAAATCTTTTCCACTCTATAGTACTTTTCTTAAGTAAATATCAGAAAAGTTTACCTATCCTTTTTAGTCTTCAGAGATAAGTATTTACAGTAAGAGAATACTATTTTTAATAATTGTCTGTTATACTTTTTATAGACCTTTATGGAAAACACACATTAGTCTCCCCGTCTTGGCCTATATAAAGTTGTATTTCATCAAAGTATATTAATGACACTTCTTTGAAAACTTTATTCTTTATAAAAGTAAATAATCAAATTTATTTACATTTACCCTTAGAAATTCTCCATTAAGTAGTATATTTGCAAACTTACGTTTTTTATAGAGACTTCTTAGTAATAATAAAAAATGATATTAGTTCTTATATCCTTTTCTATTGCATCTTTCTAAAGGCTTATATAGGAAGTGTTTGATGCCTTAAGGTGGCTCCTTAGACAAGAAAAGGTTAAAAGTACTTTATATATTTTTTTACTCTCTTACCATAGGTTAAAATTAGTTAAAAATGGACTGTGCAATAAATCAATCATTTTATCTCTGTGAAGTTGGTATAATCTCCCTTTTTTCCCACTAAATTTACTTTTAAATGATTTGACAGATGTTCTATGATCTAATCCAAGGAGGAAATTGCTGCTTTCAGTCAAGGTCTTCTTTCCTACTGTTCTTTGTTTGTTTTGTTTTAGTTTTTTTATTTATTTATTTTTCTTAAACAGTATATGGTCATTCAAATTCTATGTGTGACATTATTCCTATGCTACAGGCAGTATTCCTTACTATTTCAGCCTTATACTGTCACTTCTGATTTCAAATGATGAAGAAATGGTTAGAAAGTTGTCAGCTACTTCATTGTTTACCAATAGCAGCAAGAAAAACCATATCTAAAGGAGAGGTATCAGCATTTATTTTGAACTTTGTTTTTCTCCAGAAAAACAACGTGGTGTTATGAGTGAAGAAAGCTAACAGCCATGCAAATGTCAGTCATTTATGTGTACCATGTATATTTCCTACTCTTAAAGGAACAGCTATGTCTTTACAAAGCTTGTCCTGCGTCTGTCTCTTAAGTGATGAATACAGCTCACTGATTTGTTATATGCCCCATCCCTTTTCTATCCACTTATAGATGTACTCCAACACAGTTGCTTTAAGTGACGAGTTCATCGCACTGCAGCCATTGTCGAGGGCAAGGAATCAGCTGAGCAAACTTAGGTAGAGTAGGAGTAGAACCTTATTAACTTCTGCATGCTAAAAGGTCAATTAAACACTATTTAAAAGATGGGCAGAGGCATGAATTAAGAGTGGGGCATTTTTTATTAGCACAGCTGTCTCCAATTTGACCTTTATTAATATATATGTTAAAACCTTAAAAAAATTCTGTTTCTTATTTGAGAAGAAAATTCAGATGAAAATTCAGCATGATAACAGGACAGACCTGTACCTTGTTACATATTTTACGCCTTAATTACCTTTTTAGCACAATTCTAATGCTTCTGCCTGTCATATTATTCATATTTAAGAATGCTCCTGCATGTTAAGTAATTTAAGATACAGAAATTCATGAAATTTAAAGTTTTAAGTTTCAGTTACTTGAAAGTGAGTTGCCCATTTTTTATCTTGCCTCAATCTGTGTTGTAAATACATGTGCATATTTGTCTTTGTACATTGTAATGGCTGCTGAAGCATTTCATATCCTTGCTACTGTTTAGTGCATTTATAAATTGAACAATATATTTTGTATCTCTTATATATACCTTTATCTCCACAGACAGATACATCCTGTCACGTGCCATAAAAAAAATACCAGTAGTCCAGAGATGTCTTTTGATGGAGGAGAATGAAAGCTTAATCCTAGAACTAAAATATTAGGATATTCTTAATCCCAGAACAGAGATATTAAGATACCAAAACTATATAGTATTAACTTTAATTCCAGTCTGGTTTGAAGAGAAAATGTTATATAACTTTTTTTTTTTTTTTTTTTTTTTTTTAGTTTTGGCACTCTTCAATTTCTCATTCTGTCAGTATCTAGAGGATTCTTAATCATATATATCTCTTTATATATTTTTAAATTATTCTCAAGGTTTCTAATCTCTACGTTCACTTGATCAAATAAATGGCTTTGATAAAGCACCACTTAAATCTCATAACTCTTTGAGTTCATCATTTTGAGCTGTTCTAAAGTTTTACCAAACCTTTTGATTTTATTATTAGCTTCAAGATTTTTTAATTATTATGCTTTGAATTACAAAGGTCTAATAATTGTAGATGAATATACAAATGAGTAAGTGGTATTCAACTAAATTTTAAGTTTAAAACAAGAACTAAAGTCAGCAGACTTGAAGAGTTGTCTTTACTTTTGGTTGAGCCAAATATACGTTTATCACATTTTATCTGTATGTGCCTTTCTGAAAAGAATGGGTATTCATCACATTCTTGAATATCTAATTATTTAACTTTTAAGACAATAGGAGAGCTCTTTATTTAAAGAACACTCTGGCATACTCTTTTGTCAAATGAAGATAACTTTTGCTTTGAGAATAATCTTAATATTTTATGAAATTATAGTTTTACATATCATTTTGGCTTAAATCAAGCCACAAAAAAGAATGAGGTAAGGAGATAATAAATTAGAGATCCTGGGCTTTGTAGTAGTGGAACAAAGTAGTAAGCTTGACATTGATCTGTGAAAGAACACAGTAAGAACAGGATAGGTTGGTCAGGTAGCCTTTGCAGCGAGCCAATCTCCAATCATGCTATAGCAGAGGGAGAAAGAGCCCTTTTAGGGAGACAGCCAGCCGGAATGCTAGTGCTGCCCTTGGCACTGCTCCCTGTATGTCCTAACCAAATTAGTTCAGACCCCTGAGCCTCCAGGTTCTTCACCTGTCAAACAACCATTTCACATTCTGTGATCTATTTACTGTCAGCATTTTTTTTTTTTGGAGAAAAAAGAAAACTATCCTCAAAGGCCAGGCAGAAATAATAATTGCTTAATTGAACAGTGAGTGACCACTGGATGGGCATCTATTCACAGCTGCATGAAGAACAAGTTCCCACATACATCTGTTTGTTAATGCATCTTATGAGTTTTGAATACATCTTGTTTTTGAACTGCTTGAACAACATTAATGTGTGTGATCCTTTGTAGCTTAATTGTTTACAGAAAGGAAAATTGTGCAGGTATCTAATATCTTTCAGATCTTTAACCAAGTTAGTACTTCTTAAGAACCATTAATGAAATTATTAACAACTTTTTTAATAAAGGCAAACTCATTTTTAGTATTTTCCCCTCCCCTATATCATAGGCAAAGCTATAATAATTAGCTGTCTTTACATAAACTTGTCGTATCCTTGAAACCAAGGAATTATGCTAATTTATTTATTACATATGTTCGAAATTCAACATAGCATTTTTTTTATATAGAAATAATTATTGGTCAGTCTGAAGACTGAGAAAATACATTAGAATGAGGAAAATTTTGTTTTTCATTCATCGAAGACATTATTTTTATAATTTAAGAAAAGTTAAATGTAGCTTGGATATGGGCTCATACTCCTTAGAACATCTAATACAAATATAGAAAAACTAAAGAATAGAAATGTGTATAAATTACTTGACACTCACTAAAAATGTTTTTCAAATTAACGATTAAATTGATTTTGTTAGATCAAGGCAAGCCCCCTTCACTCACATGTGTAACATTTGAAAGACCATGTGATTGACCCTTCCACTCTGCTAAAGTCCAGTTAGACTAGAGAAGTCTTCTGAGAAAGGAGCATGATTGGTGCAAAATGGGACATACCGTTGGAGTAAGAACCCTAAAACTTTGTGGCAAGGAATTTGTTTAATAAAAGAAATTTAATTTTATTGAAGGAAACCCGGTTTCAATTTAATTTGTGCACTGGAAAATCATGGCTTTATTTTGTGTGCTTTGTTGTATGCCCCTTAAGAAGCCGCTCCTAGCTCTTTTGTGACAGTAAATGAATGTAGTGGTGTATAAACATTCATTTGTGCCTCAAAGATTGTGGACCCCAACTTGCTGTTTTGATTCTAAACCTATATACAGTGAGAGTATCGTTCTGTAATATGAGACTTGTTGCTTTTTTGTCCTTCCAGATGGAAGAAGATAAGGGTTCAGTCAGCTCAGCATATGAATTTGCTGAAAGCAAGCACAGAGGGGAGGACAGTAGGCACCTGCTAGCTGAGGCTTGCAGCCAGCAGGACAGTTCTTACACGTACTAGGTAGTACTGCGCTGGACTTTCCTGGGGACGTGTTCGCTAAGTTCTCATGTTTGGGGCATGTTATGGGAGAACTTGCCTGACATTTAAGTTTTTACTTTACTAATTCCTTCACTGTTTCTCATATGTTGTTTTCATTTACTTGTTTCCTTTTTTGTGATCTTTACTTTTTTTACATGTCAATCTTGAATATTTTGTAAGTCTTCCTTTGGAGTTATGGTGTTAAATCATACTTCATCTCAAATTCTAACCTAGTAAGGTAGTCTCACAACCTGTTGTCTTATATTCAAGAAACTTTTCCTTGTCACTTCTCCTTTTATAAATGTCGTGCTACTTCTGTTATTTCCAAAATCAGTTTTCCCACTTCAAGTTGTAGTTATATATCATTTTACACATCTTAATGTAGTTAGACACTGAATTAGTTATCTAGGTCTACCTCTTGAGTTGAATGATCAAATAAATGAGTGCGTAGGCTTGGTACTGAATAATTTTCTGTTGACTGATATTCACCAAACTCTCAGTTTTTACTTTTTATAAACTTTCCTGGTTATTCTTTATAATAAAAAAGAAAGTATGAATTTGATGAGGACTTGCTTCATGCCTCTCTTGAGAAATAAACCCCTAGAGCCACTTCTAGACTTAATTGGGATTTGCAAAATATTGTGATTAGTACTTATTATGGAGAATGGAAATTCTTACCACTTGGTCTGTTTGCTATTTGTATATTGTACAGTATGTTATTTCATTATAACATTGAGATGTTTTAGAACTTAATTCTTGTTTATATCAGTTAGGTTATGGTGAAATTGGTTATACATTATTTCCCTTAAAGTCACAGAACCTATCAACAACTTTAAGTGAGACCTTACTGTAATTACTAGTCAAGAAATTGCAGTTGTTTCTTCTAGGATAAACCTTCATACATGGTGAAACTTTAAAACGAAGCTGCTTGAAGATTGTAAATATTAACTCTACTATAAATCAGACCGTAGAATAGATACAGTAATTAGAAAAATCTGAATAATTCTGGAAGACATATTTTTAAAATTAGATTTCTTTAGTGAATGGCCCTAAGTGGAAAATGTTGAAGATGATTAATCAACTCTGTTATTATTATTATTTGAAAAGAAATGTAAAAATTTTGAATTTTGATTTTATTTTAGGATGCTTTATATGATTATCTTTACAATATATTTATCTTGTATTTTGCTTTGATAAATATAAAATGATTTTTAGTTTTTAAAATACGCCCTGACTAAGCTGCGTGGGAAAACTCAGCTGAAGAGTTCGCTGGGTAAAGAAGGGGAGCCAGCCAGGATTTGTATTATGCCCTGAATAATTCACAAAGCAGATAATCCACTTGAGACCTGACTATCCTAAAACTGTAAAGTTATGTCTTCTGTGAAAAAAGTTTTTCAAAGGTTCAAGTTCAAGTGGATATAGTTCATAATGCATGGATCCGGTGTTCCTTTGCTTTAATATATCCATTATAATATAAAGTACAGTTGAGAAATGGGTTCTTATAATGATCCTATTAAATAACCATGAATATGATTTTAGTAAAGTTTCTGGGGTTATTACCCTGATCTATAATTTTTTTTCTGCTTATCACTGAATTTTAATTGGTTGAATGAAATATATCTTAAATATTTTTCTCATATATTCTGCTTTTACCATATATTTTGAGATTAAAAACACTTTTAAAAAATAATTATTATACCCTCTTTTATTTGTTTCTTTAATTAGAATTTGCTCAGCCTTGCCAGAGCAGGCAGAAAGTTATGCTGAGCCCTAAATGTTGCCATGGGGTAGGGTCTTCTAGTCATCTCCCTCTATTGTCACTTGCCTCCTAGGCCTCCACTGTTTTTGTAATTTTTTTGTCTCGATTCCTGCTCTGAATGCCCTCTTTCCAGCTATACCTAACAACCAAAGCAATAGTAATAGATGCCAAGGCTACTGACTTTTCTCACTTTGGACCAAGGTGCTTCAGCCTAAGACCTGAAACCTGCTACTACCAAAAACAGAATACATTTTTAAACAGTTTCAGCCAAGTATAAGTCACCTTCCTCTCCTGTGACAAAGTTGTAGCTACTGCCTCATTTAACAAAGCGGCAAACTACAGAAGGAACAGAAAACCTTAATAACCTGTATTTGGTTTTCTACCACTAAAAGCCACACTTTTTCAAATGAGTAAAATTCTATTAGCAAATAGAATTGAACATTTAAGACTAGTATTAATAAGGCTGCCACCAGTGGCAGGACTTAGATGCATACCTGATAAATATGACACTTTACAAAACTAATGTTATTTTTAAATCTGTGCTGACTTATCAAGCAGCTTTTTCAATTGGAAGTTGAAATGAAGAAAAGTATTAGTATTGACATTATTTCCACCAAAGAGTTATCCTGTGACATGCTGTAAATGATTGATACTTAGAAAATTGAATTCTTAATATCAGCTGTGCCATGACTTAGTTCATTAAGTAGTGCTTTTCTGCTTTATCCTCTCCATTAAAATTGGGGATTTTATCATTTTTCACAGATAATACTTTTCTTCACCTAAACTACACATTTCCTAGTCATATATTGATATTTATGTAAACACATTATTAAAGTAAAGGAACCTGTCATTTTGAAACTAGGAATAAGCCAAATTATTAAAATATGCTTACCTAATATAATTATTGCATGCTTAGTTTCATAATTAAATTTAGACAACCCATACAGGAATCTCCTCTCTAGAGATCCCTAAAAGATAGTATGGAGGTATTCTATCTATATTTATAACTATTTTTCATAGTTGTTTATTTTACTTGGGGAGAAGGAAAGAGGGAAGGGAGTTTAGAGGAGTGAATGCGAGCTTGGGGTGTAGTTTTGGAGAACTTGAGTAAGATAGGGCAGTATCTGACTGCCATCATTAAATGACTGCCCCTTGCAATTCTAAATAGTGAGATAAAACTATTACCTTTTTTAGGGGTTTATTATTCTTAACCAAATTTGGAAATCAGTAATATTTGATGATTTTTGATTTCACATTAAAAACATTTTCCTAAACACAAACCTTTCCCCCACCCCCCATAATTATAGTTTAAGGCTTCTTTCCAAATACCTTCTTAAAGGCTATTCAGGGTGTTCACTTTGAATATCAAGTATATGAAACAATTTTAAGGGCAAAAGAACAAATATAGTTGATAGTTTAATAATTCTTAAACTTTAAAAAATGTTATTTGATTTGATAGGTAAGATGTAGCAGAATAATTAAAAAATTTAGAAATGTATTACAATTCTCTAACATTTAGAATATTTAAGGAAGATACTTTGTAGAAACAATAGGAGAAACATCTAAATATTCATCATCATTGATATAAAAATAGTGGAAATAAGAGTAGTAAGCCAAAATTTATTTCAAAAGGCAAATCGTATAAAGATAGAACTTTGTATTAGCTGTACATAGTTGTGTTGAATATCTATAGTTGTTTGAAGCTTCTAGTTCCAACTTACATGGTTGTTACTGGGAAGCAAGTGTGATGGAGAGTAAGTCTTGCCAATAAATCAAAATTTCTTGTAAATTAAAAGTTACTTCTTGGTACCACCAGGAAGGATCTCGCTCCCATTATCATACTTTGCTTTATTTCTTTTCTGATATTTACAATTAGCTCCCCTTGCCTACAAAAAAGGTAGTAATTCTCTCTCCTTACTTTAAATAAAATGAGATCTAAATGCTCCACCCCATTCCTACCCCCAGTTATACTGGCAACTGCGGCTACATGGACTCTTGCTGGCCTTTCAGTTACTGCATATGAGATCAAAGATGTGTATGTGATAAAGTAGAGCTTAGACGTTTGCTAGAAAACAGTATTCTGTTTTCTACAGATAAGCTATACAAACACACAATTAAACAGTGTTCATCATTTTAAAAGTGGCTGGGGTTTAAGGGGAAAAATATATATATTTTGCTTAGTTCAAAAAGTATTTGAAAAGGGTTTTTTTAATATTATTTTTGACATTTCAAGATGCTTACTCATTCTGTTGAGTTGCCCATATTATAATACGTCTTTATGTTTTAAAGTGAAAGGTGATGGATGCGAAGCATGATCATCATCTAAAGTCAGATCCAGACCTAAGCAGTATTCTGCACATATGCAGACACTCAAAAATTGCTGACACCTGTAGATGTCATCCTCAGTGAATCCCCAACAGTTTGGTTGAGCACCAGCTATATAAGCAAAGCACAAGTTGTTAAACTAAGAAGTACCAGGCAAATTCTTACTCTCTCTAGTTTCTGGTCTAGTTTAGTGCTGCCCAGATAAATGTGAAGGACCAGTTAGTTGTTTTCCTGTTTTGTTTTGTTCTTTTTAATTTTTAGTCCATCAAAGACTAATGTTTTATAAAGTACAGTAAAAATTAATTACTAGGAAATGAAATTTACAAGATATGTAAAATAAGCCCCAGTTTTTAAATTGTTTTTATATTCAGCAGTTATAAAAGTATTCTGTCAAATTGCCATAAAATTTTCTAATCTCTTACTCTCACTGACTAGAAACAATCTCATAAGCTAGTAGCAGTGTTTTCAGACCAACACTGAGCCATGGACCATGCTTTGGGTCTCACTAGTCTTTTTGCAAGGGAGCAGGAGTGGCGACTACTCTCTTACACTTAGGCTAAACACGTCTGAATACACATCCTACTTTTTTGCCCACATGCAATTATTGCTCATTCTTTCCACTTAGCTTGGAATTCTCTTTCTCCATCATCTCCCGCTATTGAAATCCTATCTAGGGCTCAATATGTATTTCAAAATGCCATCTTTTTCATCAAATCCTTCATACCCTTCCACCAGTACCAGCAACAGCTGAGTTTGAGCTTTCCCTCCTCTTTTTCGATATTTGTAGTCTGCTCATACCATGATTATAAGAAGGCAGTATAATGCTGTGATAAAGAGGTTTGAGGTCTGAAATAAAAAATCGAAGACTCAGGCCCTACCTTGGTGACCTTAAACAAATTATTAACCTCTGTTTCTTCATCTGTAAAATGTATATAAGTATGGTGCCTATCCCAAGAGTTTGTCACAAGTTTTAAATGACATATTCCATGAGAAGCATCTTACATAGGAACTCTGATACATACGTAGTAAGCATTCCATTAATATAACCTCCATTATTATTTGTTCCTAACTTACCTCCCACCTTTTTCTTTACCCTTATCTCACTATATTGAGGATAGGGTTGCTATTCCTAATAGGAACCAGTATGGTGCTACCCAATAAATATAAGTTGAATTTAATGCTAAGTTCTGTGCCATTTAAGTGATGCAAGCAAGCAATGGAATAGAATCCAGAAAGATATTACTGATAGTTGGAGAGGTGAGGGAGGTTTCATGGAAAAGATAGTATTTAAACTGAACTTAGTGCAGGAGTCAGTCAGCATTCTGACCCTAATTGTTGACAGGCCCTGGCACATGCCCACAGGCAGAGAACACTGCTTGGTTGGCTGTGTAGAGACTATACAGGAGCATTACATTAGGAAGTAGAGCAGGGAAGGCACCCTGAGGTCAGTATATAAAGAGCCTTAACGGCCTCCTTGCAGTGTTTTATTTTTCTCCTTTTAATATGTGGGAGCTATAGAATCCTGCTTTCTACAGAGGGTGATTTTTTTAGAGAAAGTGTAGCTCAGGGACCCAAGGAATAAAGAAACCAGAAAACTGATGAAATCCTTTTCCTAAACTATTTCTCTGAATATTAATGTTCTTCCTGATGTTGATTAATGTTCTCTTGGGGTAATGGGCTGTACTAAAAAAAACAAGTTTGAGACTTGCACTGTGTCTGGCTCTCCCGTTGGAAACTGACCATGCATCCTGACTTATTGATAATCCTCAAAAAGGCTGTTGAGACCTTCTTTGAGCTAGTGTTTCCCAAACTTAATTGGCCGTAGAACTTTTTTCTTGAAATGTCTGTAAACGTCTTACAAAATACAGTTTAAGAAACAGTACTGTAAACAGGCCTAAACCCAAAGGTATTGTAAAGAAAGAACAAGTAAAATTGGCTATTTCTCAGTGCTTACCAAGTCCTAGTAATTGGTGCAATCAGGTAATTGCTAAACAGGAACCATGTTGTCATAAATTGCTTGGTATTTGGCAGGATTATTCTGAGCAGGGATTTTGCAGGACCTCACCAGTTGCTTAGGTTCAGAATGCCAGGTTATTTACATTCCATCACATCCATCTCTTCTGTCCATTGTGTCTCCACAAATGTCTCCTATTGCCATGCATGCACTCAACACTCAGTGATTCCCAACCTTTGTGAACTGCAGCACTCTAATGAATCTATTGTTGTTCTCCTTCCCTCTATACTTTTGAAATATTTGTTATGCAGTGTATGTGTAAAGGAAAGTAAATGAAAATGAGTTTCTTTAAAATGACAAACCTTGAAAAAATTTAGGAATATCCTTGACTATCAAAACCAGGGTTGGGATTCATTGAGCTATGTGGTCATACCATTTTCCTCCTAATTTAACAGTATTAACATTATTAGAAGTGGCTTAAAGTTATCTTTCTGGATTATTTATGCCTGAATCAACATAAATCTTACATACTTTCAGAACTTATTTTTAAATCTTAATCATACTACTTAGTCACTTGTTTAATAGATTGTAATACAATACCATCAGTTAATTTTTTAAAGGTACAAAAAACTGATCATAGGCATGTTTAGCATTTAATAGTTGCTTACCAATTTAAGATAAATGATGCTATCCTCAATTATAATTATTCAGTAGATATACATGGAGTGCTTAGAACCTGGCACATAGTAACACTACATAAAGAGTTTTGCTACTGTTGTTGTTGTTGTTGTTTTGAAGATTGGGGTTAAGTCCTGCCTGATTGTTATTTCCCATTCTTCAAAATAGTTCACACTTCATTTTTAATTGCTGATATTTTTAATTGAAATTGCAGGAGCATGTCACCTAAACAAAAACTCAAGAATGAGAATTCATTAAGTTTTTGAGTGATTGATGTAAATCCTTTTGACCATAATAAATTATTAAAATAAGGCATTAAAATACAAAATCTTTGCAGATTTAAATACTATACAGCTACTTGTTTTTGTATAATTATTTTACACTACCTCTAATTTAGGACACAGTACCTTTTAAATATTTTTGTATGATTACGCTTAAATTAAGCCTTCCATACATTTCCATGTTATAGAAACGTATATAGGATACTTTTAAAGTGCTTGTTGTAATTTTTTAAAAATAATTTTTGAAAGTCCAAATCGCTAAATAACTAATTGATTTTTGCTTTAACTTCTGCAGCTTACTGAAACAAATTCAAGTATCAAGTGCTTGGACTCCATGTGCTGTTTCTCAGAAGGAGAAACAGCGTGCGCATCTATTGGAAGAATGCTGGAACGAGTTATAGGAAGATGTAGTCCAACCCATGTCAGCAGGTGTGAAATTTCTCTAAGTAGCCTTTGCTGCAGATGAGTGTTCTATAAACTGGAACAGATGAACATGCTTCTCTAGATACCTAATAAATCAGCAGCTGGTTTTACCAACTGAAGCAGGAAGTGTGCTATTTATTAGCACTCTTTGATGGTAGATTTCATTTTTTAGCTTTGGGGTGTAAAGGGTTCTTTCACTGATGAGGGAAGAGAAAGCACCTTTGAAGAGACTGCATCTAATGAACAAAAATTTTGCTTTACCATCTTTTTAAAGTGTGAATAAGAGTATGTATATGGTACTCTTATTTCATTTTTATAATTTTTTTCCAAATATACCTATACTTCTGTTTTACTTCCTATATTTTTTGTTTCTTGTATTTATAAAATAACCTACATATATTAGTAAAATCAAAAGATTTTGCTTTTCTTATTCATATATATTTTCTAGTCATTTGAGACTTTGAGGTATTTATAAACACAAAGCATATTGCTTTTCTTCTACCCCATTTTATCTCTGTAATGAGGTTTTAAAATGATTTTTAAGTTTTTATTTGGTATTTATGGTCCAATTAAAAAATTTATGTTAGAACAGGCTGTATATTATGGTTTAGAAGAATCTTAGCATTTTTGTCCTCCCATATTTATTTCTTAAAAGATTTATCAGTGCTTGCTTTTGTGGATCAAACAATATAATTTTTTTGGTAAATTCCACTTAAATTTATTTAAATGTGAAATTGATTCATTTCTTCATACATTTCCCCAAGAGGCATATTATTATTTAGGAGATATTAAAGAGTAAAAATAACTTTTCATACTTTGGTGTTCTTAGATAAATGATTTATTCTTAAAATTAGAGCAGCAGTGTCCTAGTGTGCATGAAGGCTTACAGATGGGCAGGGATAGATAGTGATTTCCATTGTCCTCGGTGTGTCTCGGGAAGAGTATCACTCTCCACGTATGACATGGCTTAGAAAAGGTTGGAAAGTACCCCAAGGACAGGGAATAAAGGGTGGAGGAGGCACCACTCTTATCTGTTGATAAAGGAATTTTTAGTATTTGGTTAGCCTTGTGTTTTAAAAATGATGACTATAATATCCTTTGTGTCCGATAAAATTCAGGGAACCTTTTTTGGCAAACCTGTTAGTTCCCACTTTGCCTTTAGTTATGGCCATGTCTTTATGGTACACTTGAATTTATAAGTAGCATTCTTAATGTTAGTATAATATCTTACAGTTAGTATAATATCACCATTTATTCATTATAACATGTAATCAAAAATATTTCTATAATGCTATGATATCATTTTGTAGTATTTTCATTCCACATAAAAGAATTACTCTGAGCAGTTAAATTTATTGACTTACATGTTATGACTTACACAATTATATTATAAAATACATTATGAGATAGCAGCTCTGTCATGAACCCAGGCCAACAAGGTTCCCTAAGGAAGTCCTAGAAGGACCTAATATATATTATTATTTTACTTATTAAGATAGCTCTACTATACAGTGCTAGGTTAGGACTTAAACTAAGAGACTACTATAGAATTTCACAGAATTTTTTAAATGTCTACTTCGACAGGAAGTTCTCTTTAATGACAGGATGCATCTTCACTATTTAAAAAAAGCTAGAATTAATTTTAAATGAGCCAAAAAATATTTTTCTGCTATATATATAGTTCTATTTTCTTGATATTGATTATTTAGGTAATATGCCCCTATTATTTTTTACATAGCCATTTTTTCACTGCATTGCTCCTTTGGACCTGCCCAGGGATTATGGATTTTTGCAACATGTTCTCTTGAAAGTGGCTATTACCATCTGTACTCCTTTTCACTTAAAATTGTTCCAGAGTCTTTTCTTTTGTAGGACTTTATATTTTTAATTTACCTAATAAAATGTTTAACAGTAATTAATATCTTATTTGACAGACTACAAATACCTTTCCAATTTTGTTAAACATCTCAAGTTATAATAGTTGGTTACTACTATCATTATCTTCTTTTTTCCTTCAGATGAATAATATAAAAAAGTTTTCTGAGATCTATTCATTTTTTTTCTAATAGATAAAATTATACAAAATGCAAAACCACTTGGTGCTTTTAAAAAACTATTCGAAAATTGCTATAGATCTATTAACATTCTGTTTAAACTTTGAAAGTCATTTTGATATGTAGAGTTTTGTTCCTGTTTTTTACATTTAATGGATTAGTGAAATATGTTTGTCATTTCTGTTTTGATTTGGAGCAGCCTGTATTTTACAATTCTATTTCATGCCTAATTTAAAGGATAGAGCAAGGCTGGTACCTCAATTACCAGATGTAGAAGGCCTTGGATATTTTCTTAACATATTAAACATAAGAGGTAATGGGTGTCACTTGAGAAATAAAGCTAATGCTGTCATATGACCAATTTCTCTGCTATTAAACTTTTACTATCCAGGCACAAAAATTCCACTCACATTTTTATTAATTGATATTGTTAAAGAAATTGGCATATAGCAAGCGTGGTTTCAAAGGTAGCATCATGGTGCTATATAAAGGATGCCATGTTATACCCCAAAGGGCTGTACTTTAGCAATAAATAATTTTTTGTATGTGTTTTATCAACCATTACGTTATCTTTAAGTATACTATTTTCTAAATAGAAAGGAGTTAATAGTTAATATGTCATTCAGAATATGATATTTAACTCAGGAATACACATGTGTGCTTTGAAAAGATAATAAATGAAGGAAACCTTACCTAATAATATTTTTCTATGTAAGCAATGGTTGAAAAGAGGGAAAATTAGTATAAAATATTGGTGGTTTGGGAGTGGAAACTTGACTCTAGGTAATTGGGGTGTTGATACTTAAATTTTACTATATAGGCCTGAGCATACTTTTCTTGCATGACTACTTTGAGAAATGTTCATAGTCTCATTTCATTAATATATTTCACAAATACTGAGTGCCTTTTACCAGGTGCAGTTGTAGGTGCAAGAGAGACATTAGTGAACAAGCCCTTCCTTAGACTAAGGTAGATATAGTTTCAGGTTTTCTGGAAACTGGTTATTCCATAAACCACTGTCTTCCTCTTTGCCAACTTTCTAAAATTTCTAGATTCCAAACTTCGTTATGACTATGCCCATTTAATCAATTTAAACTTGAACTACAAACAGAATCTCTAGGAAACAGCAGATATTTGACCAAAGTGAATTTGGACCATTTTAAATGCTAAGTCTCTTCCTCTAACATCTTTGTTTAAGGAAAATGGAAGCCCTGGAAAATTAACATGTATTTATTGTTAAGTGCTTTTAATCTTCTAAGGAAAACCACCTTTTACTTGATTATCCTGATACTTTCCTTGAAATAGGTTAGGCTGTTTTAAGCATGTCAGGCTATTTTTGATCTTGAGTTATTGTAGCTTAAATTAATACAGCTGCAAATGAAGTGTCATGTAATGAATTGCTTATGTGCCTTATCGTTCAGACTATAGTTAACTTTTCCAGACCAGTAGAGGATAATTTTTTCTTAACTAAGTGAAAAGCCTAGTGTCTTTGATACCTATTGAATAAACCATTCACTACACTCAAGCTAATTATGCTAAATGTAGAGAATAGAATTTATAGCTGAAAAGAAGTAATAATATTATATGAACATAGTCCTATTCTAAAACTTTTGGTAAGCGCAATTTTTATTTGCTTGCTTCTGTGATGTCAGAATACAACCTAGTTGCTTTTCAGTAAAACTGAATGTGCATTATCTCATAATAACAAACTTTCTTTTTGACAATATTTCTTATTGACTTTAGATTTTAAGAGCGTCTCATGCTTTGCTACTTATAGAAATTGTTTTAATGCTACTAAATGTTTTAATTTTGGCTAATATTTTTATATGATGACTAGAGCATTATTTTTCGCGAGGTTTTTGTATAATATAAATGGAATGTTTGGTCATTTGATGCTAGTATGAAGAACTTTTATTTAACATTTAAAAATGAATCAATCAGTGATTATTTTAATACTCAAATCTTTTTTTTTGGTCCTGAGTTTTAGAGTAAATCTTTTCTCAAATAAAACATACGTCCTGGTGAGCCAAACTTTTTTCTTATTGTTACTTTAGATCATGGAGTGCATCGGATCCTTTCTATACCAACGACAGGAGCATCTTGACTCTCTCCACAATGGACTCATCTACTTGTTAAAAGGGCAGTAGAACTTTGTGGGAGCCATTTCAGCTCCTTTTCTAACATTCAGTGTGATCATCCTCTCCACCCTAGCTCTACAGAATTACTTTCTGAAATGTCTGGAATAGTTACTTCATACCCACTCAGAGTTATAATGGCAAACAAAAAGCATTAATGTGAACAACTCTCAAACTCCTTAATTTAATCTGAATATGTTAAAATTTGTGAATAAAGAGACATTTTCCATCTGTTTGTCTGGTTGTCCCTTGTGCTTGTGGGACTCCTAATGACATTTCAGCCTCTTGCTAAGGCCATCACATTATAATATTAAGGTAGAAAGAGATAATTCCTACTTAATTGTATTTTTAAGTATTAGCTTAGTTATCGAGTCTTCTATTTAAATCTGCTTCTGTAAATTATGCTGAAAAGTTTGCCTTTGAAAACTCTATTTTTTTATTAGAGTTGTATTTGAAGCTTTTCATGAGAAAAGTAAATGTGAATAGTAAGAAATTTTGGTCCCTTAGTGACCCATGTTGTTAATTCATCAGTGCTTTCTAAGTTCATAGAGCATATTAGGACAGTGCATTTCTAACCATTATTTACTGTACTATCGGTAGTAAATGTATTCCAGTACCAAACTTCTCTAAATGTACTGTAATGTAACCAGTAAAGGTAACCAACCATATACATGCAAAGGGTAAATCATATCTTATACATAAATTGGGAATCAAGTCCATTCACCAGATTTCAAATAGACGTTTACTAATATTTTTATGACAACATGAAGTAGATAAATTAGATACCATTAGCATAGTATTTTTAATGTGTTTATCATTGGATCTTTTGCATGCTTTAATCTGGTTAATATATTTAAATTTGCTTTTTTTTCTCTCTGTCTGAAGGCTCTGTTTATAGTATTTTATGACACTGTTGTAAACTATATCAATAAAAAACATATTTGGATAGTATTTAAATATTGCAAATATTTTTAATTATTCAAATAAAAATATTAGAGGAATTTAATTAGCAAAAAGAGAAGAGCCTCTTTCTGTTGCTAAAATTGCTCTAGCATTTTGGTAAGCAAGATATTAGAAAAAGAATTTCAGATAAAAATCTTGTATTTTTAGGTTAGTATATGTTATCTTAGTTACAGGAGACCACCACAGTAAAGTGAAATCTGCGCAGTGTTCCATAAGGTATATTTTCAGGTGTGGCTATAGAATGTAAATGAATCAAAGTCTAAATGCTAAATTTTATGGGATAATGGCAGCAATAAATTAAAATGCTAAGAATGATTAATCAGGTACATATTACTGTATTAACTCACTGCACTTAAATATTTCACTTCCATCCTGAATATATCATGTAGATCCACTGTTGTTATTTGTTGTGATCAAAAGTAATGTTGTTTTAAAACTTGGGAATGATTACTGGTTTAAGACTATTACCCAGGTCTAAGTATATAATGATTGTGTACATATACATTAAAACTGTATGGAAAAGGTTAAATAAGGTTTCGCCAAAATTTTCCCTTGAGAATATAATAATTCCTTTTTGTAGATTTATTGTGCGACCCTCCAGCCCTTTCCCATTTCTTGAATATAAGACTTCTTGAATTGGGCTGATAAGGAAAAAGTATCAGAGTCAAGAATTAAGACTTTACCTTTGTTCACTGGTAAATTATCTTCTTGCTAAAATAACATTTGCTTGTTTTGATAATGTAAGGATATTAGGTTATGAATTTCAGCCTAAATGCTAATTTTCATAAATAGCACTTCTTTAACTTAGATATACCAAAATTAGGTTTAGGAAGATACTGTTACTCTGGAAATATATTAAAAGGATAATAAAATTACATTATGTACACTCACCAATTTATATTCCAGAAGAGGGCATATCATAGAAAATAGGCAGTAGTTTAGTGAAAGATGATACAGAATTTACTTTTCTTAGAGTGTCTTATAAAGTGTTCATATAACAAAATGACATTCAGTAGGCCTGCATTACATCTACCCTATAGTGTTTATTCACCATCGACTAAACTGACTACTGTCACTAGAGAAGAACTACAAAGCCATTAAGCAGTCTGACCAACTGCAGCAAGGCAGAAGGTCTGCTAACATATATGGTGCTTAAGGTGTGATTGATGTAATTTTCTGCATTCACTATTTGAAATTATTTAAGAACTTTATATTTAAAAAAGTAATTGTATCCACTGATAAAGCTTATTCTATTCTTTTGTTCAAAACCTACTCCATAAAGGAAAATTATCTTGTAATAAAACGGTTTTTTTCTATTAAGAGAGTACCAGTTTTATCTATAAGCTTTCAGTTTTATAGTACTAATGCTTATATTGTAAAACTATTGCTACATAACCAATAATCACAGACAATTTCCCCCTTGCATATTTCTTTAAATTTCTTTGGAAAGTACAGTGTTGGTAATTAACTTACTCTTATCTGTCAAAACCAGAGTCAGATGCTAACATGTGTTATTGCTAGTTGATTAATGGTCTCAAATCTATTTGCCTTGCTTGCTTGCCTTTGCCTAGTCTGAAGGCTGTAGCCCTGAAGATAGTAGCAAGCACCAAGTCAGTTTCCAAAAATTGCCCATCAGCTGCTTTAGGTGACTCAGCACCCTGCCTCACTCAGCTTTAGCAAGCATTAGGCTCACCCTAGGAGGAGTAGAATGTGGGCCGGGAGAGCTACAGCTGGCTACCCAGGTTTGCTGTGAGATTGAGAAAAAGGGGAAGAATTTACATTTTGAATTTCTCTTAAATACTCTCCTCTTTGGGTTTTAATCCTCATGATGTCCAAAGGCTTCCCAGACCTGACCCAAACTCGGCCACTGTCCTCACTAGGAGATTAAAAACCAGAGGCACATCACCCTGTTAAGAAATAACCTTTTGTCAGACCAGGGCCATTTCCACTGCATAAGAGTGTGAAATTGGGCTTCAGTGATAAACTTGAGACTTCTGTCTGATAGGCAGGAGTCAAGGCCAGTAATAAATGTTAATACCGAAAGTTTTTAAACTCTATTCTGAAAAGTTACTGGGGTCTGGGGAAAAAAATCATCCATGTTTGTGTTTGTTCTGTAAAGACCAGTTGGAGGTATGATATAAGAAGGTATTGATAAAACTAATACACCAAAGAGTTATGTAAAATGTGTTTTATTAATTTTGGTCCCCTTTTAGAGACATTTTTATTTCTATCTTGAAATGAGTCATCTATTTTTATGAAAATAAAGCATTATTAACATGCTGTTTATGTGAGATAACTTGAATGCTGTTCCTATAAAAACTAGATCTTATCTAATGCCATGTTTGTAATAATGGTGATTGTTAGATTTTTATGAGGAATTAGTTAAGCTGGAAATACTGTAGCAACATCGAGTTTAAAATTTTGGACCTCAGACACTGTGGCTGTCTAATATAATCCTTTCAGACTTTTCTGCATTTTCAGTAAATGTAGTATATTTGTTGTACAGCTCTCAGTAATTTTTTAAAGTTTATGAAATTATATTTATCAAATAAAATTTTTTATATAATTAAAAGTGTTTTTTCATCATTTAAGCATGTTAAGCCTCTCTGTTTATCTTGACCAACACTGCCAAATTTGTTAAATTTTACTACATTTATCCTCCATTACAGTATAGGAATACCATTATGCCTTTTGCTGACTGAAATTTTTTAAATTCTGGGAGGTCTTTGGTTATCCAGGTCTTTTTACATTATCAGCACAGCTCCTGAGAAGGGGTCTGATAGAAATGTACCAACTGTAAAATCAGCACAGTTCAGCTAGAAAAAAATTGCATCATTCATGAATAGTCAACCAATGTGAATTTGGAAATGTCTTGGTCCATTGAAAATACGTGCTTTCTTTAAAACATAACCGATATAATGTGTATTTATATATAAAATATTTAACCTAATGTTAATCATTATTTTTAATGCTTCCTCAGTTGCCAGTTGAAACACAATTGTTTAGCCTACTTTTATTAAAAAAGTAAGCCATTGTCTCTGCCCAACTGTTAGTATTTGCAAAGAATGACTGTGTATGTATGATATATATGTATAATGTATTTTTATTTCTGAAATGATATAATGTGATCCTGGACAAGTCAATTTATCAAAGCCTCTTTATTTAAAAAGAAGTTGAGGGTTTGGGAGATCTTTAGGTTAATTTCAGTTTTTAACTGTTGTACAACATGACAAATCATGTTTTAAATTATATGTTACATTTTATGTGTTTGTCGTATTATATCTCATAATTTTAATTTACATGAGGACAAATGTTTCTTTCTTATATGTTTATTGTTAGTTTATCTTCTTGTCTGTTCATGTCTCTGGCCATTTTAAAATTTGTCTGCTTGTCTCATTACAGAATGATTAGAATCATTTATATAAGGATGTAAGTCTTTTGTCAGATACATGTATTGCTAGCATTTTCCCCTAATCTGTGGCTTACCTGTATATTTTCTCAATGTTGACTTTGGGGAGCAGAAGTACTTTATTTTGATGAAATCCAGTATTTTTTACCTTTATGGTTATATGCTTCTTGTATCTTGTCTAAACTATCCTGTCAACCTAAAGGTCATGAAGATATTCTTCCTATGTTTTCTTCTGAAAGTAATATAGTCTTAACTTTTATGTTTAAGTCTATGATCCATCTCAAATTCATTCATGTATAGGACCTGAGGCAAGGATTGAGGATTTTCCTTTCTCATCCCCTCCGAAGGGTATGTGTTTGAATTAGATTCATTTGTTGAAAATATTCTGCATCTCCATTGGATTTATTTGGTGCCTCTGTTTAAAATTAATTGATTATATAATGTGAATCTATTTCTGGACTCTATTCTGTTCTATACATTTATCTTTAACACCAGTAACACACTGTCTTCATTACTACAGCTTTATACTTAGCTTTGAAACAAGGTAGCATAAGTTCTAACTCTGTTGTCAAGATTGTTTTGGCTATCCTAGGTCCTTTGCATTTCCATATAAATTTTTGAATCAGCTGATCGATTTCTTTTAAAAAAAGAGGCTGATATAATTTTGACGTGTATTGCTCTGAATCTATTGATCAATTTGGAATGAACTGATATCTTAACAATATTGAGTCTTCTAATCCATGAACATGATTTATCTTTCCATTTATTTTAGATCTTTAATTTCAGGAATGTTTTGTAGTCTTCAGGTAGAAACCTGGCAATTTTGTCAATAAACTCTTAATTGTTTATGGTTTTTTATACTATGGTAAGTGGAACTGTTTTTAATTTATTTTCCAATTATTCATCACTAGAATACAAAAATGCAATTAATTATTTTTGTACTTTTGAGTTTGTAACCTACAACCTTGCTAAATTCATTCAGTTCTAGTGTAACAAGGGTTGGGAGATCTTTTAGATTTTCACTTACACAGTTATGTGTTCTGAGGATAAAAAGGCTTAGTTTTTTGCCCCAATCCTCATGCTTTTTACCTCTTGTTATGGCCTCATTGCACTGGCTAAAACTTTTAAATAGGCATAGTGAGAAACAAACTGGTGTCGAATTTTGAAAATGCTTTTTATCCATTTATCAAGATAATCATATGGTTTATGTTTTAGTGTGATGATAGGAATTATCTTGGTTGACTCTCAAATGATAAACCAGTTTTACATCCATGAAATAAATCTCACATGGTTATGATGTGTTATCATTTTCTCTATTGCTGATTAATATACTAATATAATGTTAGGGACTTTTGTGTCTGTGCTTAAGAAGGATGTAGGTCTGTAATTTCATTTTCTTATGATGTCTTTGTCAGGTTTTGGTTATGCTGGCCTCATGAAATAATTTCGGAAATGTTCCCTTCTCCCCTCTTTTTTAGAAGAGTTTTAATATTTTGAAGTATTACCACTGAGGTCATCTGAGCCTAGAGTTTATTTGAGAGAATATTTTAGATCACTAGTTACATTTCTGAAACAGATACAGGATTATTCACATTCTCTATTTCTTTTGTCTAATCTGGTAAATCATATCTTTTAAGGAATTTATCCATTTCATGTAATTGCCAATATTTTTGATACAAAGTTGTCGAAATATGCTCTAGTTATCCTTACAATGACTATGAGATTTGTAGTAATGTTTCTGCTTCCTTTTTTATATTGGTAACCTTTTCCTTGACTTTTTACCTGACCAGTCTTGATAGGATTTAATCAATTTTATTAATCTTTTTAAAGAACCAACTTTTGGCTCTGTTACTTTTATCTATTATTTGTTTTCTCTTTTTTTATAGCCTTATGCTCTCATCTTTATAATTCCTTCTATTTTGGTTTTAATTTTAAGGATTTTTTTTGCTGCTTAGATAATTGATTTTAAACCTTTCTTTTTAATAAAGACATTAAAACTATGTATTTCCCTCTATATACTGCTTAAGTTGCATTCCACAGATTTTATCTTATTTTCATCACCATTTGAATCAGAATGTTTTATTTCTTTTATTTCTTCTTTGATCACTGGATTATTTAGAGGTATTTTGTTTGGTTTCTAAATATTTGAGGAATATACTTCCCCCTCCGTTCTGTTCCTTTCACTTCTTTTTTCTGACAGTTAGGATTTCCAATACTATGTTAAATGTTTGTGGTTATAATAGATATCTTGTTTCTTAAGGGGAATGCATTTCTATGTGATATATCCATTTGGTGTGATACATACTATAGAGTTTGAATATACATAGCTTTTCTCAAACTAAGAATATTTCCTTCTGTTCCTAGTATACTAAGTTACTTACACACAGTTATTATTTAACTTTATCAAAGGATTTTTCTGCTTCATTTAAAATTATCATACGGTTTCTCCTTTATTAATGTGGACAAGTATATAGATGGATTTTTCTGGTGTCGAACCATCCTTACTGAGACAAATCCTGTATCTTCATGGTGTATTATTTTTAGTGTTATATAGGATTCATTTAACTATTGCTTTATTCAGGATTTTGCATTTATGTACATAAAAAATAGGCCTATAATTTTCACTTATTCTGTTTTTTTTTTCTTCTTTTGAAGTTGGTTTTACACTAATCTCATAAAATGAGCTGGGAAAGGCCTTCCACTTCCTCCTGTTTTCTGGTTTCTAGAAAAACTTGTATAATAGAGAATTAACTATTTTCAAAGTTTGGTAGAATTCACCTTAAAACCATTTGGGCCTGAGGTTTCTTGAGAAGGTAGCTCCTTGACTACCATTTATTTTTCTTTTTTTTTTTTTTGACAACTTATTAGTCTATTCAAGTTATTCTTTTTACATTTTATATGTTTTTAGGAACTTATCCATTTTATCTAAATTTTCCAATTTAGTTCATAAGATAGTATTTTATAGCTATATGTCTAAAATAATTTTTCCTAGGTTATTTTTTATGCATTATTTTCCTTTTTATTATGGCATAATTGACATATGACATATTTTAGATGTACAACATAATGATTCAATATTGGTATATATTGCAGAATGATTAATAAGTCTAGATAACATTCATCACCAAATATAGTTGACAAAATCTTCTATAACTTTTAAGATCTACTCTTAGCAGCTTTCAAATATGCAATACAGTATTAATAATTGTCACCATGCTATACATTACATCCCATTACTTATTCTAGAGTTGAGAGTTGGTACCTTTTGAACCCTTTCACCCATTTTGCCCACCCCTCACCCCTATCCCTGGCAACCACCAATTTTCTCTGACCTGTGAGCTTAGTTTTTTATTTTTTTAGATTTCACATGTAAGTTAGATCACTTGGTATTTGTATTTCTGACTTATTTTGTTAACATGCCCTTCTATATTGTCCCAAATTATAGGATTGTTTTATGGCTGATTGATATTCCTTTCTGTATGTGTGTATCATATATCACATCTTATTCACCCATCGACAGACACTTAGGTTGTTTCTATACCTTAGGTGTTGTAAATATATGTACTCCCATGTTCATTGCAGCATTATCTTTTCAAGTTAGAGTTTTTATTTCTTATTTTTGGATAAATACCCAAGAGTGGAATTGCTGGGTCATATGGTAATTCTATTTTTCGTTTTTTGAAGAACTTATATACTGTTTTCCATAGTGGCTGTACCAATTTACTTTCCTGACAACTGTACAAGGGTTCCTTTTCTCCACATCCTCACCAATGCTTATTATTTCTTGTCCTTTTAATAATAGCCATCTAACAAGGGTGATAGCATCATATTGTGGATTCGATTTGGATTTACATTTTTCTGACGATTGGTGATGTTGAGCACCTTTTTATGTACCTTTGGCCATCTGTATGTCTCCTTTGGAAAAACTATCTATCCAAATTCTTTGCTCATTCTTTGTTCTTTTTTTGTTGTCTTTGTTGAATTGTATGAGTTCCTTATACATTTTGGATGTAGTCCCATTATCAGCTGATTTGCAGTTCCTTATCAGATATATGATTTGCAGCTATTTTCTCCTATTCAATAGGTTGCCTTTTCATTTTGTTGATGGTTTCCTTTCTGTGCAGAAGCTTTTTAGTTGGAGGTAGTCCCATTTATTTATTTGTGCTTTTGTGTGTTCTTGGTGTCAAATGCAAAAAAATCAACACCAAGATCAGGGTCAAGGAGCTTACTGCCTATGTTTTCTTCTGTGTTTTATGGTTTCAGGTCTCTTCAATCTATTTTAAATTAGTTTTTGAGTATGCTGTAAGATAGTTGTTCAGTTTTCCCAACAGCATTAAGAAACTGTCCTTTACCCATTATATGTTTTTGGCTCCTTTGTCATAAATTCATTGACCATATATGCATGTTTATTTCTGGACTCTATTCTGTTTCATTAGATCTATGTGTATACTTTTATGGCAGTACTGTATACTGTTTTGATTACTATAAGCTTTGTAATATTGTTTGAAGTCAATTAGTGTGAGGCCTCCAGCATTGTTCTTTCTTAGGATTGCTTTTGCTATTTTTAGGGGTTTGACATTTCATACGAATTTTAACAATTGTTCTATTTCTGTGAAAAATGCTATTCGAATTGATAGGGATTGCATTTAATCTGTATATTGCTTTGGGTTATATGGACATTTTAACGATAGTCTAATTCATGAGCATAGATTATCTTTTATTTGTCTCTTCAATTTCTTTCATCAATGCCTTGTAGTTTCATCTCCTTAGTTAAATTCATTCCTAGATATTTTATCCTTTTTGATGGAACTATAAATGGAATTTTCTTAATTTCCCTTTTGATAGTTTCTTATTAGTGTATATAAATGCAACAGATTTTTGTATGTTGATTTTATAGGCAGCAACTTTATTGAACTTATTATTACTAGTTTTAACAGTTTTGGGTGGAGTTTTCAGTATTTTATATATAATATTTCATCTGCAAATAGCGACAATTTTACTTCTTTTTAATTTAGATACCTTTTATTTCTTTTTCTTTCCTGGTTGCACTGACTAGGACTTCCAATATTATGATGAATAAAAGTGGTGAGAGTGTGCATCCTTATCTTATTCCTGTTCTTTGAGGGAAAGCTTTCAGAATTTCACCATTGAATATGTTACCTGTGGGTTTGTCATATATGCGTTTATTATGTTGAGGTTTGTTCCCTGTATATCCACTTGAGAGTTTTTATCAAAAATGGATGTTGAATTTTGTCAAATGCTTTCTCTGCATCTCTTGAGATGATTTTTATTCTTCAATTTGTTTCTGTGGTTTATCACATTGATTGATTTGCAAATTTTATTTATATATGTTATTTATTTGATATAATTTACATAACGTCCAATTTTACATATTTGACCCTTTTTACCCATCTGTCTCCCCCTACCCCATCTGGTAACCACTAGTCTATTGTCCATGTCTGCTTGTTTGTTGCGTTTAGGTTTATATCCCAAATATAAATGATATGTGGTTTTCAATTTTTTCTGTCTGGCTTATTTCACTTAGCATGATTGATTTGTAGATTTTGAACCATCCTTAAATCCCTGGAATAAATCCTACTGATCATGGTGTATGATCCTTTTAATATATTCTTGAATTTGCTTTGCTAATGTTTTGTTGAGGGTTTTTGCATCTTTGTTCATCAGGAATATTGTCCTGTAGTTTTCTTTTGCGGTGTTCTTGTCTGATTTGGGTATTAAGATATAATACTGACGTTATAAAATGAGTTTGGAAGGATTGGTGTACATTCTTATTTAATGTTTGATAGAATTCACTAGTGAGGGCTTCTAGCCCTGGAGTTTTCTGCATTGGGAGGTTTTTGATTACTGAATCAACTCTATTACTCTTATTAGTAATAACTCTGTTTCACATTTTCAATTTTTACCTGATTTGGTCTTGATAGGTTGTATGTTTTTAGGAATTTATCCATTTCTTCTAGGTTATCCAAAGTGTCGGTGTGTAATTATTCATAGTGGTCTTTTATGATTTTTTTTTGTATTTTTATGCCATCAGTTATAATATCTTCTCTTTGATTTCAAGTTTTATTTGATTCCACTATTTTTTTCTTTGGTGAGAATAGCTAGAAGTTTGTCAGTTTTATCTTTTCAAAGAAACAGCTCTTAGTTTCACTGCTCTCCTCTGTTTTTTTTAGTGTCTATTTCATTTATTTCCACTTTTTGCTGTTTTCTTTCTACTAACTGTAGGCTTAGTTTGTTGTTCTTTTTCTAATTTTTTGAGGTGTGAAATTAGTTCATTTCACATTTTTCTTGTTTCTTGATGTTGGTACTTATCATTATGAACTTCCCTTTTAGAAATGGTTTTGCAGCATCCCATAGTATTGGTATGTTGTATTTCCATTTTTATTTGTTTCAAGATATTTTATCTCTTGATTTCTTCTTTGATTCTTTGGTTGTTCATAGCTACAAAAGATATGACATCAGTGTAATGGGAATACCGAAAGAAAAGAGAAAGAGAAATATTTGAAATAAATGACTAAGATTTTTTCCATAATTAATGTCAGACAACAAATTGAGGAATCTCAGAGAAAACCAAGCAAGATAAATGCCAGAATACACCAAGGCATATAATTTTCAAACTACAGAAAAAGATAAAATTTTGAAAGAAGCTAGAGGGGGAAAACACCTTATCTATAGAGGATCAAACATAAGAATTACATTCCACATCTCAGAAACTACACAAGCGGAAGAAAGTGGTGTAAACTTAGTTTTGAGAGAAATTTACCAATCTACAATTCTATATTCTGCAAATTATTCAAGGAGAAATAATCTTAAACAGAAGTTGATGGAATGTGTTGCCATTAGAACACCTTGCAAGAAAGGCTTTAGAGAGAAGAAAATAATGTAGGTCAGAAATTCAGATCTACACAAGAGCAATTAAGGAGGAGTAAGTGAAGGTAAAACTTTTTCTTGTTAATTGCTGTAATATCAGTTTGTCCAAAATACCAACAATATAGTCAGAAATATATACTTATGTATAAAATATGTATTTATATATGCTTATATGTAACTGAAATATATGGCAGCAATGCTACAAGGGACGGAAAGGAAGAATTAAGATTATTTTGTTATTATAAGGTACACTAACTGTGAAGTGTTATTTAAAGTCAAATATTTAAAGGTATCTCTGCCTGACTTCATATTATACTACAAAGTGACAATAATCAAAACAGCATGGTATTGGCAAAAAAATACATAGACCAATGGAACAGAATTGAGAGTCCAGAAATAAACCCCCGTATATATGGGCAAATAATTTTCAACAAAAGAGCCAAAAACATACAATGGAGAAAGGAATGCCTCTTTAATAAATAGTTCTGGGAAAACCGGAAAGCCACATGCAAAAGAATGAAATGACTGCTATCTGTCACCAAAATTAACTCAAAATGGATCAAAGACCTAAATATAAGACCTGAAACAATAAATTGCATAGAAGAAAGCATAGATACTAAACTCATGGACCTTGGATTTAGAGAGGATTTTATGAATTTAACCTCAAAGACAAGGGAAGTAAAAGCAAAAATAAATGAATGGGACTACATCTAACTAAAAAGCTGCACAGCAGAAGAAACCATCAACAAAACAAAGAGGCAGCCATCTGAATGGGAAAAGATGTTTACAAACAACATCTCTGATAAGTGCCTAATATCCAAAATACATGAAGAACTCATACAGCTCAACAATAAACAATCCAATGAAAAAATGGGCAGCAGACCCAGACAGTTTTCCTTAGGAGACATACAAATGGCCCACAGACATATGAAGAGATGCTCAATTTCACTAGCAGTTAGGGAAATGGAAATCAAAACCACAATGAGATACCACCTAACACCTGTTAAAATGGCTATCATCAACAGGACAGGATATAACAAGTGTAAGAGAGGTTGTGAAGAATAAGGAACCTATACACTGCTGGTAGGAATGTAAATTGGTACAGCCACTATGGGAAACAGTATGGAGGTTTTTCAAAAAATTAAGAATAGAAATACCATCTAACTCAGCAATCCCTTTTTTGGGTATTTACCCTCTAAAATTTGGAAACATCCATAAAAATATATGTACCTCAATGTTGATAGCATTATTCACAGTGGCCAAGACATGGAAACATTTGAAGTGTCCTTCAATAGATGATTGGATAAAACTGTGGTACATATATACAATGGAATACTACTCAGCCACAAGAAAAGATGTAGTGCCATTTACAACAATATGGATGGATCTTGAGATTAACTTGCTAGTGAAATAAGTCAGACAAAAAGTTGAGAACCATATGATTTCACTTATATGTAGGATGTAAAACTGAAAGCAGCCAATGAACATAACAAAGAGACTTGTGGACATGGACAACAGTATAGTGGTTACCAGAGGGAAAAGGGAAGGGGGTGGTAGATAAAGGTAAAGGGAGTCAAATATGTGGTAATAGAAGGAAATTTAACTGTGGGTGGTGATCACACAATGCAATATGCAGATGACATCTGATTGAATTGTATACTTCAAACCTATATAATTTTATTAACTAGTATCACCCCAATAAATTTAACTTAAAAAAATAAAGTCAACTTGTATTAGTTGTAAATGTATATTGAAAATTCTAGGGCATTCCCCCCACCACCACCCCCACAAAAAAGTATAACCAATATGTCAAGGAGAGAAAATGGAATAGAAAATGCTTGATTAAACCACAGAAGCCAGAAGAATGAAAGACAACAAATAAAAAAACAATAACAAGTATGATTGCCATTAGCACAACTATATCCGTAACCTTTTGAATGTCTGGTCTAAACTTATCAATTAAAAGAGATTGTCAAAGTGGATCAAAACAAGACCCAACTATATGTTGTTTACAAGAAACTCACTTTAAATCTTTATCTTTAAAGTAAATGGATGAAGAAAATGTATATGATGCTAATGCTTTAAAGTAAGAGCAGACTTCAAGGAAAGTTATCGGTAATAATGGAGGGCATTATATAACGATAAAGAGATCTTTAACATGTATGAATGAGATTTTAATACACCCTATCAGAAATAAACAGATCCTATAAGGTTGAAAGTAAGGAGAAAGTTGTTGAACTAAACAAGACCACCAATCAACTGGATATAATGGATCTCTATAGACTTTTATCCTACAATGGACTACACATTCTTCTCAAGCATGTAACATTCACCAAGATAGACTGTATTCTGGGCTGTGAAACACACCTTAACAAATCTAAAAGACTAGAAATCATACAATGGCTGCTCAGACCACAAGAGAACTAAACTAAAAATAACAAAAAATAATTAGAAAATTCTAAAGTAACACATAGAGAAAACACTTCTGAACACATATGCATCAATGAGGAAATATCAAGAGAAATTTTTCAATATTTTTAACTAAATGAAAACAACATCAAAATTTATGGGATGTAGTAAAAGCAATATCTAGAAAATGAAAAGCATTGAATGTATGTATTAGAAATAAACATCTAAAGTCAATAATCTAAGTTTTCACCTTAGGAAACTAGAAAAAAAAGAGCAAATTAAATTCAAAGTAAGAAGAAGAAAAGAAGTAACAATAATTAGAGTAGATATCAATAAAATTGAAAATAAAAAAATCAGAGAAAATAAGTGAAACCAAAATTTTGTTCTTTAAAAAAGATCAGTAATATAGATAAGCCTTTTTTTAGGCTAAGGAAGAATAAAAGACACAAATTACTAATTTCCGAAATGAAAAGAGATATCATTACAGATCCCAAGGGCATTAAAAAAGTAGTAAAGGAAAATTATGAACAATTCTATGCCCCAAATTTGATAATCTAGATGAAATGGACCAACCAATTCATTGAAAGATATAATCTGCCAAAACCTACATGAGAATAGACAATCTGAATATACCTATATTAAATTGAATCGATCATTAGTAACCTCGCCCCCAAAAAAGCAGCAGGCCCAGATAGGCTCACTTTTGAATTCTAACAAACATATAAGGAAGAAATTATATCAATTCTCTAGAATCTCTTTTAGAGGATAGGCTCAGAGAGAATACTTCCTAACATTCATTCTATGAGCCCAGCATTAGCCTAAAACCAACACCAAAGAAATTATAGACATTATAGGGGAACAAAAACTACAGACCAATATCTCTTATGAACATAGATGTAAAATTCCTCAAAGTTTTAGCACATTGGGAGAGGTAACATCAGCATCATGGCTATGTGAGTCATTTTCCCCTCTCCCCTTTGTTTTATAACTCGATATCCATAACCAAAAAAAGACCATTTCTGCACAGTTCACCAGGATACCCAGGAGATCTATCCAAGTACCCCCAAAGTGGGTGGATTCAACCTTGGAGGAGATTGAGGACCCAAAAGGGCCAGCATGGCCTGGCAGTGGAGGTAGAAAGTGAAGGTGGTGAGTAAGGTCTACCTGACCACATGTGCTGCAGCTGGAGGGACCCGTTGCTCTCTGATGAGAGATTGCAGTCACTTGCAATGGAAGACCAAAAGAAGAAGGCAGACTTAAGGGCTGAAAGAACATGTTTCCTACTGTCTGCTCTGAAATTCTGGCAAGAGAACTAACCTCACTACCCTACTGAAGAATCCCCTTACTTGGCTGTGGACACACCCAAAGCCCCAAGTGCCAAGCATAAACCTCCCCTCATTGCTACCACCCTTTCTTTTTCCTCCACCAGTTTTTTTTTTTGGGGGGGGTTGTTTGTTTGTTTGTTTGTTTGTTTGTTTGTTTGTTTTGTGGGTGTGTGTGCACTCCCAACTTTAATGATGAGTCACTTCTGGTAAGAGAAACCAAAAACTCATGCTATAATACAATTTTTTGGAAAACGAAAGTCCCCTAATTACCAACTTGTTAAACTGTTAGAATCAAATAAAAAGTCTTAAATAAGAAAGATGTTCACTACTTCGAATGTGGCAATAGAGGCACTTTTTATCAAACACTATGAAAAATCATATTGCTATCCATATAACAAAAAAAGGAAAATTATAATATTCTAACAACCGAACCCAAAAACACAGAATATTGTGATATAACTGATAATTTAAAATAGCTGTTGTGAAAAAATTCAACGAGCTACAAGAAAACTTCCCCAGATGGCTTCCCTAGAGAAGTCTACTAAACATTTAAAGAAGAATTAACACCAGTTCTCAAACTATTCCAAAATATCAAAGAGAAGGGAACACTTCTAAACTCATTCTACGAAGCCAGCATTGCCTTGATACCAAAACCAGACAAGGACACCATAAGAAAACTATATACCAATACCCCTAATGAATATAGATGGAAAAATTCTCAAAATGTTAGCAAACCAAATTTAAGGACACGTTAAAAGGATTATACACCAAGTGAGATTTATCCCTGAGATGCAAGGATGGTTCAACATGCAAATCAATTAATGTAATACATCACATCAATAAAATGAAAGGGAAATCACAATCATTTCAATAGATGCAGAAAAAGCATTTAATAAAACACAATTTCCTTTTATGATAAAAAAAAAAAGATCGGGTATAGAAGGAACTTAACCTCAAGATAATAAAGGCCACATATGAAAAACCCACAATGGACATTATACTGAATGGAGAAAAATTGAAAGCATTTCCTTATAGATGTGCAACAAGACAAGGATGCCTACTCTCACCACTCCTATGTAATATAGTAGTGGAAGTCCTAGCTAGAACAATTAAGTAAGACAAAGAAATAAAAGGCATCCAAATCAGAAAGGATAAAGTAAATTTGCATAACTTGCTGATGATATGATCTTATACACAGAAAGTCCCAGAGTCAGTCAAAAAAACTGTTGGAATTCACAATTTCAGTACAGTGGCAAGATACAAAATCAACAGGCAGAAATCAGTTGCATTTCTCTACACTAATGATGCAATATCTGAAAAAGAAAAACTATTCCATTCACAGTAGCATCAAAAAATAAAAATAGAACACTTAGGAATAAGGTTAACCAAGAAAATGAAAGATATTTATTTACAAGGAAGTGAAATATCTGTACAATGAAAACTACAAGGCTTTGCTGAAAGAAATTGAAGACACAAATGGAAAGACATCCCATGTTCATGGATAAGAATTAATATTGTTAAAATGACCATACTACCCAAAGCCTCATTGCAATCCCCATCAAAATACCAAAGGCATTCCTCACAGAAATAGAAGAAATCATCCTAAAATTGGGGTGAAACCACAAAAGAAAAAAACAGCCAAAGCAGTCCTGAAAACAAATAAGAACAAAGCCAGAAGTATTACATGTATAGATTTCAATCTATACTACAAAGCCATAGTAATAAAAAGTGGTATGGTACTAACACAATAATAGACACATCGACCAACAGGATAGAATAGAGAGCCCAGAATTCAATCCCAGTATATACAGTCAGCTAATTTATTGATAAAGGAACTAAAACCATGCAAGGGGAAAAAGATACTCTCTTCAATGCATAGTGCTGGAAAAACTGGAGAAATACAGTGAAATTAGACCCCTGATGTACAACACTCACAAAAATTAAAATGGATCAAAGACTTAAACATAAGACCTAATACTATAAAACTCCTAAATAAAAATGTCAGGAAAAAGTTCACTGATATTGGTCTTGGAAATTATTTTTTGGATGACACCAAAGGCTCATACAACAAAAGCAAAAACCAACAAATGGAACTATATCAAACTCAAAAGCTTATGCACAGCAAAAAATTAAAATGAAAGGACAACTTGCAGAATGAGAGAAAATTTTTGCAAACCATATTAGATAAAGAGTTAATATCCAAAAAATATAAAGAATTCATACAACTTAATTTAAAAAATATAATTAAGAAATGGGCAGAAAAACTAAATAGACATTGTCCAAAGAGGACATCATGGCCAGCAGGCAAATGAAAAGATTTTCATCATTGCTAATCAGGAAAATGCAACTCAAAACCACAATGAAACAGCAACCCATACCTGTTAGTATGGCCATCATCAAGAAGACAAGATATAACAGGTGCTGCTGAGGATGTGGTGAAAAGGATACTCCCATGCATTATCAGTAATGTAAATTGGTCCAAGCACTATGGAAAACAATACAGAGGTTCCTCAAAAAATTAAAAACATATCTATCATATGAGTCAGCAATTTCATTTCCGAGTGCATACCCAAAGGAAATGAAAACAGGATTTTGACAAGATACATGCATTATTCACAATGGCCAAGATATGGAAACAACCCAAATGCTTATCAATGGATGAATAAAAAAGATGTGGTACATATACACAATTAAATACTATTTAGCTATCAGAAAGGACGATATCCTGCCATTTGCAACAACAGAGATGGCCCTTGGGCACATGTTTAGCAAGGTAAGTCAGAGAAAATTTCTGTATGACATCACTCACAAATGGCTCCTGCCTGCCCCTCTGACCTCATCTCATGCCACTCCTCTCAATCACTGCACTGCCATCACACTGCTTTTCCTTCTGTTCCTCAAATTTGCCAAGTTTATTCATACCTCAGGGACTTTTCACTACTGTTCTTTCTGAACAGAATGTTCTTCTCTGCTAAATCTTCATGTGGCTAACTCCTTTTCTTTTGGAACTCCAGCCTGCTGAACCAGTTCAGAATCTAGCAGTGGTCAGGTTAAAAATAAACTTAAAAACTTGAATACACTAAATACACTATAGTTTGTGAATCGACAAGCTAAAGTTTTTCTTCAGTCTGTAAGCAACTTACAGATTTGTTAATGAATTTGGAAATTAAAAGCATCTGGGTATCCAATTCAGTAATTTTTTATTGTTTCCCTTGGAAAAAAATTTCACATTCAATAGATATAGTGGTAGGTAGGGCCATATTGCTGCAACAGACACCCAGCAACAATAAATAGGCTTAAAGAGGTATAACATTGGTTTTACACTCCATGGGGAGTTCCAGTGAGCCGCCAGCCCTGTTCCATGAAGTCATTCAGGGATTCACATTTTTTTGTTGCTGTTTTTTTCATTCTGATGATCTGCTAATCTAGGGCATTATCACCACCTGTTTGGCTAAAGTTGGGTTTACATGGGTTCTAGTTGACAGGAAGAGAAAAGATAATTTGGAAGCCATGCTATGTAAGGCATTGGTCTAGTACTGAGACACATCAAATTTGCTTATCCTATTGGTAAGAACTTTGTAACATGGCTGCACCTAACTAGAGGCAGGAACCAAGCAACATCACCAGACAACTATGTTCCAGTAACAACTAACTATGGAAATAGGGGAGATCAGGTTTGGATGGACTCTGCCACAGTATATGTAGAACAAGGTTTTATTTAATGCTTGAAAACAAATTAATAACATCTGTTCTGCCAGTCTGGAGATAGTTTGTTGGGTATATACTTCGCTTGAAGGCATATGGAATCAGAGAATGTTGATATAGAAAGAACTCTCATTTGACAGATGTGAAAACAGACTCAGTTGAAACAGACTTACCCTCAAGGTCACAATGATCAGTAGTGGAATTAGGCCATATCGATTTCTCCAGTACTTGCCAGAATGTAACCATTGAAAAAGAACCATTCTCAATTGTAACAGTTCCTAACTCGACAAAGCTAATATCGAAACCTACACATTAAATAACTAGCTATTCATACAACCACCTCTAAACTGCTAACGGGACCTAGTTGAGTTTATTCTATGTCTTTTTTATACATCTAAAGCAGTACGTTCTCATGCTAAATTCATAAATATCTTAGTGATAAAAAGTAAAATATCATAAACTATGCATAATCAATGTACTGTATACTTGAAAATAATAATAAAATTTACTGAAAAGTAAAATCTATACATTCCTTTCCAAAAATCTTGCCCCAGAAGAAAAAATACTAAAGATCTAATAATTTAAAACTTAAAATTATAAAATGGGGGAAATATTATCTGCATCTCAGTGTTTTAAAGATTGAATATAGTGTTGACAAAGTGATGAGCACAATGTAGAGCATGGTAAGTGCTCCATAAAAGAAGGTAAAACAAAAGAGGAGAGTCACATCACAAAACTCTATAATGCTTAAATTGCTTTTTAAGATCTCAATACCAATACCAATTTTTTTATGAGAAAATAATTACCAATATCATTCAGTCATCAAGCATTGAATACCTTCAGAATTCTAGAGTCTGGGAAAGGCAACGATACAACTACAGTCTCTGGGCAATTCAGTCTTGTGAACCTTTTAGGCACTAATGTCTGACCTACTTGTGGTATAACTTCATGACTGCCCCACCTATATCCAAGATACTAGACCACTTCAGTATTACTGTCTTGCCTTTCCCCTCAGACTGAGTTGGGTAGCTCCAGGTCAATTTTTCATAAGAGGAAGTTATAAACAAAAAGTCATTTTGATTAGGGTTCATTTATAAGTGACAATCTAAATTCACCTGCTTCCCATCTTGTAGGGGGGAGTGGGAAGAATCTGACCAGCAACTTTAGACTGAGGCCAAACTACAGTCAATTCTCATTCACAGTAGTTACGTTCTATAAAGTTGCCACAAATACTGAAACACTGCTTCTAGGGTTAGGTTCCTGTGAGCCTCAGGGCACATCTTCATTAATCAATCAAGACATAACTTTGTTCTATGCGTGTTTCTCTTTAAAGATACTTTAATATATATTGTTGATTCATTAACATTGAACTCACAGCCTCAGAACTATAAGTCATGCCTGAACAAAGCTTAGGTAACACATGAATTTTCTCCATAAGGCACATTGCAGCCTTCGTGCACTTAGGAACACTAGACAGCACTACACTTGGTGGCCATTTTAAACAGTGAAATCACCAACAAAAAGCACAAAAATGTGGACAACTAAATCACAAAAAGTTGTTGTTCACAGTATGAGAGCTGAAATGTGAAAAAGGCATTGCCTTGTTCAACCTCAGGAATGTGCGTGACAATCAACTCAAAATTTTTGCCGCTCTGCACATGGCCACAAATGACTGCTTGGGTACCACAAGTATTGATTTGGAGGTTACAAAATGAATTTAGTGAGTAGGATTCACAAGTATGAAATAATCAGACAATAAGAATCAATTATATATACTGATTAATCGATACCAAAAGTTTAATATATATTCATTATGTGTGAAATGTTATATATGCTAATTAAGAATAAAATAAGGCATGGTTTTTGTTATCAATATTTCCTTTTTGGTCTATTCTTGTGGTGTATATGGTGCTATAAAAAAATCAATGAAGAGAAAGGGCACAGGAGCACAGAGGAAAACCATCTAAATCATTTTGAGGCATCAGAGAAGAGCTTCCTGGGCTAGAGACATTCAAGAAGAGGGTTTATTGCTATTGTTTTAAAAATTAATATAAATCTAAAGAAAAGGCTGTGAAAAGTGGAAAGGAAACAAGAAGCTAAAGAATGTGAAAAGCCTCCAAGGTACAAAAACCTGGCTATATGAAGAGTGCCCCTGAGATGGGAGACAGGCAGAAATGGTGTTATGCTGAGGGTGTCTGATGTTAACCAGTGAGAACTTTCTTACCATAGGACAACTTACAGCAAGTCTCCTTTCCTACAGCATCCTTTTTTCTGTCTACTGAATCTTTCGCATCGGCATACAACCATACTTTTTGTGCCACAGCAGACACTGTTATTTCTCCCATCTTTACAAAATCTTTTGACTACTTTTCCCCTTCCAGCTATCACAATGTTTCTTTGCTCCCCTGTGCAGCAAAACTATTTCTTTACTCACTAACCCAATTCCTCCTCTTCAGTTCTCTCTGAATCCACTCGAATCTGGCTTTCCCTTCCATTACTCCACTGAAATCTATGCATCAAAGTCAGTAATGACTTCCATGTTGTTAGAGCCAGTATTCGAGTTGCAATTTTTTGGAACTCTCTACAGCCTTTGATATAATTTATCACTCCCTCCTCCTTGGAACAATCTCTTCACTTGACTCCTACAACACTTTTCTGGTTTTTCTCCTACCTCACTGGCTGCTCCATCTGTTTTCCTTGCTGTTTCCTCCACGCCAACACAGGTTCTTAATTCTGAAGCGCTTCAGGCCTCAGTCCTCGGACTTCTCTTTTCTGTCCATGGTTACTCTCAGTGATTTTATCCTGTCCGAAAGCTTTACATGTCAATAATAATTTGATAACTCCTAGGTGTATACCTCCCAATTCGTACCTCACCTTTTATCACCTAATTCATACATTAAATAGCTATTCAAAATTGTATTGAGTCATATAATCATCATAAACATGTATCCCAAACTGAGCTCCTGATCTTTTCCTCCAAAACCTTTTTCTCTCAAATCTTCTATTCTTGGTTAATAGCAATTCTATTCCTTCAGTTGGTCAGGCCTAAAACCTTGGAATCATCTTCGAACCCTTTCTTGTTTCACTATGACAACCACCACCCCTCTCTTCACTTTATCTAGTTTCTCAAAAAATCTGGTTATATCTACTTTTGAAACACATCCAGAGTTCAACTACTTTTTGCCATTATGATCACCCTGGCCTAATCACCATCATCTCTCATCCTGGCAATTTGCATTAACTTTTTAGTTGACGTATTAGTTATCTATTGCTGTGGAGCAAATTATCCCAATACTTAGCATCTTAAAACAACAGATATTATCCCACAGTTTCTGTGGATCTAGAACCTGAGGACAGGTTATCTGGGCACATCATATTCCAGGTCCCTCACAAGGCCGCAGTCAAGCTGTTAAGTCAGATTTGCAATATCATCTGAAACCTCGTCTGAGGAATTCAACTCCCAAGCTTATTGATGTGGTTGTTAGACCGAGAGCCTGTTCCTCACTGGCTGTGGGCTGGAGGCCACCTTCGGTTTCTCACCACGTGGATGCAGCTTACAAAATGGCAGCTGACTTCCAACAGTGAGCAAGTGAGAGTGAGAGAGAACATTCAAAATGGAAGATAGTCTTTTTATAACCTAATCTCAGAAATGACATCCCATCACCTTTGCCCTATTCTATTCTTAGAAGCATGTCTTTAGGGCCAGCCCACTCTCAAGGAGAAGGGATTACACACATGAGTCTCATGAGGCAGGGATCATTGTGGGTATTTCAGAGGTTGCCTACCACAACTCATTTCCTGCTTTCGCCTTACTCCTCCCACCGCAGTCTTTTCTCAACACATCAGCTAAAGCAACAGGAAAGAACCCGTTATTCCTCTGCTCAAACCCTCCAATGACTTTCCACCTGTTGGTAAAAGCCACAGCATTAACAATGGCCCACCAGGCCACACATAATTTGCTGTTTTCTTTGACTTTATCTCCTGTACCTTACCTCACTCATTCCTCTCCAGCCCACTAGCTTCCTTGATGTTACTTAAACATGCTGCCAACTCAATCTTTATAGTTGCTATTTAATATGCCTCCAAACTTTCCTCAAATATATGCATGGCTTAACTTATTTATTTAGGTATTTATTCAGCTATCTCAGCGAGGCCCTCCCTGATCACCCTATTTAAAATTGCACATTCCCCTTCCCCACTTTTTCCCCACCATAGTTCTCATTATATATCACAGTATATATTTTACTTATTTTATTACATTTCTCCACGCCTAGGATACAAGCTCCATGAGGGCAATTACTTGTATGTTTTGTTCACTGCTGTATTCCCAGGATAATGCCTGCCACATTAAGAAAATAGAGACCTTTATTTAAGAGAATGAGTGAATAAATTGTGAAAGCTCTGGGGAGTCACTAAAGTATCTTAAGTAAGCCTTTGAGATAAGTCACCCTAATAGTGAGAACAAGTAATTGGAAGAAAAATAGATTAAAGGCAGAGAAGACATACAGAAAGCCAGAGCAGGCACTTAGACAGTGCATGATGAAAACTTAAATGAAGGCAGTGACACTAAGAATCAAGAACATCACACAGACATGAAAATAGTGAAGCAAAATTATAAGTGCTCCGAAAACTGCTCTACAAATTCGACAAACCTTGAAAATCCCAGCTGGAATTTTTTTTTTTTTTTTTACATAAGTTGACAAACTGATCTTAATGTTTGTATGGAAATGCAAGGGACCCAGAATAGCAAAGACAATTTTAAAATAGAACAAGTTGGAAAACTAACACTGCCTGACTTCTAAACTCAACTACAAACTTACAGTAATCAAAACTATGTGGTTCTGACATAGGAAGGACATACACATTGATGGGAATTGAGAATTCAGAAAAAATCCACACATTTACAGGCAATTCAGCAAGAATGCCAAGACCATTCAATGGGAGAAGAGTAGTCTTTATAACAAATGGGGGTATTCTTTATAACAACTGAGTATTCACAGGCAAAAGAATTTGAACAGAGTATAAAAAAATAAACTCAAAATAGGTCAAGGACATAAAGGTAAAAGCCAAAACTGTAAAACTTCTAATATGTTCAAAGAAAACATTACATATAAATTTTCTAACATTGGATGAGAAAATGGTTTCTTATATTTGACACCTAAAGTGCAAGCAACTGAAGAAAAAAAATTGGACTTTAACCAAAATAAACTTTTTGTGCCACAGCAGACACTTTTGTGAAGAGTAAAAAGACAATCCACAAAATAGTAGAAAATATTTGAATCATACATCTGATCTAGTATCTAGAATAAAGAACTCTAAGTCAACAATAAAGACGAATAACTCTATAAAAAATGAGCACACAGCCTACCAAAACTGAATAGAAAAACTGAACAAATAATTAGTAAGGAAATTAAATATGTAATCAAAAATCCTCCAACACAGAAAATCCGAGGAACAGATGACTCCATTGGAGAATTCTACCAAACATTTAAAGAATTAACACCAATTCTCCTCAAACTCTTCCAAAAAATTGAAAAGACTACTTCCAAACTCATTCTATGAGGCCAGCATTACCCTAATATCAAAGCCAAACAAATGCTACAAGAAAACTATAGATCAGTAACTATGATGAATAT
This sequence comes from Macroglossus sobrinus, assembly GCA_004027375.1. NCBI lineage: Eukaryota > Metazoa > Chordata > Mammalia > Chiroptera > Pteropodidae > Macroglossus > Macroglossus sobrinus. Next base: position 202,362 of record PVKZ01001471.1, on the reverse strand, counting down.
CAATACATAAATCCTCAACAAAATACTAGCAAAATAAATTCAACAGCACATGAAGAAATTATACATCACTACCAAGTGGGAGTTATTCCTGGAATGCAAGGAGGGTTCAACATATGAAAATCAATTATTCTAATGCACATTAACAGAAAGATAAAGCCACATGACCATCCTAATTGATGCAGAAAAGCATTTGACAAGATTCACCACAACAAAGGCATTGTAGACATTGGAGAAAAAAGTAATTCAACAAAGAATGGAAGGAAACTATCTCAATGAAGGCCATGTATGAAAAGCCCACAGCTAACAGCATACTCAATGGTGAAAGATGCAAAGCTTTTCCTCTAACATCAGGAACAAGACAAGGATGCCTACTTTTGATACTTCTATTCAACATGGTATTGGAAGTCCTAGCCAGAGCAATTAGGCAAGAAAAAAAAAAGGCATCTAAGTTGGAAGAAGTAAAAATTATGTTTGCAGATTGCATGTTTTATGTAGAAAACCCTAAAGATTCCATACAAAATAAACTTATAATATAAAATAAATATTAACAGACCTAAAGTGAAAAATAGACAGTAATATAATAATAGTGGGAGACAATTTAATACCCCCACCTTCATCAATGGATAAATGTTCCAAACAAAATCAAAATCAATAAAGAAACATTGGACTTAATGACATGCTAGACTAGATGGTTAACATTTATCAAAAGAACTCCTACAACTCAACAACAAAAAAATCAAATAATGCAATACAAAACTGGGCAGAGGACTTGAATAGGATGATAGGTGAATGGTCAACAAGCACATGAAAAGATGCTCAACATCACTAATCATCAGAGAAATTCAAACCAAAACCACAGTGAGATATCACTTGATACCCATTAGCATTCAAAACTACACTGAGATATCACCTGACACCCATTAGCATGGCTAGTATCAAAAAAAAAAAATTGTGAGATGTAAAGAAATTGAAACCCTTTCTGTACTGCTGGAGGACTGTAAAATGGTACAACTGCTATGGAAAACTATGAAGAGTCCTCAAAAAATTAAAAATAGAACTACCATATGATCCAGCAATCTCTCTTCTGGCTATATATCCAAAAGAACTGAAAGTAGGGTCTTGAAAAGATATTTGCAACTTATGTTCACAGCAGCACTGTTCATAATAGCTAAATGTCCACTGACAGATAAATGGATGAACAAAATATAGTATATATGTACAATGGAATATTATGCAGCCTTAAAAAGAAATTTATCACATGCTACATGAAGCTTGAGGACATTGTACTATGAAATAAACCAATCACAAAAAGATAAGTACTGTGTGATTCTGCTTATATGAAGTATCTAAAGTAGTCAAATTCATAGACACACAAAGTAAAAAATTGCTTACCAGGGCCTGGAGTGTGAATATGTATTTTCAGTTTTTAGGAGTGGAATTGCAGGGTCACATGCTAACTGTGTTTAACTTTCTAAGGAACAAACTGTGTTCCAGAGCTGCTGCACCACTTTTATGAAATTATTTTTTTTTTTCGATTAAAGCAATCCTAGTGTAACTCATTCTAGTTTTGATTTGCATTTCCTTGATTACTAATGGTGTTGAGCATCTTTTCATATGCTTACTGGCCATTTGTGTACCTTTTCTGGAGAAATGTCTTTTCAAATCGTTTGCTCATTTGTAAATTGGGTTGTCTTTTTGTTCTTAAGCTGTAAAATTTTTTTTTATATATTCTGGATACAAGTCCCATCATATTTTTAAATTAATGGAATGTTTTTTGATAACAATTATCATAGCTTTTTATACCACACTTCATTATCTTGGAAAATACTTTCAAGTTAGAACACATTTTTAAGTATATCAAATGTCACCTTAAATATAAATTGAATACAAATTTAAATATTTAAAGCAATCATTGCTTTTTCAAATAAATGAATTCCAAACCGAGAAATAGAGAGTATGGGGTCCTATAGCTTAAAATATTTAGAGATGTATGCAATGTATGAACCTTCTTTGACTCTGAACTGGAAATGGTAAAAAAAATTGAGACAATTCAAAATATTGACTGGATAATTACTAAGAAACTGTTAACATTTAAGTATGGTGATATTATTGTGGTTATATGCAAGAGTCTTACCCTCCAGAATAACTGTAATTTAAAAAGATAACACGTATTCACAAGGGTGTGAAAAAACTGCAACCCTTGTGTATTGTGGTAGAAATATTTTTAAATGATATAGCCACTTTAGAAGATGGTTTGGAAGTTTTTAAGAAAGTTAAACAAATTGTCCAACCAATACAACAATTACACTCCTAGGAATCTAAGAGAAACATGTCCACACAAAGACGTATGTGAATGTTGACAGCAGTCATAAAAAAATTATGAGCAATCCAAATGTCCATCAACTGGTAAATGAATAAACAAAATAGACAATCATACAATGGAATCTCATATGGTGAGTAAAGGAACTAAGTACAGGTATGTGCTACAACATGGATGAACCTCAAAAACATGCCAGTTAAAGAAGTCAGATTCAAAAGACCTCAAATTGTATTTCATTTGTGTGTTAATTTCTAGACAGAGAAAATTTATAGAAACAGACCACTGTGGTTGCCTAGAGCTGGGGGTAGCAGCAGCAATCAACTGCAAGGAGCAGGAGGGGAACTTTTATGGGCTGATGGAAATGTTCTAAACCCAGATTAGGATGATGGTTACACAACTCTAAATTTACTAAAACTATTAAATTGTACACAAAACAGGTGAATTTTATGGTGTGCAAATTATATTTCAATAAAGCTACATTTTTAATGTATCACTACAACAAAGTCATATGAATGACTATTTTAGAGCTCTCGCTGACAACCTATTCATTTTATATAACTTCAACATATTAAATTCAAATACATTATCAGGAATAGAAATATTAGCATTTGCTTAAAAACTAAACATGTTATTTTTAAAGGATTCAAAGTGCACACCTCTAAACCTTAATGATCAAATATCGCTTTTAGCTATGTGTCACATAACAAAATCATGTCTCCCGCTTTTATCAGCATTTTCTCTTAGCCATTTTGTTTTTCCCTAATCTTATGTCCTACAATATTCCTTCTAGTAAAAATTTTTTTTTAAGTATCACCCAAGTTTTCCATTAGATACAAAAGTTTCCTTAGAATATTTCATAATCTGAAATAAATTTTAGGTAAATGTTTATAGTCAACATGTCTAAATATATACACACTCTAAACATAAAATGAATATTATCCTTTTTTTCTTTTGTTTTGTCATTATGCCACTCACATGCTGCCTCTGGTAAGTTTCAAACTTTTCATTATTTCAAATCAAGCTTTGCTTTATTTTGCTTCAAAATTCCTTTTTCCTATAAACTTATTTAATCAAGTCTTCTTGTAAACCAGTGTTGCCTTCTATGATCAGGCCTACTTTAATTTCAGTCTGACGCCATCTCTTTCCATTCCCTTAAAAAATCCGCCAGAGAGGAAATGTTCCCTCTAAGGCAGCCATTAAAAAAATTTTTTTAACCAAACATTTCCCTGCAAATCAAATCTCCTATGAAATACCAACATTCTACAAGGAATAAAGTAGAAAGCTATAGATGACGTGGAAGGAGAGGTATCCTGCCTGCTGTGGCCCAACCTCACAAATTATAGCAGCCTTAAGGTATGGCTTGAAAACCAAGGTTCTAAGACAAATAACATTGATTTCTGTACAGCACAAATACAAAAGAATTAAACTGAAAATACTTAATACCTGTAAGAAAAACTTGGATATACTTAAAATACATTTAGACTCTCAATTTTAAAAATGGTTAATGAGTCACAAAATAATGTCTTCGCGATTCATAAAGACATTACTTTTAGGAATTCCATCTACAACGGATGCTGTGTACCTTTTGTCATAATTTCCTTATTTATGACAATTTTTAAAAAAAGAAATCAATGAAAGAGAAGTCAAAAGCCACATTAACACAAAACATTGAGCCTAGTGGAAAGTTGCCAAATAAATGAGTTGGTCAGCAGGAAATGCCAATTACCCAACAGGCCGTGAAGAAAATAAGATGGCAAGAATGCTCTGGTAAAACCATTTATGTAACTGTATTATGAGTTTAAAAAAACAGCACTGTCTGCCTCCAGAATCAGGTACAAATCAAGCCAAATATTCAACCAAAATGGCAACAAATAGAATAAACCTGGAAAAGGGGATGTGTACTATTAGGAATTTTCAAGTTTTTCTTAACTATAAAATAAATATAAACCCCTTCCCCTCAGAAATCAAAGGTAAAGGTATCATGATATATAACTTCACCACATTTCTATAAATAAAAATTATTGCTATATGATTGTAAAAATGGAGGCAAGTAAAGAGTTCAGAATATACTTGTTTATAATCAATTAAATGATGAGCCATAATTTGAACCCTAATTATCACATTATGTAGAAATCACAATTCAGGTATTGTGTCCTCAGTTATTAAGATATATGTTAAATAGTTCACATTTTAAAAACATTTTACCATTACATTTTCAAATTTGATAAAATCTTATCAAAACATCTATGTATTCAATATAAATCATATTGTTAAAAGTATAAAGTAACATTTAAACTGCTGAGGTGCCAAATAAGTACTTTCTATTAAATATACACAAGTTGACATTTAGAACTACATAAATTAATTCTTGCTAAAAGTTGATTCAGGTTTACAAAGGCATACTTTGTGAACTATAATAAATTTCCCCAGCACCACTTTCCTTTTTTATTCGAAAATTCTTTCATTAGGTTTAACTTTCTTCTGTCATTTATATGTAAAAGTTACAGGTTTACAATACGTAGTCTTAATAATATGTTTTAAAAATCTAAGCAAAGTGCACATTAAACTAGCTACAACTACTCCAACTTCTTGATTATCATCAAATAAAAAATAGATGAACACTTCATTTACTGAAATCTTTGAGGAAAAAAAAAAAATACTATACCTTGCTTAAATAAGAATTCCCCAGTAAGGATATTATTATAAAAGATTTCCCCTGTTATTTTATTAAGTTTACTTTCTCTCATTAAAACTTTTTAAAAGTCTAATGAAGAACACATACTTACAATGCCATTACACTACTACAGTACTGTTAATTAAATAAAGCAGCCCAGTATAGTTGTAAACATTTTAAATGTAGTAAACAAGAGTTGGCATGTCTTTTCTCCCTAAAACTTGCCATTACAATGGTCTTTCCATGAATTATTAATTCTTCCAGGAAAAGTTTTCAGGTATATTTTAGTCTTTCAAAATATTACACTGAAATAATATGTGAAAAGATTTAGTCATGGAAATTTTACTGAAGCTTTTATTGCCTCTGTTGGTAATATGACAGGGATTGTTAAGAAACACAATTGAACTTACAGAGATATGCAGATGATAGTCACTAAAGATAATCTTGATCTCAAGTATTTTTATATGTGGGCACTTCTAATTTCATACACTTTACTATTTAAGAAGCATTACATTTAAAAATGTGTACCTGTTTTGACATTTGGCAAAAAGGAAACTGTACCTGTGGTTCAGTTCAAAACAATCAGCATGGGGAGTTTACCAGAATGAAGACTGAAACACTAATGACTTAAAGCAATTCAAGTTGTATGTGTGTGTGAGCATGTCTCCTTCAAATTCTTTCACACACACACACACACACACACACACACATTCACTCACACACAAAGCCATGTGTATAAGCATTTGTTAGTACAAAATATTCCCTGTAACCAGACATTTATCCTCAGAATAATCACACCACATTAAATCAGTCTTCTCTTTTCAGCCCTAGTCATAGTATTGTTTAATTCTAAGATGCCATCATAGAGCAAACCTTACCTTTTATGCTACATAATTATACTCAAAGATTTATGTATCTGTTTATAATTACACAGTAATTATAAATGTCTAGTACCAAACTGATGACAAATACTATTTTGTTGAAAAGGTCTTGCGTCTAAAAGAAAAAGTCTGTAAAACCCAAGGCACTAGGCCATGAACCAATATCAGACTTTTATGAAAAACAATTTATATTGGGGGGAAAAAAGCTAATGGGATCTCATATCAAAACACAGCATACTCAAATTAATTATTCAATCTGAAAACAATACCATAACTCAAATCTTCAAGACAGGAAACAAAATATTACATATATATATCTTTTAAAATTTTTCATAATTGAAGTTCCTCTTTATATTTACAAATATGAAATCAGGAAATACTTGAAAGCAGCAGAATTCTTCTTTTTCCTTCCTTTTTTTTTTTTAAAAAAAACCAATTCCAGTAAACTGAATAGAAATTTTCAAAATTTTCTTTTGGTAGAATTGTATTCTTGAATTAAAGTTATGATTGGAATATTAATATAATATCCATGGGAAAGTTTTCTAATCAATTTCAAAATCATGTAAATAAAAAGTAGTTTTAATATGTCATTGTTCTTAAAATCTTTTCCACATCTACATAAAATGTACTGCTAATCTGAAGTACATTCCTTGGATAATTTTAACATTAGACTTCAGCGACTGCCTGGATACACCAAGCAAAATCTATTCCTGCTACAGACCATAGGCAGACAATATTTAAAGTTTTACATTTTTTAACCTGCCTTACAGAAATGTTTTAAAAAGCAATAAACCCTTCTTCACATGTCAGGAAGTGAACAGGGAAATGAGCATTTTCAGCATGAAAGCAGCTCATAGGTCTTGTAATGAAAATCATACATACAAGATAGAATTCTGCTTTGATGTGAAAACTGAGCTAATTTGAGTGGAACAAAAACAGTAAAGAGTCTAAATAATTTATGACAATAGAAGCCAGATTGGTATTTTGCATCAAGTGCATGCCTGCTTGAAAATCTTTGCTCCTTGAGTAAGTATTTGGCAACCACAGTGATTAGCAGTTAAAGCAATTTCAACAAAATAAGAAGTCATCAAAAATGGACTATTTGTATGAAAGAGCAGTACCTATAAGGATTGAACTTCATGGCTCATCACGACCATTTTCAAAATTTAATTCCTACTATCATAAATTAAGAGAATTTCATTTGTGTTCCATAGTGTGCTGACAAAAAAAAAAATAAAAATAAAAATAAAAAATAAACCCTCATGCCTAAATTTAGAATACTGTATTGTGTAGCGATCTAAAACATTCAAAACAAATTAAATAGTTTAACTTATTTGCCAGGCATATAAGCATTTCAAAATCATAATAAAATCCAATTATGTAGTGCATAATGTAGATAGGAGTGGAATCTAACATTATGCAGACATTTTCTAAATAAAAGCTCCCTGTAGGACAATTATATATAAACATGGGTAAGATAAGTGCAGAGTAGTTCTGTGGAAGCTTTTGAAATCGAGGGTCTGAAACACAATAAATTTTTCAGATAAGCACACAAAGTTATCCTAAAAATTTTTCACGTTGGTTATTTTGACATTTTTTCCATCAGATTTTCTACTCACATTAACAATACATGTGATTTGCCAGAAAAAAAAAAATCCCCTAAACCAAAACACCATTCCAGATCTGGTACACTTAAATATATCACTCTTATTGGAAGTGCTATTAGCATAGTCTTTGCAACTAGCCCAAAGCATATATTTAAGAAGTTTTTATAAGTTGTTTGTGATGTTCATGTGTTTAATTCTTATGCCAAACTGTTTTCTGATGAAGACAGCATTGTGCTTTATGCAAGAATGGAAACCTCAAAATAATCACCATAAAGCTTCTAAGACTTATGGGAGAATAAACTAGGATGGTCCACAGATATAAGATGAAATCCACAATGTTGGAATTATGTTTAGAGCGGCCCAGACTAGAAGACAAGCCCAAACCACCATTAGGAGAATGAAATACGATATGGTCCAAGATGTATCCTTAAAGTTTTGTCTCAACCCTCAGTCTGAATTGCGAGGATTGATCTTCAGTTCAGTCCAGCCAGCAGAAATTGACTGTGCAATTTTCCGTTGTATTTATTGTACAGACTATGTACATTCTAGAAGTTTCCTTTAGTGCTACACTGTTGTACTTTTTGTCCCAGCAATTTGAGGGCGTGCAAATTCCACAAAGTCATCAATAAGAACAGGCCATGCTCCTAGGGGGTGAGGGGGGGAATATATGGAAAAAGGGAAAGAAAGAAAAGGAGAGATAAGACTAATATTTTAATAAAATTATTTATTTTTTTAAGTATCTTCCCCACAATAGTTAAGTATATCATTTTAAACATTTTCACTGATAGCGGCTTCCACAATCCTAGCTTTTTAGAGTTTCTACCAAAAGTCTTACTTATATTCTCTCTGCTCTATTATTCCAATACTTGATCATCCCTTGAATGATAAAAATAACTCTTCTGGTAATCAATCAATATTATGGTTTTCTGAAAGCCAATGAAGTCAGGCCATTGAAGTAATTTGGTCAAAACTGGCAGCCTAAGGAATGGCCATGAAATGATGGCATACTGCCAGAGCTGAAAGCATAGTAGGTAGGAGAAAAATTTTCAGGCATTTTATGGCAATCTTACAAAGAAAATTAACAGCAAGCATCAAAATTCATCCTATTTCATGATAATTACTATAAGATTTTAAATTCCATATATGCATGCCTCTGTATAGCCACAGGCCAACCTCTAAATCAGAAAGTTCTCCATTTTCATGTAAGGCCTAACAGCACAATTATCAGTCACACGCAGGATTAGACACTTCTTACGTTTTAGTGAACACTATAAATAACAATGAAAATGAAGAATAAAATAACATCATCTCTGGTTAGATTAAATGGCTCCAGGACTCTTCTAAAGAGGCCAAAAATCACCGGAGATTTTTTAAAAGAATTACGTATGTCGTCTATTCAAAAATCTCAAAAACATCCTGCTAATTCTCAAGGGGGGCTAGGTAAGTATGTGTAAAGAAATCAAGATAAATCACTTCTAGAAAAACAAAAGAAAAACAAGCAGTAGACGGTAGCATCATCTTTACACATATATAAAGAAATAACAGAAAAACATTCAATCAGTGAATATTTATAGAATGCCAATAGTACTACAATAGGCAGCTAAACTACATTTCAAATTAGAAAAACTCACTCAAGTTTACAATCAACTTCACAGATAAGAGAACAATAAAAAAACATACAAGTATTAAAAAAGTACATTAAGATAAGAGGTTCCTAAAGTAAACTGAAAATCTAAAATGAATGAAAATTACTCATGCCTTTCTGGAAAAGGTGAATACAGAACAATATGGATTAATAAAGAGGATGAAGTTCTTTCATACATTCAGAAAAGCATAAATAAAAGCTTAGAAGAGTGAAACAGCACTCCAAGAAAAAGAGTAGAAAAAGTTTAAGAGTACGATACAAGGTGGCAGGTAAAAATAAACACAAACAAACTGGTAGGGCAAAAATTTTCATTACCTTCCTCATCATAATTAGACATGTCATCTGCAATCATTGTACTGAAGTCTAAAAGAAGATTCCAAGTATCTTTTGGTATTGATCGTTTATGATGTTCCTATTAAAAAAAATCCAGTCACTAAAAAGTTTCAAAAAAAGTCCAAATGATGCTAAATACAAAATGCAAGACAACTTATGTAATAAAATTCTGGTAATCAAATTTCTATGTCCATTACCATCTCTGAGATGAATCAGTTATGCTTTTAAAATGTTATTTATCTTCAAACGAATAAAATTTGAGAAAACATGAAACTGCAGAAAACATGAACTTACCAACAAAAATTTATTCCATAAGTCTAAGAATTTAAATCTTCCATTAAGCACTAAATTCCAGTAGGCAATGGCCATTTCTAGATCTGTAATATTAAAAATAAATTATGTATTTCAAATGCCATGAAAATTTGTCCCTAAAAAAAAAAAAAACAAAACAAAACATGTAAGACCAAAGATAATCTTAAAAAAGAACTTTTGTCATGAATATTTATATATTAAAGTTTTCTTAAAGAGAGAAGCCAAGGTTTGTATACAGCTTCCACTGCCAATGAACGGTTCCTTTAAGGGAAGAAGGATATCACTTACCTCCTAGGGGTTTCTGAAGGTTCAACTAGATAATGCAGATAAGCATGCTAGACTAGTTCATAAATATTCAAATGTTAGTTAAAGCATACCAATGTTTCTTGACCTCAGCACTTTTGACACTTGAACCATATAAGTTTTGGTTGTGGGGAGCTGTCTCATGAATTGTAACATTAGTAGCACCCCTGGCCTCTACCCACTTTATGCCAGTAATAGCTCCATCCTACCCCTAGTGATGACAACCAGAGATGTCTCCAGGCATTGCCAAAGGTCTCCTGGGGGTCAAAATTGCCCCCACCCCGCCATTGAGAACCGCTATTGTACACAAATAGGTTGTATCGCAAAGAATTCTTACCCACAATCCTAATCAGTCTTACGCTCCCAGTTGTTAGCTATCTGATCCTGTCCTCAAGAAGACTATTAAGAATACTTATTTAAAAATTAAAATTCATAAACTAAGATTTGCTTTTTTTAAAAGTTTGATGAAATGATATTATTATTTAACTGGATCTGGAGAAGAGAAGCGTAAAAAAGCAACACTGCACCATAACAAAGAACTACGCCTGTCATATGACAGAGAAAAAGACCGATGATCTTTTTCAAAGAACTAAAGTAGTTAAGAAAGTATCAGGCTTTTAAGAGTAAATTTACGAGGTCAGGAAAAATTACATTCAAGTAACTTAAAAGTCCTTTTGGATATGATCTCTAAACCACTCTTGATATTTTGAGGAATCATGAGAGACTAGGAAAGACTCCAAAAAGGCTCACATCCTAACTCAAAAATAGGTAGGCCATAAAAAATTCCTCATCTTCACTGGACCTTAACTTCTTCAAAGACAGGGACTATATATACCCAAACTAGAAACTAAGACACACAGCAAGCATTCAGAAACTGGTGAATGAATGAACTTCCTATGGTTCCATGTGCAAATGTACTTACCTTCAAATCCATCATTATTTCTGCCTTCAAACTCAATGGAACAGGTACTTTTTCCCCTCCTATCCAAAGGTAAGACCCAGAACACTATTCTAGATCCAATACCATCCTGACTCTTGAAGGAATCTTGTCTATTGTCTATTAATTTTCCTCTCCCTCCCTATATCTTCAACTTTGCTGTCTTCTGGCTTTCCCCTTCTACAAAGAAACAAGCTCAGGTCATCACTTATCTTTAAAAAAAAAATCTTTCTTGGGTCTTTCATAACCTTAGTAGCAATCCTCTTTCTCCTTGCTTGCAAAGATAACCTTGTACATGGAGTCTTCTACTTTTATACACAATGTGTTCCTACAACATGTCTGAAAGTCAAATTCAGATCCCCATGTTTTAAGAGAAGTAAAAAATATGACACCAATTCCTACTCAAAATACCTTTTTAATCTTTGCAGTCTTTAAAGCTCTATACCCAACATTCCTTCCAGGTTCTTTGTGTTCTTTTCTTTACCAAATAAACATAAAATTGTCTAGCTTAAATGCAGAAAAAATGCTGTTATTAGTATGCTTACTAATTTTCTTCTTCACTTCAAATGTATTAAATGTATGAGAACTAAGATCATTCATGCTAGCATTTTTTCCTTTTTAACTAATTTTTGTAAAATAAAGAAAAAATGAAATATTCAAATAACTGCAAACCATGAGAAACCTATAAATGCCCACCTGTCAGCTGATACACTAACATGAAAATATGACAATGTATAATGTTTGAAAGTTCAGGCTGTAAAAGAAGAAAACTTTTTGTAATCTACATTCATTGTACCATTTCCTCACCTCCCACACACTATTTAATTCTGTAAACTAGTGTCCACCTCTGCCACTCACCCCACTGAAAGTAATCTCTGGAGGGTGACCAGATCCTTCTAGATGTCAAATAATCACTTCTATGTCTTTAGTTTACTTAGCTCTTGCCATATTTGACAGAACTGAGCACATTCCCCTGGATGGAACTGTCACTTCTTTTGGCTTTAATTATAACACACCACTATTTCCCTCTGTCCCCTCTGGCCTTCTTATTCTTTTATGGGATCCACTTCCTCCATTCATCCATTAACTGCTGGTGTTATAAACCACTGTATGTCAGCAATAACCACTTCTACTTCCCTCAGTAGATTTTTCAGAACTTTATCTTTTTAAACATTATCTATTCAACCATCTCTAATAACTCCTAAATCTGAAACTCATATCTATTTTTCTAGATTCATATATCTAATTGCCTAAGGACATCTTCAACTGGTATCCACAAACAACTCAAATCCAAGAGAGCTCAAACTGAACTCATTATCATACCTCCACAGACCTGCTATTCAATTTCTCTCAATGAATATCATCACTCTACAGTGTTTCCCAATGAAATTTCTCATTGTGAGGAACTATTCTAAGCATTGCAGGGCACTCAACACCCTGCTAATGCCAGAAGAAATCCTCAGTCATTCTGACAACCAAAAACACCCCTCCGCCCCGCCCCCAATTCCAAATATCCCCTAAATACGTTGAGAATCGCTAATGAAACTCCCTTCATTACATACTTCCAACTGCAGCTTTCTCACTTTGGCTTCTCTCTCCCACTGGCAGGACCTATACTATGGTCCTCTTTACTTCTAGTTAATCACAGCAACAAATTCATAAGCAGTTTCTTTTCTTCTAGTTCTGCCTCCATTCCTTTTAAAGGACAACACTGCTTTCAGAAGGAACTCTGAGGCATATAAATTTGGTGTCACTTCCATATTAAAATTCTTCAATGATTAAAACAACAATGAGATACCACTACACACCTTTTAGAATGGCCAAAATCCAAAACACCGACAACACCAAATGCTGGCGAGGGTGTGAAGAAACAGGAACTCTCATTCCTGCTGGTGGGAATGCAAAATAGTACAGCCACTTTGGAAGACAGTTTAGCAGTTTCTTACAAACCTAAACATGTTCTTACCATAAGATCCAGCAATTGCACTCCATTCGTATTTAACCAAATGAACTGAAAAGTTATGTCCACCCAAAAACCTGCACGTGGATGTTTATAGCAGCTTTATTCATAATTGCCAAAACTTGGAAGCAACCAAGATGTCCTTCAGAAGGTGAACAGATAAATAAATTGTGGTACATCCAGACAAAATATTATTCAGTGCTAAAACAAAATGAGCTATCAATCCATGAAAACAAATACATATTACCAAATGAAAGAAGCCAATCTCAAAAGTCTACCCAGTGTATGATTCCAACTATATGACATTATGGAAAAGGCAAAACTATGGATATAGTAAAAAGGTCAGTGCTTGCCAGGGGTTAGGATGGAGGAAAGAATGAGTAAGCAGGGCACAGAGGGTTTTTAGGGCAGTAAAACATCTCTGTATGATGCTATATGATGGATACATGACATTATACATTTGTCCAAACCCAAAGAATGTACACCACCAAGCATTAACCCTAATGTAAACTTAAACTTTGAGTACTAATGTGTCAATGTACATATAACTATAACAAATTTACCACTCCAGCAGAGTTTATATAGAAAAACTCTGTACCTTCTGTTCAATTTTGCTATAAACCTAAAATAGCTCAAAAAATAATCCATTGAAAAGTTTTTAAATCTACAATGATTCCCTACTACCTTCAGATATCTTTTAGTCAAATGAACTTACTTGCAGTACCTCAAAGGTGCTATGTCTCTCAACTCTGAGCAACTGAACTTGCTAACCTCTCCATATTAGAGATGGCTTTTTTTTTTTCTTTTGGCCTTTAAAAACATATATTCATTCTATAAGGCTCAAAAATTATTATTTTTGTGAAGGCTTTGCAAACTCACCCAGACAGGCTTAAGATGCTCCTGATTCCATGCTCTCAAAGCAGTCAATGTTTTTGAGTGAAAAACTCAAAACTCTTTTTGAGTAGTACTCAAAAAGATGAATTAGTATAGAGTTGAAACACATAGATTAAGTTGAAGAGAGATAAACTGTCAATTGCCACACGCACAGGAAAAACTGCCTTTAGACAGAAATGTCTGCATGACAGAGAGAACAGTCTTGCTAGAGAAGTAGTTAACATAGTAGTTTAGCCTCTTAAATCCCAGTTCTACCACTAACTAAGTGATCTTAGGCAACTGAGTTCACCTCTCTGTAATTTGGCTTAAAATAAAAAGAACAGTACCTACTCTCATGGGGTAGTTGTAAGGATTAAATGAGTTAATACATATAACTTATTTATAACAGTGCCTGGTAAATAAAGAGTACTCACTATTATTTATTTTTAATTTTTAAAATTATTATTATAAATTCTGAAGCAATATTGCAAAGAGAGCAAATAAGGTAACAAGAAGAAATAAAAAAGTTACACTAGAAGGAAAATAAAGAGACAAGAAAGTTCTAATAACAGTATTGTCAAAAATTGAGATGCTTGTAGAATGAATCCTTAAGTCCTTTAGTTAAATTAAAAATGCAAACAGAAGTAATCTCAGTGTCATTCTTTCAAACAGAATCAACAGGGCAATGCAAGATTTCATAAAAGATGATCAATTGTATGCCAGATGAACATGAAAATGAACTGAGACTGGATCCAAACACTGTTCCTAAGGGAAACAAAATGTTGCCAACTCACTAGGGAGGATGGCATGGTGATTAAAAATCCTATTCACAATGTTTTAATTTACTTAGAAATAGCACTATATAGTGTAATAAAAATACAGAAATTGGAATCAGAAGACCTGCAGCCTAGTCCCAGTTCTCATGTAACTCTAAAGTTGTATGACCTTAGTAAGTCAATCTCTCTGACCATGAGTTCCTTCATCTTTACGAGAAGAGGATAACAGGTTTGTGTTTTTTCAGTTAGTTCAAAGGATTGTTAGAACCGAATAAGATATACAGATGAAAAAATGCTTTAAAAATACTCTATAAAATTATTAAGTATTAAAGTAAATGTTTAACAAATGTTAAAAATTCTTAAATCAACTGCACAGGTATAGGATTCTAACTGAACTATAGTTCACAATAACCTATAGACTTTAAATAAAGTTCAGGATGGTCCTAAAAACGGCAATACTGCTAAATAACAAATGTAATTTTTGACCAAATAAACAGTTCCACCAAAAAACAAACAAAAAACAGACCCATGGTATTCTACATTAAATAGCTTCTTTCTGGAGTATTATGTTCAGCTTTAAGAGCGCTATTCGGAAAAAGACTTAGAAGCAGGAAATGTGTCTAGGGGTGACAGTAACAGGAATAACAAAGGTCTCCTCAAATGAAGAACAGTTATAACTGGAATGTTAACCTGAAAAAAAAGAAGGGGTAAGTGATAGCTATCTTTTAAGGTTAGACTTCCTCTGTTCTACAGTAAAGAATAAGAGAACAGAAGCTATAAAGACAATGATGTTAACTTAAAAAGGAAGAACAGTGTGATAACAAGTAAGAGTATTCTGTGAAGAGAATGAACCACTTCCTAAAACCATGTGTCCCTAATCCCTGTATGTTCAAAAGTAAAACCTAAATGAGCATCAGGTACGGACACTACTTTGGATAGGTTAGATTTAACAGTGGACTTATGAAATCCCTTTCAAATTTAATTCAGAAGACTATGTGAAATGGCAGGTAACTGAAGCAGACAGTGATAGATGTCACAGAAATAAGATTATAGAAAATGAGAAAAAATGGAAAACTTCAGCACAGCTATTTATTAATATACCACAGTGTCGTTACTGTCATTCTTTGCCAATTTGTTATGGGCCTCACCTCCTCTCCTACCATCTTCTAATTCCTCTCTGCAAAATACTTTAATATATGAGCCCTATAAACCCTTAAGAGAGGCTGTCAACAGAATTGTTTTCTTTTTAATTAAGTTCTTCAACTAAGCAAATCATTACATTTCCTGATACCTAACACCAATGCAAAACAAAAAGAGAAACTGATTTATTTTTGTTATATATTTTTTTAAATTGACATTTTTTAGTTTTAAGTTTATGGAAAAATTGAGCAGAAAGTACAGAGTTCCCATAGACCTCTCCCTTGCCCCCATTTCCAGTATTTTTAACATCTCGCTTTAGTGCAGTATTTCTTACAACTGATGAGAAAGTTCATATTGTACATCAGATCTTACTGTAATACATTCTATGGTTTGGGTTTTTTTCTTTTTAAACCATTTTAAAATTGTGGTTAAATACACATAACATAAAATTTATCATCTTAACCATTTTTAGTGTACAACCTAGTGTTAGGTACATTCACATGGCTATGCAACTAATCTTCAGAACTCTCTTGCAAAACAAAAGCTCTAAACCCACTAAACGATATTACATTTTCTTAAGCTCAAAACTTATTAGATAATAATCTGCATAGTCTTGTTCTCAATTTTTCCTGTTATCTGAAAATCCAATTTCCCATGTTAATATATCCAATAGCTATAAAAATGTTATTATGATTTTCACTGTATAGTAAAAACTAAGATTCAATATCAAGACCATGTATTCACCCCAAAACATCATTTATTTTGTAAGTGATTAGGATATAACTAAGTAATAGGTTCAGCCCCTTGAAATCACCACTGATATTCATGACATTTTATCAAAACATTGTGTTATATTTCTAAACACAACAAAAATAATTCTTTTAGTATGTACATGATAATAAAAGACTTTAATCAGCTTGTATTTGTGGGCAGGAAAAAGGAAACTAGAAAAAATAGCCCAGTTAACTAGTAGCCACAGCTAGAAGATAAAAGAAACCAATCCTAGGTATCTATCCCAGCTTATTTTGTAGGCAAATTGAGGAATTTTCCTATAAAAATAAAATCTAACCTAAACTGAAGAACCAGTTAGAAAGGAGACTTCATTATTTAGAACTTTGCTTTACAGATGCTTTGTGAACCTTTAATCAAATTCCATGTTTGGTCACTCTTTAGGCTCAAATCTCCAATACAAATGTACATTCATCCCTTCACTAGCTTTCAATGACATCCTGGCCCTAATCCCTATTCACATAACCATTTTCTCACTGCTCTTCCCTGCTCTAATCTAACATATAAAGGATTAGCACAAGAGGCCCTTATTAGCCTCTTCAGCTCTTGTGTTTTCCATCTCAAAAACAAACTCACTTCCACCATTGGGTAAATTATTTAACCTTCCTGTACTTCAGTTTCCTCATCTGCAAAATAAGAATAAAAAATAGCTAGCACCCTATTATTATGTATCAGGCATATGACAGATGCTGAATTACTGAATGAAAGAATGTTGTTAAAAGTTAAATGCTGCAGTAATGTAAAGTACTTAGCACACTGCTAGGGATACTGAAATCGCACATTAAATGGAAGTTACTGCCATCATCAAAATCTTCAGTGCATCCCCACTACCCGCAAATTCCAATTTGAACCTTTCCGTACTGTCTTTAAAAGAAATCTGTGATTACCGATCTTTAAAGCTGTCTCACTAAAATAAAGTCAAAGTTTTCTAAGTTCTGCAAAGAAGCCAAACATACTTCTCAAGTTTCAGACCTTTATTCATAACTATCCCTTCACTGGAACACCTTTCACCTTCCCTTGTCCAGTCAAAGCAAACCTTTTAGTTTACATACCACCTTGCCCAAGAAGCATTTCCCAACCATTTCTGCTTTTACTAATTTCTACTTTTATCTAAAATCCTCACACACATTTATTACTTTATATTATCTCCTGTTGTCCTGTCTTTCTGGGTAAATTATAAATTTAACTGTAGCTTTTACCCCTAGTCAATCCCAAAACAAATGTATGGATATCATGCACAGTATGAACTGACTGATCTAAACTGTTAACAGGAGTTGTTTCTAGATAAGCTTATGAATAATAATTATCTTTTTATTCTTTTAGTTTCCAAATAAGTCCTAACCAAAAAAGAATAGATTCATCTGGCATTCTAGGACTCCATCCGATTTCTTCGGATCCATAGCAAAATAACCTATGATCCTAAGATCCTACAATAATCTTCTAAAAAACAAATACAAATGTATGTACATATGTTCAAGGAATTTTGACAACTATTTATTTTCTATAATGTAGTTCTGAAAAAAAATCAGTGGTTTACATATGGTATCCAGGGTTACCAACCCTATTACTGAATGTGCACAGTGTTCTCTGAATAACCAGAAGTTGTTTCTCATTGTTTTTCAGTAACTGGTATTTTCATGTTTACTTAATGCTAAAAACATATAACTTTTTATTGCAAAACAAAAGTGACACTGTCATTGTAGTTGAATATGTGAAATGCCAAATATAATTTTTAAAAATTCTTACCTAATCCTTTTTGTCCTGGATTCTTTGCAAAATTAAAAGTAAACTGGTAAAAATCCTTAAATCGTCCTGGTTCTTTCAATTCTTGTTCCATCTTGGGTATCTGGGCCTTTAGTTTTTCTATGCTGTCACATCTACATTGTAAAATTAAGTTTATAAAAGATAAACTTTTTTACTATAAATTAAGGACTTAACTTATTCATTCCTATGACAGCTTATATTTATTTCATAGAACTTCTTTTTAAAAATCAGATAGTTGTATTTCATCTTTTTACATTACATAAACAAGTATGGGGTTAGCTGGAGAAAAGAAAGGTCTGGAGTGATTAAATGTTAGAAATAATTACTATTTTTTTAAAAAATGGGCTATTTTAATTACATAATTCTCTGGACTATTAACATGACTGTATTGTAGAAATCAGCTGTGTTGGACAGATGAGAATGTAATCAACATAGCAAATCACCAGTTTAAACTGTGGTAGATACTCTTACATGGTAACAAATCACATGTCTAGCTTCCAAACTAACTGAAAGCATAGTTTCTTGCTTAAGTCAGGAAGCAATTCTCTTCAAAACTTACTTATCATATACAAAGCATAGATTTAAGTATAAGCTGAGCCCCCTACCATCTCCAGCTTAAGTTATCTCAAATCAATATTAAGTTCCTTCTGTTTTTGAAAAGCATTATACTTCCAAGGAGTTAAAAGAGTCCAAGTATCAAGTCTTACTTTCCACATAATAAACAGCCTTAAAGTAGAAATATTCTATTTCTTACAGATTCCACAAAACCAATCATTCCATTTTTCTTCTGATTGTTCCTTTTCTTTTTCTTTCTTTCTTTTTTTTAATAATGCCTCTTGGCGTTATTTTGATTTGGAAGTTTATTACATTTTACATTAATTCAGTTTCAAATAGAAAAAAAAAAAGTTGAGTTCTAATGAAAACTGTCCTAGCATAGAAAATTCCAGCAAATTCAGAACAGGGCTAGTTTGGGCTGTAGAACATAGGGTCTAAATCAGTTATTAATTTATAGCTTCTCAGCTTTAAACACATTCTTCTTTGCCCTACTTTGTGATTCTTTGTAGTGGACTACATTACAAATTGTGAGACTTCATTTTCCTTGCCTGCTGGCTCACTGTTAGGGTCTACCAACAGAGGGCAATGAAAGGCTGAAAGAAAGAAGGAACTTTTCTTATCCCAGTTTGTTTTCTGCAGGGAGCAAAGGTTTCCGTATGGTGGAAGGTTTCAGCAGTGTTCACCAATGGCGGCAACTCTCATGGCTCTGCAGCAAGTGGCCTCTAGCCAGTTTCTTCATCAGAGCGGCAGGCAAGGCAAGCATCACAGGCACTTTGTTCTGCAGTAGCCACACCCTCTCCTTCTCAGCCTTGTGGGGGTCTCTTAAATTTCTAAGTTCCTTCCTTGTTCAAATCCCTCAGCTCCAGGGGTAGTGGCAGCTTCTTGCAACTGCCAACTCTGTTATACCTCAGAGTTTTCTTTTACCCTATTATGCAATAAAACAATTTTTTAAATTTACCCTATTCAAATCACTGATATATTTTTTGTGTGTCTTGTCTGGACCCTGATTACAATGTTCCTCATGCTCAAGATCAGAATGCCTAGGTTCAAATCCTGGCTCTAATATGACCTAAGTCTAGTTTCTCTGTACCTCAGTTTCCTCCTCTCTAAAATGGTGATATAAACACTACTTCCCAGACAAAGTAATTGTGAAGAGGTAGGTGAACTACTTACTTAACACAGTTCCTGAAATAAATTTTCAACAAATGGTAGATATTATTCAACAGTCACCCACTAAAAACAAAGGGCAGCCTGCTACCTCTCCACAGACTGAACAGTTTTGCAGCCTCATTAAATAGACCACTAGAGGCCATAAGTAAAACCTCTACCTATGACTTTTCAATCTATTTATCCCAAGACTTAATCAGCTGCCAAAGTATAAAGTGAACAAAAAGTGATTAGAACTTGCAAGATTTTAAATTCTAGGAGTTTGTTTATAAATTAAGAATTCACAGCCTCACATTAAGACATAACACTTGCTTACTTCACTTATTCATATTAAATATTAAAGCACAGTAATTTATTTTAATGCTAGAGAACCTTCCTTAGAAACAAATGATAAAAGTACAATGCAAATGGAACAAGCTGTACTGACTATACAGATAACTTAAAAAAACCAGAAAACTGGGTAACATGGGAAGGGATTAGCATATTAAGGCATTTCTACTAATACCAATGTTTGTGGGCCAGTAATTTACAAATGTACATTTAAAAATTTGTAACATAATTCAACTCCATACTAATGTACTTAATTTCCTATTGTAATTATATACTCACCCTAATTCTGTCATGCCGTCCATGAACTCCTGTTTGGAGAACTCGCACTGTGTTGCTGCTCTGAACTTCCACGCAATGATCAACACACTAATGCTGGCTGGATCGAGTGCCAGGTCATCACAGAATTGCTGTATACCATCTATTCCAATTTTATTTTCATCTTGAGGATCTTTAAAAATAACAGTGCAATATTAAATTTGTGCCATACTTTATAATATTACTCTTTAAACTAAAAAAGGTAACACTTTATGTTCCATCAAAAAAATGATCTCGAAAGACCAAAGACATACAGCAATATTACTCTAATAAATGTTTTCCCCTTATAATATTCAAAACTACTCTGCCCCTAAAATAGCATTCTTAACATGAACAGGAGAATACATATATAGATGGGCAAATGATTTTTAAAAGTCTCATTTATTCATGTGAAAATGTCCCATACTCATACACATTCAGAAAATCAGAAATTCCTATGTAGGGATAAAGAATTTTTACTGAGCATATCCATATTTTAAGTGAGCATTCTAAATTAGAAGTATTATATACAGAATTCTTTTTTCCTTAAAACAAGTTCATTTTACCACAGCAATCACTTGTTAAGAGCATCAGAAAAACCATAAACTCTGCAATTCAATCCTAACTTCAACGATATCAATACCTGTTGTTCAAATTAAAAAAAAAAACTATCAATATTTACTTATCAAAGAATGAAAATTTTAAGTAAAGACACATATAAAGAGAAAGGCACTCACATACTTCTGTCAAATGTGATTTGCTCACATCTCTAGGAATAAAAAATGTAACTCTTGACTTTGGGGCTTAAGTTATACATAAAATCCCCCATTTAAAAAAAAATTTTGTATACATATTTCTATATAAACATAAAAGACAAGGAAGGATCTATACCAGGCTATTAAATATTGGTTCCCTCAGGAAAATAAATAAGAAAAAGATGAAGAAACTATTAACTTTTTCTTTATTCATCTATTATGTCTTATTTAAAATTTTTAAAGTGTATATTACTTTTTGAGGTCATTCCAAGATCTACAGAATTATTGACATTTCCACCCAATTCATGTTCTGTGTATAGACTACTTCTCATAAGCAGCATATAACTTCGGAAAACTTGGTTCAAAATATTTAAAGTCACAAGCAAACACTCACCTTTGTATCTATTGTATAGTTGTTCTAACTTCTTCCTGTCCAATGATCCTTTTACACTCTCTCGTATATAAAGTTCAGGATTTTGGAAAAAATTGTCTGTAGCAACATCTAACTTCCAGTCATTTTGAGACAGACAACTTACAGCTGTTTTTTCACTAGATTGTGTGAAGATCATAAACTGACGAACTTTATCCTTCTGCGATGATTTCAACTTGTTCTATTGAAACCAGAAAATAAACTGAAACACTATGTAAAATCACAGAAGACTCAATATTTTATATTCCTGACTAACCATTCTCAACAATACTTTTCTCTCGTAAAAATATTAAAACATTTTAGCTCGACTTATTTTTGATATACTATTAATCAGAAAGACAATTTTTGTAAAAATCTAACACACAAAATTTGGTATCATTTTGGATAAGAACTAGGACAGCGGCAAAGGAAGTTCAACCACCCTGCATTTCTTCTAAAAGTGGATCCTGAGAACATTGTGTAAAGACTCTAGGAGGGAAGTACACATACTCTCAAAACCTTGACCAAGCACGAAATTCCAAAGGATATATAAGATGTGGTAGGGAAGAAGGTGACATTATCTAGCCAGCCAGAATAATCAAATGATCCTGAGTAACAATGAGATTAATAGGTGTTTGTTGCAGTCCTAAAACTCACTATAAAGGATATGGGTACAATTCTCCCAACCCTATTTCCCCTTGTTTTCTTGCTATTTTTACCAAATGTGAGAAAGCAAAAGAATGAGTATCTTACATTTCTCCTAGTGGTGTTCTAGAACCAAGATAATTATCAACAGAATTTCCTCAATGTTCACTCAAATCAGAAATATTAAAAAGTATGCTGCATCCTTCCAACCAAGTTAATTTCAAGAGGAGTTTCCCTTTTCTCCCCTGAATCATCTTTTTCCTTAAGCCTGAGCCTGGAACAGCCTCTCAACTGTAATAACCTCTTCTCACTTGCCTTATGTTCTCACAGGTTCATTTCTCATTTGACCTGAACCCTAAGCAAAATGAAGCAGGGCAATTAGGCCCTTCATTCTCCTAGTATCAAGGACCATGTTCTTCCTGCCCTCCCACCGAAGCTGGTCTCTTGCAGAATGTCAGCCTCCCCACTATTATTATTCTCCCTCATAAATTCTAATACTATCTCTCAGCAAAATACTTAGGTTCTTCCTGAGCTACTACTGCAAATGAAGGGAGGGAAAGCACGTGAGTAGGATACAGATGAATGGCAACACATCTGAAAATCTCAGCATCTTTGATCTGGCCCAAAATGAGAGATCACAAACCTCAACCCCAGAAGGTTAAGAATATGTTTAAGAATCACCCAGGTTATTATTAGTAGAAATGGGACAAGAACAGAAAGGTCTCATTAATCCAGGTCTTAATAATCTTTCCATAAACCACACTGCTTACTATATATATTTATAAGACTTTTGAGGTTTTCAGGAAAAAAGACTACCAAAGACACACTTCTACCTATTACAGAGTAAAAGTAAGACTACGAAAAATCAAATATAAAAATACCCATCTCTAGGAATATGAAAAATGTTTACACCTTGGAGTCTGACCTGTCAGCCATACTCTTCTCTCTCTGTTAATATCCTACTGCTTAGGATTATGATTAAAATCTCATCCCCTGTCCTCCATTTAAATTGAGAAACTATAAATTCACTAACCTCTTGTTACCACCTCTGAACACCAGATAATTCATATTCTATTACACAACACATTTCTCAAATGTCTAGGATTCTTCCCTTTTGAAAAATATCTCCTTAAGACTTATTATTCAATTACAAAAAGCCCACAATGAAATCAAATCCGAGGAAAATACCTATTTTAATACACTCTTTAACTGAGAAGAAACTACTTTGATTTCAACTTTTGTTACTGAAAACTAGTTCTTGAATTTAGTATATCTTTATCCCTTGAGAGATGTACTATACTGACACGTTTTAATCCTTCTTTGAAGAATGGAGAAGTACCTGAGATCACTATGCTCATCAGTGACTACTCGATAATGTTGTACAAAGTACTGGAGATTAGCCTAGAAGTATAACAACTGTTTCCACATCCTGGAAATTACTTTTTAATTAAACCTGATGCAATTCATTTGTATAACCTTTTCCTATTCTCTTAATTGCTGTTGCAGGCAACAAAACAATCAGGATTATTTGGGGTTTTAACATACAGTATTAAAATTCAGTACACTGTTCCCAGAAACTTGAATCACTTTTGAAGAGATGAAGCAAAAACACAGCTTAAGTCATTTTTGCAAGCCAAAAAGAGCTGTTCACTCTAATGACTTCTTGTCAGCAATTAGAAAATTAGGGGAACAAAGGTAAAATATTGTACCCACACAAATAACAAAATTATACAAGTGAATTATTTAATTCCATGTCATTTCTTATTTGTAAGAAGTATGTATAATAAATAATGTCTAAGTATGTGTAAATATAACACTTTAACTGGTTTAAAATTCTAGTATATGGGCAATATCGATTTAAGAAAAAGGGCTGCAGCTACCCATTTCCAACGCCATAAAGGTTAATGACTGATACCTGGCAGAAAACTGATAGTATGGGCTCCTGCTAGACTACATAGTAATAAGCAATCTCATTCCTGTGAAGTCTGATTAAGAACTCTCCTCTTCTTGTACTTATCATACATTCTCATTTCTCTATCCACTCTGTGCCTAGAATAAATCCTAACACCTGTTTTCCTACTAAAGCGAATATACTCAATTCTGTGGTCTCAAAGGCTGTCCCCAGAGTAAAAGTTGGAGTGGAATATACAGAATTGACCTTTTCCCGTCTATTTAGGAGAGTTGTGACACCCCCACCCTCTTCTCCCACGCCATATGGGGGCAGTGGCCAAGGTATTTTGAGAGTATGGCACCAAAGGCTTAAATTCTATCAACTTAAGGAAGAGAAAAAAGGTGTTTAGCGAGCAAATAATTTTATAGGAAATGAGAAGATGGATAGAAAACTGAAATGGAAGGAAAAAACACATGGATTCTCTCTATTTCTACTACAAACCCAGTGGGCATTTTCCTAAGAGCAAAAACATGTGGTAACTACAATGATTCAGCACTTAAATGTGGTACAATGCCATTTACTTTAAGACCTATGTAAAAGGAACTAGAGTGAGCACTAAATAAAATTAGGCAATAAAATCTTCAGTACTCAAATGTGAAAACTAGATATTATCAATTTTGGAGGAAATTCAATATTGTTAAGTATGTAAAATTATAAAGTACAGGATATATTCTGATTGTTTTTGATTTTAGCAAAAATGGGGAGGGAGAAGGAAGAAGAGGAGGAGAGAGGAAGAAAAGGAAAGAAATGCTTTCTTGTAATAGAATAAATAGCCAAGAATATTTTACTACTGAACCTACAAAGTCTATTTTAATAGAAGAGGGATTCAGAAAGGCTCTCTAGTAGAAATAACAATGATCATTAAGTTAAGAAATTCCTCATATAAATATTTCCCTCAAGAAAAACAATGAACATAGAAAATAATAATAATTAACTAAGTCCTAACAATTTCAAAATAGAAATAATTTTAACGAGTTAGTGTTATTTTTAAAAGCAAAAAATTAAGATCCATTTTATTATTTCTATTATTCTGAATTTTCATCTTCTCAACCCTTAAGTTTCGAATTCGGTCTGAACTCTAGAACACCAAAGTCTTTCTATTTTTTAAAGGAATTAATTTCTAACTCAGTTCTAGTTCTCAGGAGTTGATGAATATAGCTCACAAAAGGAAATGTTCTAAAAAATCAAAACACTGTAATGATCACCCATAATTCTCACTAAAAGCTCTGTATGTTAATTTTCATGTTTACCATACGATGATCAGTTTCAGATACTTAGAAGAGCTAATTTAAGTTCAGAAAAATCATACTTTCCATATATGATACATAGTATTCATCTGATAAAGCCAAATGTTACCAATATCCCAAACCACTCATCTATAAAAGGCCTTTCCATAGCTTATAGATCTGAAGTCAAAAATGCAGGAAAAATCAATTCAACTTACAAGGCTATCTACTATTTCTAGAGAAGAATTTCACCTAGAAGCAAAGCTCTGCAAAAAAAGTCAGGCTAAGAATCTAAGTAGGAATACCTAGAAATCATCTTCCCTTCTTCCTGCAGAGGCAGTATTTGATTAGTGAAGAGTGCAGACTCTCAAGTCTGACAGGATTTTAATCCTACCTGTGCCTCCTAATTGTTGTGTGACTTTGGGAAAATTACTTAACCTCTGTGTACTTCAATTTCTTCATCTGTAAACAGGTTACCTGAATTAATTCAAGTTAAACTCTTCGAATTGTAACTAGCACACAGTACTTTACAAGTCTATGAAGAACAATACTCAGAGAAACAAGTAATTTTATGTAAATGGTAATGAAAGAATACCATAACCAGAAAACTAGCAGCTAACATGTATTTGAGCTCTCATTGTGTGCCAACT
The DNA here is from genome assembly GCA_004027375.1 of Macroglossus sobrinus. NCBI lineage: Eukaryota > Metazoa > Chordata > Mammalia > Chiroptera > Pteropodidae > Macroglossus > Macroglossus sobrinus. The sequence continues at coordinate 176,066 of PVKZ01001471.1, read as the reverse complement.
ATGTGCTAAATATTTAATTATTAACAATCTTACAAGGTGGTTATCATTGATTCCATTTTTACCAATGAAGAAACCAAGCATCTGGGCTCTATTTATCTATATACAGACTTGTCCAAAAAGTAGCATGCAAGGAATGAACCCTGGTGTCTTACTTCAAGGCTTAGTCTTCCTATTTATTCCACATATTCCACATATTCCACATATTCAAGTGAAAGAGGGAAAAAAAGGGCAAAAGTATAAACCAATGACTAATTATGTGTGCACTGGGGGTAGGAGGTGAATTGTGAGCAATATTTCTTCACACATTTTTTTAGGGAAAAGTTAAATAAGTAACCAATTGACCTTTCACCTTTCAAATGTAAATAATCTGCATTCTGACTGAAAATTGCCAATTACACATTCCCTAACTAAAAAGGTTAGTTTAGGAATGGAACTTCTTTTTAGAGTTTTTTGGGAGGGACAGAAAAAGGGGATAGATTATTTTTAAGATAAGTAATTCAACAAGAAATGTATTTGTAGTCCTATTGGTCTGTTCTTAAAATGATGACAATTATAGCTTTAAATACAAAGAGATGGTAAATCTGGGGGCACTGAAAGTCAATGTTTCCTAATAAGACTTGGAACTCAGAGGAAATGCAAATACACATATAGGCTACAGCCAGAAAATATAAGCAAATGTGTACAATTTCAAATATTAAGCAAAATAAAACAGAAATCTTCCATATTCTTAGAATAGTTATTTATGGTTAGGCCTGTGGCTCTTATTATTCATCCACAAACTTCCCTCACTCTGAATGACAGTTAAAATAAACTCTTCTTTAAAAGGCACTGTACTTCTACTACTGAGTCTAATGTGAGATAATACATTTTACTATGTAATTATTGTATCCAATGGTGTTTTATATAATGGCAATTCATCTGAAAAAAATATTTCAGTAAGTATACTTAAAAGATCCAAACTAGTTTCATATGTTTTTAAAGGATTGCCTCACAGGTTTTTTACAAAAGTATTCTGTTAATGGAAATTTAAGATTTTCTCCTTCCATCCTCAGAATTATTAGGTTATCCAAAAGATGACAGTAATTATAAATGGAATAAATGTTTTGGCTTTGTTTTAGAGAAGACTGTTTTGACTATTAAAAAGTTATTTTTGCTAATTCTTGATTACCTGCAATAGGATGGAAATAACCTCCTTAAAATGTTAGCCATCATATTTCAACTGATTCTCCTAAACTTATTATTGAACTTCTAACAAGCAGTAGTCAAGGTAACTAATTTAAATTTGCTTTTCTCCATACATATCTTTGATAAAGAAATCTTAAATTAACAAAGATTACTAGGGCAAAACCAAAAAATAATTAAATGAGATTTTCAAGTTTCATAGTTAAGGAACTTAAAATAGTGACTAGCATTAACAGTCATGTGATAGTTTCATAAACAGAATGACTCTTAAAAACTGAAATCCCTTAATTCTAAGGTTTATTATCTACTCAAATTCTAAATCTAGAAACATTAGAATCCCCTGAATAATAACCATTCTAAATGTTTATTGAAATGAAAATATCCTAATATAACAAAAAAATGGGCCATATAAAACTTATCTCTGTTCCTGAACACTATGTTCAGTGTTAAAGGATTCAAAAGTGTAATGCAATAGAATTCTTTAGGAAACCCTTTAAAAGTAAATCTCTCCTAAAAATGTTACAATGTAAATAAACAGCCTAATCATTCTCAGTGATTAGGTACTAATTTTATAATATGGGTTAAACAAAACGATGAAAGATGCTTTAGTGGCATTTTTTTCCCCTTCTGTTTTTGCTTTTTCTTTGGTGAGAGGTATACACTTAAAGTAACTAAACTAGATAGTCAGCAGGTTATTCAAGAGCTTGTTTGTGTCCACAAAGCAACTAAATCCTATTTGGAACTATTTCTCTTTATCAAATGTCATGGCTAATACTATCACAACTTGAACTTAAACAGTGGCTTTCTCACAGATTTTCATTATGCTTGAACTCAACCTACAAGACCATAATCAAGAGCCACTTCACTTAAATGAACTCAGCTGTTTACAACTTAAAAAGAACACCACACCACAAGGAGGTAATTTCACTTTCAACTTTTTTAGTATATGTACCAAAAGTTTTAATTTTCAGTTTTAAAAATTAAAACATTTTATTATAAATGGAAACAATTATTCAATATAAGGAAGAAATCAGAGTAAAACTAATAAAAAATATTCCACACACATACTGAAAGGACGCTTGCTTATACTGGGTGTTTTTTGTTTTTTGTTTTTTAAGATGAGGGGTAGATAAAATGTGTAACCAGAGACCAGGCTTCTAATCCCTGCTCTGCCACATATTACCTCTTTCACCTGGTCAAATCATTTAGAACTGCCCAACCACCATTTCCAAATATTTTAAAAGGAGGTAGCAATACCTATCTCACAAATCTGAGCGGAGATTAAATAAAAGTAACAGTGGTAAATTGTCTGGCTAGCAAACATGTTCCCAATAAATGTTCATGTCCTCCTTTCTCCTCAAAGGCCCAGTTTTCTGCAGATAGGCATTAAACTACATACAATCTACTAGAATATATTCAAAAGCAGTCTATGAAAGAGGTTTTGTTGTTTTATTAAGTAAACTCAATAGTTTTTATTGAACATTGGACAGACGTAGTAAAAAGAATTCAAAACTCTGTATACAAAACCTACATGGTAAAGAAAACTATAATATGGATTTGTTGTCCTTGAAAACTGCTTTAAAAAATAATTATCTATAATACTGCAACAGAACACTATGGGACAACAGAAACAAGATCTATTACATCACTCAAAATCTTCAGTAGCTTCCCATTCTTCAAATAAAATCCAATACCCTTACAATGCTCACCATCATGCCCGTCCCATCTACTCCTCACCTCTCAGACCTGATCAATTCCAATGCCGAACATGCCCCTCTCCCCTATAAAAACTGCTCAAGCCATACTGGTCTCAATGTTCCTCAAACTCTCTCCCCACTTATCTGCGTGACTTACTCCTTTATCTCCTAGTTTGCTCAATACAATATTCGCTTCATCAGTGGTAGAGACACCATTTTGCAACTCCACTTCCACCGTGCCCCAATACAATGCCAATTCCCTTCCCTAACACTTCTCTTCCATAGTACTTAACACCTTCTAACATAGTAAGAATGAAAAAGATATACTATGTTTATTATTTGCCTCTCCCTACTAAAATGTAACTCTCACCAAAGCAGGGATTACCCTCTTTCAGTGAAATACACATATACACACACTCACTCACTCTCTGCCTAGAACAGTGCCTGGCACATAGTAGGTATTTAATTAAATAAGTATCAAAATGAACTAAGGCCCTCCTTTAACTTACTTATATATATGTATACAAAAGAATGTGAAACATGTTCTTAAGACACAACCTTGAACAGGCCTACATTCATCTGGATTTATAAACTCTAGTATTTGTTCAAAATACTATCTTAAATTTCAAAGTCCACACATTTTTAAAAAAGCCATTAAACACATGGTAATTAACACCATTAATCATCCACTAATTTGAATTTTGTTATTTAAAATATTCATTAATAATACTTGGATTTTCCTGTGTTTAAATGAGTAATATAATTTCAAGTCCAATTTCAATCATTTCTCTAGAGTTCATGTGAGTTAGAAGATTACATGTACCACAAATACTGGGGAATATAGTAAACCAAGAGAAAAGTTTCAGTTCTGCAACAATTTTCCAACCTGCAACCTCAAAACCTCCTCAATCCTCAATTTCTTCTTCTGTAAAAGGGAAGAGGAGTAAATAAGAAGATCTCTGGAACCATTTCAGGTCTGGAAATTCTATGATTCTCTGAGTCTATAAAAATCTAGAGGTTACAGTCTACACACTTTTCACATATCTAATAAAAATCATTAGAGCCAAAATTTTTACAGCTGAATGAAACTTGAGAAATCATCAAATCCCATTCTGTCATCTTACAGTAAGAAAGCAATCCAGAAATTTTGAAAACTTTTAAAAAAATTTATGGAGTAATAGAATATTGTCTACTTTTGGAGTCATTTTTGGTCTTTCTATGGTGTGTCAAGTAGATTGACTGAACAATTCTCTTATACAAAATATTTTAGATTATCCCATCACTTAGCCCCAGAACTGGCAATACACGTGCTCTAGAAATGAGCTGCACTACACAGACCAAAAACTAATTTTGGCCCGAACATTGTATCAAGAAACAATTATATTTATAATGAAAAATTCTTAACTAGAAAATTCCTATGGCCTAACTTCTATCAGGGACCACGGTGATTTAGTTTCTAAACCAGCAAGAGCATACTGAGATAATCCTAGTGACATGATCTGAGTTCAGCCAAAGTGTTTTAAATTAGTAATATCTGTCACTATTGGTATATTTAGATGAGTTATGGCTAAGTTCCAAAACTAGCTAATTTAATATTAACAAAAGAAGAGAAGCTTACAAGCTCCAAACCAAGCTAAATTCTTATATAAACCACAAGAATCCTGAATTCCTGAACAGGTAATGAGCAGTATCAAGACCTTGGATTCCAGAGGATGCTACTGATTAAGAGACTACTAAGAACAGAATACATTTCAATGCTCTCCTAGGGTGTTTACCAGGGAATTATATTTCATTATTTTAAGCTTACTACTCATCTACACTTCGAGAGTTTGGAAACTTTAGGATTAATGTCTATGACCACCAAAATACTTAAGAAATAAGAAACTGTTTAGATGCCCCAGTGGGTCCCTGAACACTGTAATATCAATCCAAACATTAACCTCTAATTTATGTCAAAGTTTTCTTACAAATACAAATGGTAAATTTTTGTGGAACTTACCATTGGACATAAATCTTGAATATATGGCAAATTAAACCACACATCCATACATGACACCAAAATTCGGCCAAGCTGGAGTCTGGGGCTAGATAAGTGTCATTCAGCAGAAATAAGGGCAACTAAAAACAAAAGACACTGGGGCATTCCCTTAACACAAATACACACATACACCCTCCTCGAAGAGGCCTTTATGTTCCCCATGAGCAAACGGACAATACCATTTTTACTGTCTATTCATATAGCAACCTGCATGGAATTCAACTCGTGCTCAGACTACAAGGCCAAACATCGCTTCTAAAAAATAAGAGTCTAACAGTCAGGTACATAATTACCAAAAGGTAAACACGTAACTTGACTGCACGTTTTCAAGCCTGTAAAATATTTTTCCCAAACAAAAGAGAGGGGAATAACTTGACAAACTGTTTTTTTAAAAATCACAAAGGGTCTTTAACTGGCGTAATAAAGCAATTACCTCTCCCACCCCCAAGCAAATGAGATGTGCGCTCAAAAGGCAGCAAGTCCGCTGCTCCTAATTTTATGAAATTAGAACAGGTTGCACTTCCGCACTCCGTCCCCCCACCCCGCCCTGTCCCCCAAGCTCGGCGGGCTCCAGTGCTCTCAGCAGAGAGGTAAATATAACCTCCACCAACTGGCCAGTTAAACTCATTTTCCAAAAGCATGGGACGCACTGGAGGATGAGGAAGGAAAAGGGCTGATACCCCACCCCAAGCAAAACTGCCTGCAGACTCCAGGGGTGTTGGAGCCGGGAGCGGAGGAAGAAGAGCACCGCCGGGAAAAGTCTCTCCTTCTCCGCGGCGGGACGGAGGGGGAAGCCCCGGCTGCGGGGCGGGGGGAGGCTCCGCACCCGGAACCCCGGACCCCGGTCCCCGGCCAGACACAATGGAGCCGGTGAGGGGAATGGGCAGCAGCGGGGCCGTTGCCCCATCCCCTCCCCCCGCCCCAACGCCTCCACCACCCCCCGCGCCCGACTCCGGTGCGGGTCAGCCGAGGCCGCTCCCCGCGCCCCAAACTCCCCGGGGCTCCCGACTAGGCCCAGCTCCGCTCCGCCTCCTCGGCTCTCACGTAGCGGCGGCGCCCGGGCGGGAAGGGGCGAAGGAGGAAGGGCGAGGCGGGAGCAGCGCCCCGCCGGCGAGCGGGACGGAGGCCGCGGGCCGCGGCTCGGGGCGGCGGGGGCGCCGCGGGGCGCAGGGCGGCCGGGGCGGGGGTGCGCGGCGGCGCCGGCCCCCAGCCGGCGGGGCGGGCGGGAGGACGGCCGCAGCGCCTCACCATGTTGGTGTCCTCCAGGCCTCTCCCCTCCTCCTCCGGCTCCGCAGCGAATGGACGGCGGCGGCGGCGGCGGCTCCTCTCACGGGCTCGCCGGGCTCCCGCTCATGCGCAGTGCGGGGCGGCCCCGGCGCGGCCCGAGGAGGCAGCCCCGGGCCTCGGGGAGGCGGAGGGGCGGGGGCGGGCGCCGGGAGCCCGCGCCGGGGTTCCCCCGGGCGCGGGGGGCCCCCCGGGCGGGGGGCGTCGCACGCCCTCCGCGCGCCGACATCCGCCCGCCGCGCCCGCCGCGCCCAGCGGGGTAGGGGCCGACGGACACCCACCACCGCTGCCCACGCGCTCCTTCCGCCGTCGGGTGTCTGCGGGGCTCGAGGGCGGACGAGCGATGGCAAAGAACTTGAGCAGCTAAGCGCGACTACAAGGAATAGGACTGAATGCTAGCTCCATCCCAAACCACCCGTCCCCATCAATACCAAAAAAAGAGGAGGGGGTGGGGGATACTGGAAACACCCCCGCGTTTTCTGCCCTCCACCGCACTTTCCAGTATCTGGACTGCATCAGGTCACTCACGTAGACATGCCAGAGGAAACCTGAGTCTAGCCATGTGGTAGCTGTAATGCCCTTTAGTATGGCACAGACTCGTTCCCAGACCTCAGTGTCCACAGGGAGACCAGTAGGACAGCCCCAGGGTTGCAGACGAGAAGGGCTGGGTATGCAAGGCCCCCATGCATACACCTAGTGGTGGAAGTTACAGTATCAGCGCCACTGATTGCTTGCTCTAAATATCTATTCTACTCAACCTCCTTAAGTTTTGGGAAGTAAAGAATATTTTTTCTTTGAGGGTTGACTGACATCAGGCTGGGTGGACAGTCCAGACTTGACCTATTCTTGTTTTCAAGGCTGATGATGCCGAGGGTGCCAGAATTCCGAGCTGGGGAGGTCAAGTGGACAAACACAGGCTGTGGGGAGTTCAAAATACCCTCTGGAGAGGTCCCTGCCTTTATGAAATTGACTATCCAGTTGAAGAGATGAAGGAATGAAATAAGAAAACAGTAATATAGTAAACATCAGAAAATCACAACTAACACTGAGCCAAAAGTTGATAATGTGTTTTACAACAGAATCAACCTGACTGGAGGTGTTATTCCCTTCACCTGTTATTATGGTTGTCAGAACACCCTTTTCCCCCCAACACAGGCGTGAGCTACCAGATCAGCTCTATAACTTCAGGACTTTGAAGTTCTTATCAAAGCAACAGAACTTCTTTGGCAACTCCTGGGGACTTCCTAATGATTTCTAGAGCCAGCCTTCTATCACAAGTTCCCAGGACTCTACTAAGACAGATCCCTGGCCAACACAGACCATTCATCTATTGTTTCCACCAACCTTTAGCGGGCACATTCAAATGCCAAGCTCCTTGATAGACTCTAGGAAAGCACGTCTGTGAGAAAAGGTCAGATCTGCCTCATGCAGCAAGCCTGAAGCTGGACCACATCCATAGATGTTCTCCAGGAATTTACCTAGCATTTGGCCTGAAATAGTAACTAATATCTAGGGTCTTAATGAAGAAGATTCACTGTGTCTTTTTCCCTACACTATTATATTTTACTAAACATAGGTTTTCTTAACCTTTTTCTTAATTGCCAACTCCAGCAGACAGTTCTTTTCATTCTACTTGACCTCGCTCCTGCATTTGAACATTTTCTCGAGTTTCTTCTTCATCATTTTCCATATCTACTTTCTTCCACATTTCCTCCTTTCTCTATGAATACTTCCCTTTGCTGGCTCAGCTCTCTTTGGCCTTTAAATGGTGGCCTTTTCAGAACCATCCCTGAATCCCTGTATATAGCCTGTGTCATGTTCTCTCTTACATTTCCACAATGTCAGCTATTATCTCAATCTTGAGGAGTTCTAAATCTTGACTTCCAGCTCTTGAGTGGCTGACCTAAACACTAATTTTGGTCATTCCGGGCTCATCATTCTTGACAAATCCAAAATCTTCTCCCCAAAACCTACTTTTTCTCCTGTCTTTTAAACCATATCATTCAAACTAGAAATCTAAGAGTCATCCACAATTCCTACCTCATCCCCCTTAATCTAATCAGTCATCAGGACTCATTAAATTAACCTCCTAAATAACTTTAAATTTGTACTCCATCCTACCCATCCCTCAGCCAAGCCATTATCATATCTCTTCTCATTTTATCAGTAACCTCATACTAATCCTCTGCCCTCTACTTTTTCCCCACCGCTCCAGAGTTGTCTTTCTATAATATAAATCTGAATTTGTTCCTTAAAATTCTTCAGAGGCTCCACAAACATAAGCCTCTTTGGTGTGGCTATAAGGCTCTCTCCCTATAATCTGTCCACTGACTTTGCAATTTCTCACCACCTTCCACACAAATGCACCTCTTGTAGTGTTAACAGTCCAAGCCTTCACGTCTCCTTGCTTACTCTCATTCTGCTCTCCCTGGCCTAGTAGCTAACACTGACTGAGGGCTTTCTATGTACCATGCACTGTTTTAAACCCCTGATACATACTAACTCACATAATCCTCACTTCAGCTCTATGAGTTTATGCTCAGTGATTATGCCCATTCTGCAGAGGAGGAAACTAAAGCACAAGAGGATAAATAACATGCCTAAGGTTCCTTGACTGGTATGCAGGGGAGTTGGAATTTAAACCCAGATATTGTGGCTATGGAGTCTATTCTCTTAACCACCATGCTGTATTTCCTACCAAGACCTCATACACAATGCAAAGACCAGCTTCTCCGTGATTGTCTCCTGACCTCATCCCTGGATTCCAGCAGTTGGATGTGTTTCTCCTTCTGCACTTCTGTGACAGCTAGAATATACTTCTGTTACATTTATGATGATAATCATATAATAATCATTTGCCTACATGACCACCTCCCCTGCCAGACTGTCTACTGTTCCAGGCCATAGACCCAGTTGCACACATCTTTTTGTTTTTAGCGTCAAAGTGGGTGCCTGGCATCTGTGACGTATATATGTGCTTCCTGGTAATGGTTGGATAAATTAAAAGAAAGAAGATATCTGATGATCTGTCTTAAGATCATGTCTATATCGTTTGTTATTGTAATGGAATGTCTGTCCTCCTTGGCAGATGTATGTAATTTATACCATATGGTTAGATGATAAATGTAGTAGCAACTATACCCACACTGCACTTCAAAGCTACAGTACTGAATGTGAAAAGAGAATTATTATTCAATCATTGTTATTGACTGAGAGAAACATATTTGTTTAAGTTGTTCTGATTATTTTGAAAATGGAGAAGCCCAATGATAAAGCATTAATTATAAGATTTGATTAACTAAAGAATATTTATTAACACGTTCATAGTACTTTTTTGTCATAAGTTTTCAAATATTTAAGTTAAGGCTTTAAGGTTGTTTTAAGTACAGAATTTGTAAAAATTATTTTCTATAGTGACAATCTGAATACAGTAATAAGAAATAAAATGGAAACATCCAGCTGAAATCCACTACCCTCATTTTTCTTTGATAGATAGACGTGTGTGTGCATATATACATGTATATGAATACATATACATGTATATATGCACACACATATGTATGTATACATATGTGCATATAGAGAGAAAGCACATATACCCATATATTTTCTGTACACCTTTAGCTAGCTAGACAAATCAATATAGAATATTTATAGATAGTATAATTCAAAGTAAAACATGCAACTATTTGAAAATAATTCTTGCTTCAGATCCTTAAAAATTTGTTAAGCTAAATATATTTACTGATAAAATTGCTGCAATTCTGTTGTAAAAAACATGTAAAACCAAGAATTCCATACTTTCAAAATCTGTCATTTAGCAAAGAGAAAAGAGCAAGAGTAATCTGAAAAGGCAGATTGCTAATATTTCTGGTAGTTCATCTAGCTAAAATGAAGCCTGCAGGGTAACCATGTATACCCTGTTATAGTTCGAAGGCACTAGTCTGGGATGCATAGCCACCACCTTCCCACACTTGGGTCCATTTTGTCCAACATTTACATAAATGTGCTCATTGAATTCAAGTTTACCTATTTATAAATTTGTAAAAAAATTTTTAAGCAGGCAGAATTAGGCCTCAGGGGCAGGCAGGGGCCAGAGTGTAGCTGCAGGAAGTCTAACGTGAGTGCCTGTAGTCCCAAATTAATGCCAAACTCACCAGAATAGGGGAAGAAGTGGAAGCCCTTTGGCTTTCCCCTCCCTGACAAGCGTTACCAGTGAAGCCGAAGAAATGACTGACTGCCTGGGACTTTTTCCCCCACATTCTGAACCATTCGAAGAGGAGTCCTTAATCAAGACAAAGGGATAAACCTCAAGGACTGTCCCTAGGAAACTGGGCATTGTCTTCTTCATACTAAAGAGTGAGTAAAAGCAGTCCAGTGGGTCACCCACTAAATAGGAAAATGGGAATATTCACCAGAGCCAGTCTGTCACCTCAAGGTACATGTGGGTCTGTTGATTTTAGCTGCTCCACACTCATGGTAGAGGAATAGACTTATAGTAACAGCTGAGACTGGAGGGCCGGTGACCGGAAAATATCTAAGACCATCACTGATGATGTCACAATGTCCCATTATCCTAAGGTGTCCAGCCTGGACCTGCCTTCCCACCCCAGCTTGATCCCTCCTGCATAACACTGTAGCTCAGACCAGGTGTCTGCCTTGGACAGCTCTGGTGAATTGCAAAGAGTTGAAATCATATGGCTGAAACAATTCTACAAGTAGTTTGGTAGATGATTCAGTAGTTCTCTAGAATTTGGAGTGTTTGTCCCTGAATACTTTTGGTAACCTTACCAAGGCAACTTCCACTAATGATGACAGAGGAAATGTTGTCCTATCTTCGTTCAGTGGGTAGTGCATAAGGTGTGCAGATTTCTCTGGGACTCAGTATTCTTAGTTACAAAATGAAAAGATTGGGTTGAATTGTAATTTTCTATCAAACCTAAGTTTGTTTGATTCATTCCTGGTAGACTATTATGAGCTGTCCTGAAATATCAGGAAAGTATAGCTTGTCTCATTTATTCATTTCTAAGTATATGAAGCTCCTAAGCTAGCACTGACACACAGCCTCAAATGTGAGGCATATATGAAATTAAAGTTTTTTCTTGTATTACACTTAAAAAAGTAAAAAGAGGCTCTACTTGTTTTGTCTTTAATATTTAACCTAAGATATCCAAAATATCAGCATTTCAACATGTATTCAATATAAAATATTGCGATATCTTACATTCTTTTTTCATAGTATAAGTCCTTGAAATCTGATATGCATTTTACACTTAAAGTATATCTTAATTTGGACTAGTCACATTTCAAGTGCTGTCACCATATATGGTAATAGCAACTATAATGGCTAGCACCGGCCAAGGCAGTGGCTGGCCTGGAGTAGATGCTCAACAAATGGGAGTAATAAGTATTCTTATTTCCAGGAAATAAATAAAAAGCAAAGTAAACCTAAAATATCTATATGTAACTAATGGTAAGCACAGAAATATTTAGCATTTGGGAAGCTAACATAGTTCAATTAGAGAAAACATATATCTGGGATAAATGTTTTTGGGATAAATGTTTTTGCGATGAATGTTTTAAGTGCACATAGCAAACTAGGAAAATCACCTTTATAAATTTATGCCTACCAAGCACCAATAATTTGCCTGACCCTGAACATGTCTTCTTGTTAAATGTGATTTCTGCACAAGAATTTATCAATCAATAAGACATGTAAAACACTGAAACACATTCTATAACACACTTTAGAGTTTTAAAATGTTTTTTTCAGGGTGACCCAGTAAATAAGTAAATGCTATTTTCTCCATTTCCTTCAAGGTATGTCACCCCTTTCAAATAAATTATTTGGAATGGATGAAGAGAGATGAGTTTGATGAAAGGGAAGATTTCTGTACAAATACTGTAAAACTTAAAAAAAGTTTATACTAGAGTTAGGTTAGCCTATAGCACTGTGAAAGAAAAAAGCAAAAAGAACAAGATACTAATATTATGAGATTATTATTTTGAAAATAAATACACAGAAAGAAGGAGTCCATGAAAAAATCTAAAGGTAAGGCCCAAATGGGTTAATCCCTTGTGGGAGACTAGGGAGAACCCCTCAGGACATTTGGGAAAGGAGGTGATTAGGCTAAATTCTTCACAGATAAAATGTAACAGTGCCACTTTTAATTGAACAAAAGTGAAAGAAAGGAAAATGCTGTGACTATAGAACCACTACTTTGAAATAAAACAATGAATTTTAGAGAATTTGAGAGTTCTCTTGATTTTGTTGACAGCTTGACCTGGAAGAAGAGTACATGGGATGTGGGTTAAATAAAGAGGGAGGAAGCCTGAAGATCCAGGGTCAGGCCTGACAGGTGAGCTCTAGGGAGGTGTTGGTGACAGCACAATTGGCAGATCAGGTCTGGCTGGAAAGAACAGCCAGTGGGAGGGGTCAGGAGAGAGGAAGGGATTATTTTCACTCCTGATTGATAGGATAGAGCCCTACAGATGAACAACATAGCTGTGAAATGTCTAAGAGAACACCTGGCTCAGGCTGGGCACATGTGACAGGGCCATATACCTTGGGCTGAAGTACATGACTCAGAGCGCAGGTTCTTAGTCCACCATCCCAGAGCCAGGTGTTTTGTTTGGTTGATTTTGTAGCAGAGAAGGGTCTATGATTTGATTCTAATGCTTCAGATAGAGGATTTCTCAAAAGCAATAATGAATACTATTAAGTCAGTTATGAAATCACTGCAATTAAAATTTTTTTATGGAATGCTATCATTTGATGTTCAGATCCCACGTTATTTTCTTTTTTTGTTTGTTTTACTTCTTATAACTTATAAACTGAGGAATGTCCTTGGCTTTGAAACTTCTAAAATAGGCCTATGACTTCACATGAAAGAGTCATGGATTGGGACGACTATGTTCTAGGTTGGCTATCTCCATATGACTGGGCAAATCATAGCTGCCTTCGAGGCTCAATTCTTCTGACTGGCAATTTTGAATTAAATTTGGATTAAATTTTTGGTTTGCTTCCAACTTCAAATCTAAGTTTTCTTCAAAATTCCAGGAAGTATAATTGTTCTTATTCAGTCATCTATTTCAACGTTCATTGAACACCTGTCAATGAATACATGTTAGGCACAGTATGAAGTACTAGGAATACAAAGAAATAACCAAACAATTCCTGCTTCCATGCTCACCCACCCCAGGAACTCAGGACCAGGCAATGTGGAAACTATGGGAGGTAGGAAAAGAGTCTTTGAGAAGGTTGTATAACCACTGTGTCTGGGAAGCCCAGCAGGCACAGGGGAGGCTGTGTGTAGCAAGAGAGCATGGGCTTTGAGTTACTTGGATCTATGTTTGAACTAGACTCTACCATTTATTATAAAGGTGATACTGGCATATTTCTTAATATGAACCCTAGTTTCTTAAACTGTAAAATACCTACCTCAGAGTATTGAGTGAAGAGTAAATGAGATAGGACATGTAATGCTAGTGGCAGGCACTTGATAAGTTGTGGTTGCTCATTCTAGAAGAGGTGACATATGCATGGTCTTTGAGAGAATCAACAACAGTGAGTTTTAAACTGAGCTGACTTAGTTTGTTTCCAGAAAAAGTAAGTCATTGAAAATGTGGTTTAGAAAGAAGTAGTTCTTTCTTGTTATATTTAGATGTCTTTAACCAATAGCACCCTCAGGTAGAGCATTGTAATTTTTATATTTCACAGACTATAAAATACCCCAAATCAGCCATGATCATAACAGATATTAGAGTTACATGATGACAGGAGTACTGGCTAGATAGATAATCAGTGCCCTCCAAATACAATGTCAACACACAGATCCCTCTGACACTTGATGTGGCTCTGACATCTGGAAACACCTTGAACAGTCTATCCAGCTTGACTGGCTACACACACACACACACACACACACACACACACACACACCCATTATTAACACATTTCTTCTCCAACTCTCAAGGGGCTATGATAAGAAGTAACAATGATAGTCAACGACTATTTAGGAGATATTTTTCAATTCCTTCATGCTGCAGAAGAGAATCAGAAGGTGACAACTTCCTTTTCTCTTGTCTGTGATCAATTGGACAGTTTGAGTCTGAGGCACTTAGGTCCTGGTATGCCATCTGTCTCTACTGATGTCTGCAAAAGACAGATAGATGGCGTGAACAGAGGACCCTGGTCAGGTTCTCAGATGAAACATTGATTTATTTTGGTGGTCAAACCAGTAGATAAGATTTGGTTTCTACTTAAAAAATAACTTAGGAAACTTGTTTCTCAAAAAGAAAAAGAAACATTTGAATAAATGCAGATATTACAATAATGCAAATTATATTCACACATGTCTGTAGAAGGAAGGCAGATGTCAATCCCACAGGACCAGTATTTTCCTGATTTGAAACAAACAAAAAAAGAGACTTCAAAGAAAATAGAACTACAGACTAATATCTCTCAAACATAGAAGCAAAAAACCTTTTAAAAATATTAGCAAACTGAATTCAATAATGTATAAAAAGGATTATGTACCATTACAAAGTACCCACGAATGCAAGGTTGGTTTAATAATTGAAGATCAGTTAATATTAATATTAATAGGGTAAAAGACAAAAACCACACAATCATCTCAATAGATGCAGAAATGCATTTAACAAAACCCAACAACCATTCAAGAATTCTCAATAAACTAGGAACAGAAGAAAAGTTCCTTACCTGACTACAAAACCCTGATGCTAACATATTTAATGGTGAAAGATTGACACTTCTCTCTAACATGGAAACAAAATGAAGATCTTTGCTCTCATCATTTCTAATTAACCTTATACTGAGGTTCTATCCAGTCAAAAAAATTTTTTTTTAAGACATCCAGATTGTAAAGAAGTCAAACCATCTTTAGTCTCAGTGATGTTGTCCTATATGTAGAGAACTCGCTAAGGAGTCCCTGCCCCCTTCCCAGAACTACTGGAACTAAAAAATGAATTATATCCATAGCAAGGACTCTGGATATAAAATCAATGTTTAAAAAAATCAATTGTATTTCTATGTTCTAACAATAAACACTCCAAAATTCAGAAAACTGTTTCATGTACAATAGCATCGAAAATAATAAAATACTTATGAATAAATTTTTAAAAATAAGTGAAAGGTTTGTACATTGAACAGATATATGTTATAAAACATTGCTGAGAGAAATTAAAGATCTAAATAAATGGAGAAATACCTCATGTTCACAGAGTGCAAGACTGTGAATATTGGTAGGATGGCTATTCTCCCCATATTGTATATAAATATAATGTAATCTTTATCAAAATAATGATCTTTATAGAAATTGATAAGCTGATCCTAAAATTTATATGGAAATTCAATGTCAGTCATTAGGGAAATGCAAATTAAAACCCAATGAGATAACATTACACATATACCAGGATGTCTATAATTAAAAAGATAAACTTTCCCAAGTTTGGGTGAGCATGTAGAGAAACTGGAACCTTCATGTATTGTGTGTGGGAATGTAAAATAGAAACTGAAATTGTTGGAAACTGTTCTGAAAATGTTAACTTACCATATGACACAGCAATTCCACTACTAGATATTTAACCAGAATAAATGAAAGAGGTGTA
The DNA here is from genome assembly GCA_004027375.1 of Macroglossus sobrinus. NCBI lineage: Eukaryota > Metazoa > Chordata > Mammalia > Chiroptera > Pteropodidae > Macroglossus > Macroglossus sobrinus. Next base: position 160,235 of record PVKZ01001471.1, on the reverse strand, counting down.
CAAAAATATAGTATTGTACATAATAGACAAAAGCTGGAAACTATTAAAATGTTTATCAATTAGTAAATAGATAAAGAAAATATAATAGATCCATGTAATGGAATACTATTCAGCAGTGAAAAGGTGATTCTGTGTGGCTCCTGCTCTTTCCTGCCTTCTTACAAATTGGAGTCTCCCTATATTGAAAGCAAGCTAGGAAAGTGATCTACTATTTCCTAGTTAGAATCCTTAATGTGGGAAATTTCTCAAACACAGAAAGGATTTTCTATGACTATTGTTGGGTGTCACAAAACATAACAAATATCCACTGATATTTTCTCATCAGGGCCTCTTATAGGTCATAAACCTGGGACTTTGACCCAGGGTACCAAGGCTGAAAAAATGGATGGGATGAACATAATGATATCAAGGGCTACAATGCTTTATATATAGACCTGCCCTCTTTCCCAAATACATAAAAGCAAGCTTTGTGCCCTGGCCCCCAGCAGCAAAATTTCTAGGCATGGCTCAGCCACTTCCCTTTCCACTCTAGCTTTCTGGATCCTCTTGCCACCACTTACTTGGGAGATTTCTTTATTATTTATCTATTTATTTTTACTTGGGAGGTTTAGAAGACAGAAGAGAAGCAGCGGCCATATTTTGGCTCACACACGTTTTAGCTGATCTGCTGATTCACCTCATTGGTATGAGCAGCAACTAAGCCTACAACTTCTTTCCTCTGAATCCTCCTTTAGCTTCTCCAACTCCTAAGCCAGGTGTTTGTGTTCAATGCTATGACATAGGGCTCTAGCTTATGCAGAATAGCCTTGACGCCAAGGTCAGAGGTAACAAGAACTGACACAGCTTTCATTCCATCCTTGTGGGACTCCAGCTCATGCTTGTGGCTTCTAGCCTTCTCTTGATCTCCCCCACTTTACACTCATCATCCTTTCCTGACTGCCTATGCTATGGACTTCAAGTTTCAACAGACATTGAGACTTATAGAGACTGTGTAACAGCTCCTACAATTATGTAAGGCCAATTCCCTGGACAGACAGACAGACAGACAGATATCCTGTTGGTTCTGCTTCCTATCAGGAACACCCTTGTTTCCATCTCCCCATCTAGTTGCTCCACAAAGCTGCCTCAGCCCCTAGAGCTAGGAGTGACTCCCTTCCCGCCCCCAACCCACACACAGTTGTGTGCCCAAGTAGGCTAGTTGAAATTCTTAGAGTACGTGGCTTATTTTGCCTCACATCTTAGATATTTCTGCCCATGTCATTTTTCCTCTATTAACTACTAGATTGTGTGTCCTCCAGGGGCAGGGACCATGTGTCTTACAGTTTTAGATCTCCTAGAGTATTTTTTGCTGGCCTAGAACTCTGCAATAAACTGAGTTGAACTGGACCAAAAGTCAAGAGAAGAAAAGGTTGGTGGGGAAATAAAAGACTTCAAAACAAACCACTTTTTAAGTCTGCCTGGTGAGTGCATGTCTATACGTCAGCCTCGGGGTTCCTCTTCTTTCCAGCCAGAGACATTGGTTTTACAGCTTCTTTCCAGCCAGAGACATTGGTTTTACAGCAAGAAAACACAGAAAGAAAAAAAAATGTAAGAAAGCATACACCCTCAAAATTACTTACTAGTTTATGCAATTTAATGTGTAATAATGCTTATCAATGAGAAGGGGGAAAAGTCATCTGCAAGAATGTCCATTCTTTTTTTTTTTTTGCTACTGAGGCTCTTTTATAGGAGCTCTGGATGATATAATTTAATGAATAGAGCTATTACTCCAACTATCATTTGCAAGGTGGTCACATGGATCACAGACTTTTCAATACATTTAAAAAGTCTAACAGTAATGGTTTAGCTAAAGAAAAAAAAATGTTCTACTGCTAACAGATTGAAATTCTTTCCCTTTAGCTGCAACTATTTTAGTTCATGGTGGTAGGTACACATTACTCCAAGCTTATCATGAACCCTATGTATTCTTTGATTTCTTTTAAAAATGTAGAAATTACTTGATGACTTTTTAATAATTACATGTAGTTTGTCAGGGAAAAAATTGTTTTAACACTGAAAGTCTTTATTCATAGAAGTAATTAAGGAGCGTCTAAAAGGGTAAAGAAGTTGGGAACCGCTAAACTAGATATTAATGTATATTAGAATAGATATTAGAAACTAAGTCATCAAAATATTAAAAATTTACTCCTCTCTCATTGATGGAATTATGTATAACATGAATCTAAATTAAAATAATGCAATCAATTAAGGGGAACAAGTTCAACAAGAGGAATACAACAAAAGAAGTACTTTCTGAGAGTATACCAGTTTTAAACTATCAATTTCAATATTAATTCAAAATAATTCTAAGCAAAAGAAAAGTGAATCATTTTCACCTTACTTGAAAAACTGCAGAAAATTGAACTATCATTTTGTAATTTTCCATGTGTTTTATTGGAAAATTTTTGATTTGGATTTTTTTGTTTTGTTAGTTTTACCTCTATTGATTAATTCAACCTAATGCCAAAGAAGGCAGAAATTGAGATGCTGGCAGATGTTGCTGCTTCCAGCAGATAGAATATATAAGAGAAGAGCCAACTGGTGTCCAAATTGTATCTTCAATTAGAGCTTAGATGGAATAAACTCATCCAAGAGAATTTAAGATTCCACTGGCCCTGAGGAAACTATAAGATGAATCATTTCTGTTTTATTCCCAAATAAACACAGACTTTAAAGTTCAGACAAGAGTCAAGTAAGCAGAGTTTCTCACTAACAAAGCTTCTGTGTCAACATCTCCCTTCCATGTAGAGGCCTCTAAGTAATGCAGGGCAGAAATCCCATCATAAGAGTCACATAGAGGCCCAACAGAAAGGATAAGGCAGGCAGGCTAGGGATATTACAGAGAGAGTGTCAAATGGCGTGTGGTGGAACATTAAAGCTCCAGTCATATATAGTGTTTTGATCTCACAATCAAAGGAAGTCTAAATAAGTTATAATTATTTTTTATTATAAAAGTTTTCAAATATAGTCAGCCCTCTGTATTCAAGGGTACAGCATCTGCAGATTCAACTCACTGTGGATAGAAAATACTTGAAAAAAAAATGTTATATTGCTGTCATGTACCATGTAGCTAGACCTACAAAGATTGCATCTGTAGTAAATATAAACAGACTTTTTCTTTGTCATTATTCTCTAAACAACACAGTATAACAACTATTTACATGGCATTTACATTGTATTAGGTATTATAGTAACTGGAGATGATTTAAAGTACACAGGAGAATGTGCATAGGTTATATGCAAATAGCACACCATTTTATATAAGGGACTTGAGCCTCTTCAAATTTGGCCATCCTTGGGGGTGCTAGAACCAGTTCCAAACTGATACAAAAGGACTGTGTATACAAAAGTAGACCAAATAGTATAATTAGCTTTCATGTACCCATTATCCAACTCCTACAATTATCAATTCAAGCCCAACCTTGTCTCATCCATATATCCCCACTCATTCTCATGACCTGCAGAATTTTGAGGCAAATCTCAGATATTATAACATTTCATTTGTATGTATTTCAGTATTTCTTAAAGAAAGGGCCTTTAGAAAGAAAATGCCACTCACTAAAATAAAAAATTAACAATAATTCCTTAATATCTTCAAGTATCCAGTTTTTATTTATATTCCATTGGAGTGTCATACATTTTTGGAAAACTTAAACTTTATTTAGAAAGTTAATTCACTCAGGTTTATTTTCTTGACTACCTAATAAATCATAAACTACTTGAGCAGAGGGACTGTTTATGTCTGCCTCTGAGTGCTCTGCCAATACTTATGCCCAGATTTCACAGTAAAGATAAGTAATTAAATGTATAATAAAAGAGATTTTTATGACTTTTCATGTAACTACACTTACAAAACAGAAAAAATCATCATACTACCTATCCAGATTTTGATACAAAAAAAAGGGACAATGTAGATCCTCAAAATTAAATTGGAATGAAAATGTCATATATGGCATAATTAGGTAATTGCGAACACGAAACATCTGGCTACTAAAAACCTTTCTTGATAGCTGTCATAATTCCTGACAACCTGAGAAATGGATTCTCCAGAGAATGACCTACTCTGTCAATTTTGGCTCAATATCCATGGCCACCAAAGAAAAGAGAACACATCTGATGTGTAGAAGAAAGATGCATTCTATGAATTTTAATACAAAGATTGAAGTTTTGTCTTGGATTAAATCAAGGTAAATAATTTTGAATATCTATGCATGAGGGATTTTTCCTTTGTACCATCTCCCTCATTTCCCTTTCCCACTTCCACCCAATCCTACTTCTTTTTTAGAGTGGGCAAACGAAATACATGAATTTATAGAAAATATTTTGAGATATGTATCCTTTGGGACTTGAGCATCTTCATATTTCCCTAATGTGAAGAAAGAAAACTATATACACAAAAATATTAAGTGCTCTATTATTTTATAATAGCAAAAATTAAAAATAATCTGAATGTCTAAGAATTGGAGAATAGTTATATAAATTATATCTTATTCATTTATTGGGTAGAGATAAGGATTAATTATACAGTGTTTAAAATTAGAATTATGAAAACTGTGTAGCAACATGAAAAATGTTTATGATGTGTTAGGTAAAAACATTCAGGACTGAAACTTTCTGTAATAAAGGTTGCAAGAAAATAAAAGGTTGAAAGAAAATACAATAAAATAATAATAGTGGTTATGTTAGTGTAGTGAAATTATCTATAATTTTTAAAATATATTTCTGGCCTTTAGTAGATGCTAACATATTTTTTTTGTTTTCCTATTACCTCTACCTGACATTCTTTAAAATTGTATTATTGTAAATTAAACATTTTTAAAGCTAAAAATAATAGAACTTTGATTAAAGGTATTAGATTTCAATGTTTTCTTCTTTTAAAACTGTGTATCCAGACTTTTATTTATATACACACATATATAAAACAATATTTACATTTTTAACATAAAATAATAGTGAAAGAATAAGATTAATTACTTTATTTCATTCATTAAATTTTACTTCTCCTTTTCCTTAAATATTAAATAGAAAATATTATAATGTACTTAGGAACATAAACCTAGCAGGGATCTTTACACATTTAGGACTTGATATATATTGGCTTCAATATATATAGATTTGGAATCACTCATTCATTTGTTCATTCATTAAACAAACATTAATTGAAGACTTACTTCATTCAATGAAATAAGTATTTTCACTGACTTAGAAAGGGTCAAATGACTTACTAAATTATGAAATATAACATGTATACATAAAGGTGCAAAAAAAGTAAGTGCACAGCTTATAAAACTGCTGTCAAATGAAATTTTATGTCATCAGCCTTCCCACCCAGGTCACAAAATTGAATATCACCAGTGCCCAAGAGCACTAACACCTCTAGTATGATCCTAACCCTTGCCTGCACCCCAGTGGTCACCTAGACAGAAGCCAATGTGCTGAGACACTCACGAAGCTCTAGGGCCTCTGCTTGTGTGGGCCTTTCCCGGGGCATTTGATTTTTGTAAAATTTGCAAAAGTAAACATTTTCCCACATTTAGTTAAGACCTCTTTGAACTTTCATAGCTAATTTTGTAGTCATAATTTCACTTAAATTTTTTTTTTTATTATTTATGCCTACAGCACCTAGTCTTACTAGGTGGTCTCCCATCCACGTACTAATGAGGCTCAACCCTAACTTAGCTTCCAAGATCAGACATCAGGCTTGTCCAGGGTAGCATGATCATAGACTGTGGACTGTGGCTCCATTGAGGCATGAACTCAGTACCTTCTATGTGTAAAGCAGATGTGCTAACCACTATACTATGGAACCACATGCCATGTTCTTTTTTTAAATAGGGTCTTTCTCAAATTGTATAAGTTTCAAGACCCACGGTATCTGGATCTGCCCTTAGGCCGACTATCATGACTATGAGGTATTGTTTGCTTCCAGGTGGATTACACAATGCGAAACTGTCCATTTCCCATTAAACGTTCCAGTATTTCCATGAGCTCTAATACTTGGTTGCTCAGGGAGCTACTTAGAAAGAATGGACTGGCCTTACATAGAAGCATGGTAAATGATTTGGATTTATATTTCACAGAAGTGAACCACCAGAGCTGGGAACAAGAGCTCATCATGGCCGTCTCTTCTATATAAAACGGTGATGCACAGAGCAGGAGTAAGGCCAGTGAAGCACCTGCCCGGTTAACCCCTCCCAGGTAGCTGCTAACAGAAGTCTAGCTTGTTGAACACACAGAATATTTACAACAAATCTAAATAGTTTGCCAACATTTGAAAGTCAAGAGATTTCACACACAAAGTTGGCTTTCTGACACTTTCGAAGCAGATGGAAGATGTGGCCACCAGGCAGGACACCGGCTAGGTGGAACTGAGGAGCAGCTGCTTTCTGAGGCCAAACCTCCTCTCTGAATCTGTTACTTTAAGTATGCGTGCGTGTTATCTCACTTTTGGTTTCTTAGGGCATTTGCGAGCCCTGCTCTAATCTATTATTTTTTATCAATACAAAATGGTTTCTTCAGTGATTTTTAAAAATTAAATTTAAAGATAACAACAAACAAGTTCCCTCAAATACTCTAAGATGACTTTCTTGCCAATATTTCCTGAACCCTTTACAAAGGTGCTAGTAAGATATCATCCCACATGGAGTTAAACTATCTAAATGTACACAAAATGAATAAAATGAGAAATGTGCAAAGGTTCATTTCAAATGAAATAGCTTCCCAATCAGAAACCTAACAATAGTTCTGTGTTTCTCGAATTTTAGCATGGATCAAAATCTTACCTGAAGATCTTGCTAAAACAAATTGCTGGGCCCATCTCCAGAGTTTCTGATAAGGAGGTGTTGGGTAGAGCTGATAATTTGCATTTCTAAGAGGTTTCCAAGTATTGCCCTTACTGCCTGCCCTGGAGCACTTTTTGAGAATCACTGATGCCTGTAGAAATGTGGTCCCCAGGCTAAATGTCCTAGAGATTATTAGTAATGAAGGGTCTCTGGCTCCTTCTAGACCAGGGGAATCAGGATTTGCAGGTGGTTTGCATGAACATTACATTTTGAGATGCACTGGCCTAACTTGTCTTTCCCAAAGTTTCCTGGTTAAAAAAAAAAAAAAAAATCACTTGGGTTTTGGTTAAATAGACAGAATTCCAGGCCTTTCCCTTAGAAATTCTTATTCAGAAATCTATTTTTCCAAGTATTCCAGGTGATTCTTATCCTCAGGAAAGTTTAGGGAAAATAGGCTAATGATGGTATTAATAAATCTGAAGAAAGAATATGTTTAAAAAATGGGAATGAGCAAATGAAACAGAAAAATAGAAAATCCCAGGAGAGAAAATTGGTAGCATGTCTTCAACCATTTGTTCTGTGGCTCTATAGCCACTGGCATGCATTCTTTTTCTGGAAAGAGACATCAAATTGTTAATTCCTCTATTATGCACCAAACATTTTTTATCTGGGTCCCTGCTCCTTAAGAAAACTTGCCATTATAATTTGGCTTCCATGTGCTTCTCCTGCTCCCAGGAGAAACACACCACTTAAATCAATAAAAGTATTCTAAGTTCAGTACATTTCTCACTGTGAATCAAGAAATGATCATGAGGGTGTTGACATATTTTTCTGTGGGTTCTATCAAGGTCTCTAAAGGATCAAATCACTTTTGCTTTAATAACAAAATCAAGTTTCATAGCATGTATATATGTCACTCTATTTGAGGAAAGGACGAAAAAAGTTTTCTTATATGTGGATTCCACTATGTCATTTTTAACATTTTAATGCATTCATTTAAGCAAGTCAAAATTTTTTTTAAGGAGAATAACATTAGCAAATAGAAGTGTGTAAAATATACAAGAAATGAGACATTTAAAAAAGTAATAGTAGATGATAAAAACACTGTCTTTAATAAATTTATTCAGTTTTTATAAGTGAAATATTGGCTTTGGTAAGTCACACCTTTTTCCTTCAGCTGTCTCCACAATCCTTCAAGAGGAGGGTGCCATTTTACCTTCTACTTAAAGACCTAAACTGTCTATTGACTCCACCTACTGTACGTTTAGCACCCCTCCCCCTAAATATCAGATGTTTCCGAAGTCTTTTCACGAAATCCAAATCTCTGAGAGTTGAACCTCATTGCCTGCTCTCCCATCCATCCACCATCCACTCCCACAAATTTCATCTGGGAAATTAACAAATTCCTTGTCAGTGTCGAACATGGAATTTCTATTAAAGTTTCAAGTGAATAATCTTATTTTAGAAATGAAGCGATCAGAAGATCAGTTTGTCTGGAGGATGTTTTAATGTTAATCCCCATTCTGAATAGAATTTTTTTTTATATCCAAGGGTCCAATTTCCCCTTAAGTTGCACTGAGTTATTAAAGGTGATTGGTTTTGTCAAACAAGCATAGGGGCCATTGTACCAGTAAGGTCTCCAGCTGGTGATCTGAAAGAGTGAAAAGCTACTCAGCCAAGGAGGGAACATTTTCAGAAAATAGGTAAGAGGGGAACATAAGTTCCAGATGAATAAAATAGCCTTTCTCCCCATGCCTGGCTACTATAGAAGGCAATATTATATAGTTGGAAAGCAGAGAATTTTGGAATAAAAAGTCCTGGTTTCAGTTTTGGTCCCAATAACCACGAAAAGTATGATTGTGTGCAAGTTACTGTCATAATCTCAGTTCCCTCAAATTTCTATGAGAATAACACTGGTGATATTTCCCATGGTATATAAATTATTCAGTGATAAAATATCAATACATCATAAACTGCTTTATAAATGTTACAACACCTTCAAATATAGGCGTTTTAGCTTAATTTTTTAAAGTTGATTATTAATCTTTGACCCATCAATTCACTTCTAGGAATTTACCCAAACAGGTATAATTGCATACATGCAAAATGAGATATGGTCAAGTTCCCACTGCAGCATTTTTTTTGGTAAAAGCAAAATTTTGAAAAAAAAAAACAAAAACTAAATGCCTACCAGTATAGGTCTGGCTAAATAAATTAGATCTGTTTAGAGGAACAAATGGAATACCATGCAGCTGTGAAACAAAATAAGGAGACTCTCTATACATTGTTATAGAAGGATCTCTAAGACACAATAAAACAAACAAAAAAGGAAAGTGCAGAACTTTGCTTTCACTGTAGAAGGGAGGAAATTAGACTATACAGTTGTACGAGCTTCTAAGTGCATAAAGAAACACTGGAAGGATACATGACAAACAAATAATAGTGGTTAAGTATTGGCAGGGTGAAGGGACAGTGTGGGTGGGAGGGAGCTTTTCAATGTATACCTTTTAATACATATTTTAGGTTTTGAACCATGAGAATGTATTACCTAGTCAAAAAATAAATTAATATTTCTTTGAGAAGAGACTTTTATATGACCATGTAATAGATCTTTGATAATTATTTGGTGTATTAATGTAGCATGGCTCTAGGCTTAAGGTGTGTGGTAGGTCGAGCCTAGGAGAATAGAGGAAGGGAAGGTCATGGACAAGTGCTGCCTATCATGAATGAGGAAGTCTGCTTAGACTGGCACATCAAAAATGGAAGCTGTAAGTGGGGCCGGATGGACAATAGGGGAACAAACTTAGGCAGGGTGCCAATCTAAATTAAAACCTACATGAAGCCCTCATTCAGTAATGAAAGAAACCACAATGCTTTTATGATTTAGGTGGTAATGATAAAAAAAAAAAGTTATGTACAGCAAAGGAAACCATCAACAAAACAAAAAGACAACCAACTGTTTGGAAGAAGATATTCGCTAATGATACATCTGATAAGGGGTTAATATCCAAAATTTATAAAGAATGTATACAACTCAACAACAACAAAAACAATCCAATTAAAAAATGGGCAGAAGACCTGAACAGATATTTCTCCAAAGAGATGGCTAACAGACATATAAAAAGATACCCAAGGTTGCTAATCATCAGAGAAATGCAAATTAAAACCACAATGAGATATCACCTCACACCTGTCAGAATGGCTATCATCAATAAATCCCAAAGTAGCAAGTGTTGGCGAGGATATGGAGAATAAAAAACCTTCATACGTTGTTGGTGGAATTGCAAATTGATACAGCCACTATGGAAAACAGTATGCAGGTTCCTCAAAAAATTAAAAATGAATATGCCTTTTGACCCAACAATTGTACTTCTGGGTATTTATCCAAAGAAAACCCAAACAATAATTCATAAAGATCTATGCACTCCAATATTCATGGCAGCACAATTTACAATAGCCAAGATATGGGAGCAACCTAAATGCCCATCAACAGACAATTGGATAAAGAAATTATGGTTCATATATACAATGGAATATTACTCTGCTATTAAAATAAATGAAATCCTACCATTTGCGATGGCATGGATGGACCTGGAGGTTATTATGCTGAGTGAAATAAGTCAGAGAAAGACAGATACCATATGATTTCACTTATATGTGGTATCTAAGGAAAAAAAGAACAAACTAATCAAAAACAGACTCACAAATATAGTGGACAATTTGGTAATGGACAGAGGGAAGGGGGTTGGGATGCTGGGAGAATGGAGTGAAGGGTTAAAGAAGTACACATCAGTAGTTGATAGTTGGGCATAGGGAGCACAGCAGAGGGAATGCAGTTAGCATTAATATGATGGCTAGGTGGAAGGCCAGGGGAGGGAGGGAGCAATTGGGGGGATTGTTTTATGAATATTATAGATGTCTAATTCATGTACTGTATATGTGAAATTAATTTAAATAAATAAATTTATTTAAAAAATAAAAGTTCAAAAGAAAAGAAATTGAAGAAAATTGGGAAGAGAAGTCCTAAGGTATATTGTTGTTGTAGTAGTCATCGTCATTGTTAGTGATTTTTTGGTGGAGGGTGGTGGATTTGTAGTGAGAAATATTTATAATCTAATCAAGGGGTGGTATGTATGGAGAATGATGTTAGCATCTTAAGAGTATCGTCAGGGCTGTCTGTGGCTTGGAGGTTTAAGGGGAAGGTGCTCCCTGTACTTGCAATTCACAGTGGGAGATTGAGCCAGTTAGCTGCACCAAGGCTTTCTGATGCCTAGGATTCAGCAGATGAGAGACAAATGTCAGGGTGACAGGGTTATCACTGGTAGCAGGATTATGATCTCCTGACAGTCCAGGCACCCCCTGGTCCAGAAGGAATGATGTTTCCAGGATTATTCACAGTGGGTAGGAGCAAATAGGCAAGACTTTTCCCACCCAGCTTGTGACTGTGAGAGTTGTGGGCCAGGACTCCTGGGATGCCCTAAACTCAGAGGCTGGTGAGGAAGACCTACTAATCCCAAAGCTGCAGGTTGCTGGAGCCACCCCTCAGGGAGCAGTCTGCCATCAGCGGGAAGAAGCCAATGGCCCAAGGCTCTCTGCTTTGGGTATGCAGCAAAGCATTTGGACCTATCTATCTCCTCTCCTCTGACTGCACAGGTCAAATCACATTTTCTTCTTTCTGGGTATTTTGAAGGCTGGTGTGAATGCTTTTTAGATCCTCTGAGGAAAGGTGCAACGGAAGTGCAAAGTATTACTATCAACACTGTAAATACAACAAAAGCAAAAGTGCCATGGTTAGCAGAACGTAGATACACATTTCAACTTCTAATATTCCTAAGAGAACAATTTAAGGTTTAAGAGGGCTTATGTGATAAGGGAAGCCAATTGTGGAGGAGAAAAAGATAGTGAGTTGAGCTAAGGAAGAGACGTCCTTACGCTGAGCCCAGTGGAAGTGGTGATGGCTCACCCACACCGAGGCTGAAGTCGGACACCAAGGCTTCCTCTCCTATCCACATGCATGACAACTGATGGGGCAGATGGGGCAAGTCCAGGCCCAGTCTTCATGCATGAGGCAAGCTGCCTCTGGGTGTGCTGCTGTCCCATTTATACACAGTCTCTAGGACACGCTAGCCTTGAAGCCGACAGCCCCAGAGGGAGGGGATGATGGAGGCTTCCCCTGACAGCACCATAATCTGCTTGTAGTTGACAGGGCCTGGGTGACACTGAGCAGGCTGGAACTGGGGGAGGGAGCAAAGAGAGGTGGTGCATGTCCAGTCAGTGTTTTTCACCCGTGGGACGTGGAAATTTCACTGGCAAGATTAACCAGCTGGGCTGAATTTAGAGCAGTTTCTTAATTGCTCTAGAGCAATAACTGGAGTTAGAAATTAAGAGTAACTACCAGTTGAATATAAATGATGTTCCAGAAACAGTGCTAAAGGCAACCTCTACATTTTCTCATTTAATCTCCAAAATAACCCTATAAGGTAGCGCTGTCACCCCCATTTGGAAATAAATCTCAGAGAGTTTAAATGACTTGTCCAAGCCACTACTTTAAGTAGCAGACCTAGGGTCTGAATGCAAGAATTTTAACACCAAAACTCTTTTGATTACAATGCTATGTGGCTTCCTCAATGCTTAAAAAGCAACCATCAGGGCTCTTAAATTTTGCTGTTTTCTTGATTATTATAGATCTGAACACATTGCATCCAGAATGCTATTGTCAAAGATAAGGTACCAAATTGCTTTCCTCTCATATATGGCTCAGGTTTTGATACATATCTACAAATGAATCCCATTCAAAAGAAAAACTACATTTAAGTCAAGAATATGAGCATGGAGGTCTGTCTGTCCTACCAGATCCACCTAGCCCAGGCTTCTCTATTTGGTGCCTCTTTTGGATTCACTGTCTCTAGTCACTCTCCATTTTCCAATCTGTGCTCCAGACTGTGGACAGAAATAACTTTGAAAAACTCATCTGTCTGGAAATCTCCAGGCTCCCAACTGCCTCCAGAATAAACTCCTTTTCCTGCTGGGCAGCTACTTCCCAACCCCTCTCTAACATGCCCTCAGTGGCCCAGCCTATGCTGGCTCTGTGCACTTTCACCCTCTACTGTTATTATTAGTCCTCGCTAGTCCCTCCCCCTGTAATGTCCTTGTCTTATGTCCTTTTTCCTCTGGCAAATGGCTATCCGGCAATGCCCAATTCAAATGTCTCTGCCGCACCATCACCCTCCTGACACAAAGTAGAATTTATTATCCCACTCATCTGGCCCACCATGGCACGGGTGTATTATATTACTTACTATTGATCAATTATACCACCTTTATCTATACAGCTGGATCCTGTTTCCCACTAATCAGGGCAGGGGCAAAAGCTATTTCTTACCATCTTTGTTTCCAGAGGCCATGGTACACAGCAAATGCTCTCTTTAGAAGAAACAGATGTAGTCTTGTGAGACTACACAACATCACAACTGGCGATGATCTTAAAGACTTCCAGCAATATGTGGGTAAATGGGCTAGCTGGCCTCAAATTCCTTCTATACACATTATCACCTGTGATCAACAGTCACCTAACAATGAAATAAAGAACTCTACCTTGTTCCACTGAAAGAGGGCAAACAGCAACACAAAATTTCTACCAGAGCACCTTTGCTTTTCCTCCTTGTAAATAGTTTTGTTTGGACAGGTAAAAGGACTCTGTTGCTGAAAATAGCACTGGTTTGGATGGCCTAATCCTTTATTACCTCAAACTTCTTCCTAATGGTTTCCCAGTCTTTTCCCTCCTCCATCCAACTTGCATATTGCTTCCAGATAAAATTTTTTTAAATGTTATTTTAATTATAAAAAGTTTAAAGGTAACATTTTATTTATGGAACATAATTGTATAAGAAATATAACAACACAACCATCCAGACCTACAGCTAGAACATTAATAACAGTCGCTTACATCTACCTGTATGTATACCTCACCCATCCCAACCATGTGCCTCATACCTGGAGCCAAACTCTGCCTTTAACTTTGAACTTTTTATTCCACCATCATACATTGCTTAACAATGGGAATACATTCTGAGAAATGTGTCGTTAAGTGGTTCTGTAATTGCGCAAACGTCACAGAGTGAATTTACACAAACCTAGATGGTATACCAATTACACAGCTAGGCTGTATGGTACAGCCTACTGAAATCAGGCTACAACCCTGTGCAATATGTTACTGTACTGAATGTTGCTGGCAATTTAACACAATGATAAGTAGTTGTGTATCTAAATATATCTAAACAAAAAGTACAGTAAAAATAAAGTATAAAAGATAAAAAATGGTACAATTGTATAAGGCACTTACCATGAAGGGAGCTTGCAGGACTGGAAGTTTCTGTGGGTGAGTCAGGGAGTGGATGTGAAGGCCTAGGACATTACCGTGCATGGCTGCAGATTCTATAAACACTGTATGCTTAGGCTAAATTCTTTAAAAATTTTCTTTCTTTAATAATAAGTTAAACTGAGCTTACTATAACTTTATTTTGTAAAATTTCAACTTTTAAAAACTTTTTGACTCTTTAATAACAGCTTAAAACATATTGTACAGCTACATAAAAATATTTTCTTTATATTCTTATTCTATAAGCTTTTTTCTTTTTCTTTTTTTTTACTTTTTAAATGTTGTTTAAAACAAAGACACAAACACACACATTCACCTAGGCCTATACAGGGTTAAGATCATCAATGTTGTCTTCTACCTTCACCTCTTGTCCCACTAGAAGGTCTTCAAGGACGGTGAAAGCAGGGAGCTGTCATCTCCTATATAACAATGCCTTTTTCTGCCTCTTCTTCTCCTATATAACAATACCTCCTGAAGGACCTGCCTGAGGCTCTTCTTGAGGAAGTGTCACTCCTTTCACAGATATGGCTATGGTGGTTTGCTTGATGTGTTTCTTTTTTCATCATAGATTTGCTTGTAAGCAAGTAACAGACATTGCTACTAATGAAAACCTTTCAGTATTAGGTCCATGTTTTCAAACTTTTTAAGGAGCTTGATGAGGTCTGCAAAAGCTTCTGCTAAATGCTTCACTGTGAATTTCCTTAGGGTTGGGTCTTTTTTCTCCTGCAGTTTTCTTTTCTCTTGCCTTTTTCTCAGCTATGCATTCCTGTTCCAACAATTCCTCATTTAGTTAATTCCTTGGAACAACGGCTAGGAGCTCCTTAATGTCATTCTCATCCACACCCAGCTTAAAGCTATTTGCCACCTCAAGTACAGCCTTGTTGATTTTTGCAAACTTTGCGCTATGATGTTATGATGGCTATGCCACTAGCTGATAGGAATTTTTCAGCTCCATTATAATCTTATGGGACCACTGCCATAGATGTGGTCTATTCTTGACCAAAATGTCATTATGTAGCACATGACTGTATTTAAAAAAATATATAGTGTACTATATATTCTTTGAAGAAAGAATAAATTCAAAGTTTAAGACACATATATAACACTACATTGTTGATTTTGCTGAGTTTGGAAGTCTATAAAGGTAGTACCATGCTGTAGCTCCTGGAACATGTTATTTCACTTAGTATTGTGATTACAAGATTTATTCATGTTGATGATCTTAACCTGTTTTTGTTGTTACATAGGATCCAGTGTGCCATACCTTAGTGACTTACCTTCTCCCATCTACCAATTAAAATTGTTTCCAATGCTTTACTATTATGGGTAATTAGGCTATGAACATTTTTGGTGCACAAATGTATTTCTAAAAGTGAGATGTTAGGTCATAGGGTATGCAAAATGCTCAATCTTGTGAAACAACATCGAAGTTTCTCAGTGAGGTTCTAGTAGTCAGATAAACTTTCTCTGCTAAAAGTAACCACTATTTGCAAGATAAAAATCCAAACCTGTCATTCTGTACCAGTTTCCATTTGGCTCTAAACTAAATTTCACACCTTTCTTAGAGCGCTCCCCTGCAAAGCACCTCCCACAGTTGGACAGGTCTGCTCCTAAGTATGGAAGACACCTTGTGTATTTTCAACAATGAAGCCCTGTTCCTTTATGTATACAGCAATAATCCATTCAATAAATATTTAATACTTTAGTAGGTATGTAAAAATGCAGAGGGCTGCATATCAATGAGTAATAGTGACAAAAAGAATGTAGATAAAAAAGAAGAAATAAAACTAAAAGCGTTTTTTTCCTAATGAAATCATGAAAAAAGTATTCAGCAGTGAAGCTTTCCACACTTATCTACTTACCATAAAATTTTTTTTCAAATTTATTCTAATTAAATATTAATAAGTAACATATTCTAGCATATAATTATATATACATATATAAACATGTGTATATGTACATATACATATATAGTCACATGCAACAGAACGATGTTTTGGTCAATGATGGACCGCATACATGATGGTGGTCCCATAGATTATAAAGGAGTTCAAGGATTCCTGTTGCCTAGCTGTCATAATGTCAGTGCATTACCCACGTGTTTGTGGTGATGCTGGTGTAAACAAACCTACTACACTGCCCGTAATATAAAAATATAGCACATATAATTATGTCAGTATGTAATACTTGATAATAACAAATGACTATGTTACTGGTTTATGTTTTAACTGTAGTTTTTATTGTTAGAGTATACTCTTCCTACTTACACAAAAACTGCTATAAAACATTATGTGTGTTAAGCCAGCAGCAGCCTCCTACATCTTGTGTTCACTGTGTCTTTTGATTGCAGCATTTTCTCATGTGCTTTAATTTCAGCTCATGTTGTTTTGTACAGTAACATGCAGTAGAGACTTGTAGTCTAGGAGCAATAGGCTATACCATACAGGCCAGGTGTGCAGTAGGTTGTACCATGTCGATCTATATAAGTGTCCTCTATGATCACATAACAAAATCACCTAATGAGGCATTTCTCAGAATGTATCCCTGTCGTTAAGTGGTGCATGACTGTATATACATTTGTAAAGCCTTACAAAAGTGCAACAGAGGCAGAGGCAGTCTAGACACTTTCCAGTCAGAAAAACAAGAAATAACACCCATGTCTATAATCTCCCAATAAGTTACTTTTTGATAAAACAAACCTTTGTTGAGTTTAGCTCTATGTCATCTGTCTCTGAAATACATTACTGTCCATTTTCATGATTGTAACTGGGTGCTAATTCATTTAGTTAAATGACTTTTTCACTTCCATCCATTCTCTTTTGATAAAGTTGCTGCTCAACTTTCTAAAAGAAACTACATTGTATAAAATTTGAGGTAGAAACAAGTCACATTGGCTTCCAATAAGAAAGTATAATTCAATTTTATTAGTATGAAATATTTTGAGATAATTTATTGTATTTGTGATTCAAGTACATGATTTTCAAATATAAAAGGGTTTTAACATAATCACACAATCATTTAGTAAAATTGCTGTTTATCAGACCCCAAGAAAAGCAGAAAGACACTGTCTCTTTTTGGTGTAGAAATACTATACTTAAAATACTGCTTAATTGGCCATTGTTTTAATGGAGTCTATTCTGCTTCCCTTTTGTCAGATTCCTCTTTCTCAAACTCGACTAACAGAGTATGTCTGTTGGCCTGAGAACCTTCTTTGTAGAATACTTTCTTGACTGTGCCATCCCTTGGAGCCTTTATGATATGCTGCAGAGACACAAGACATGACAAACAATGTGATACTGATGAGGACCGAATACACATCAAGTCAAGAAAGTCAGACATGAAGTAAAAAATAAAGCCAATTGTTTTGATATTTTGTCATTAGTGCTTCCCTATCTTTTTCATATAACGGCAGATAGAGAAAATGACATTTTCATGATGTGCTTAGGGGTTGACATAACTATAACACATTCAAGGTCACTAACTGGGAAGCTCTCAAGCTTCACAGTAGAATCTCACCTGGGACGCTTTTAAAAACAACTGATTTTTGGGCTCCACTCCAGGAGACTCCAATTCACCTGGTCTGGGGGAGCAGTTTTGTATGGTGACTATTATATGTGGCCAAGGCTGAGAACTACTGGCCTACAACTTCCAACCACCTAAAAATCTGAACAGCTAATTTAATACGATTGAGGTTTTCACTTTGATACCGATGGCTGGCACCCTAGGTTTGGCCTTAGAAGATACCCATAGTTAACATTCAGTTGGGTTACTGCCTGAATCTAAGCTATTGATCATTTCATTAATTTCAGAATCAAATGACAGGTGTGATTTCACAAAATTAAAATGAGAAAGATGGTTTAGTTTTGTTTCTTTTAGTTAATGCTTCATCAATCCATGGCTCTGAATACTTAAAATGGTACTAACAAAATAAAGCAAAAGAACCAGTTAGGTGTGATTAGCTGCCAAAGTTTACTTGGCAACTGAATTCATGATTTCACTTACCTCCATCTTCATGGAGATCATAACCATTAGAGAATCTCCGGCTTTTACTTTGTCTCCAGCTTTCACAAATACCTAGAGATTCAGAGTGACAGGTTAATACTTGAAAACACAGAGAGTCTTTTGTGGTCCACAGGTGATATATATACGTACACAGCAGAAGTATGAGTCTATGTGGTTGTCTTGTCTGCCAAAAACAAATGTTTTGGTGCAAATCAGAGACCTAGCATTGCTGATACTGTTCATGGAAGGCACCATTTTGCTCCTCATCCCTCCTCTCTAAGCTATCGAGTTTTCCTTGAATCAGATGAATAAGTTTTATATACCTTGAGACCCTTTTGTTTTTTCATGAATGTGCAGACAAGATATCCCACCAACAGGGAAGGACCACTATACTTAAATGTCTTCACTACAGGCTGGGTAGAGGGTTGTGTTTGGTTCTCTAATTTGAGGTTGTCTAGAGCAGTGTTTCAAGTCTTCATGGCCTTGTGTAGTGAATGTAGACAATCTTCATGTGTAAGAATTAAACTTATTGGCAACTTCAGAAAAAATCTATATATATTCCATATGGTATCCTTCTCTTCTTGGTTGATACGGTTATCAAGGGATGTTTAGAAACATCATATTGTGGAGTCAGGTTCTTAAGTCTATGTGTAGAATCAAAATTGTGAACAATAAGAAACTCCCTTGAAAGCCCCACAAATTATCCAAAGCTGAGTGATGCTTTAGCATCAGCTGAGAGCAATGGTTTGGATTTAAGGGCCAGTTTTGGGAAAAACATGCATCTTTAAATGTAAGACCCTGGTGCACACCCTACGCGGGGTGCTCACATTATGAGAGGCCTGTGGGAACTGAGACTGAATGAGCCAAAGACATCTCCCAGCTCATACTTCCTCTGGGGCAAACATTTCCAGAAGGCAATGGTTCTTGAAATCACTCAAACTTAAATAGTTATTTTCTTCTTTTTTAGAGGTACTAAGACTATATAATTAAATTTTTTATAACTTAAATACATTTAAGGGGACACTACTATAATTCAAATATATAAAAAGAGGCTATTGATCTATCACCATTTGAAGGTAAATCAGTATGGATCTCAACTCTGAGTATATACTGCATTCAACACCAAACCTGTTGTTCTTCACCAGTACCACCTTTCAAATTTTAAAACAGATGCAATTATGTACATTAGAGAAAATGTCATTATTTCATGATAAACTGTTTGCTGTTAAATTTAACATTAAAAAAAAAACAGCCCTTCTCAATAATGCTTGATGAATACTCTATTTTAATCATGAAAAGATAATTTAAATTGTACTTTCATGGACATTCCCATTTTCAAAAAACAGTAGTGTTTATTATAAATTAGGTAAATGAGTATTTTCATTGATGACTGTAATATAGAACTTGAATCTATAACAGAGTTTCTTGATTTTTTGACATGGATACTTTCCAATGGGCAAGATTTAAGGAGGGAAAAAAGATGCATATGACGAAGTTCAATAAAGATATTTGTTGGGTGTCACTGGACATTATTCTATATGCATTCATATGATTACCTTCTCAATGGTTCCAGTCATAGGCGCTATGATATCTCCCTGAGTTCCTTTGGAGCTCACTTTAGACAAGTATTTGGGGACTGGAATGCCAATCTGAACATTTCCTGCCTATAAATAAATAACAAACCAGAAATGAAAATCAAGATCTTATTCCTATAATTTTACTAATATATCTCAGGCTGATTGTTTTCAAGTTATCTGTTTAACCTTAGTCGTATTTAACAACAGGGTTCTAATCTAGTTGTGTGACCCTGAGCAAATTACTAAAGCCCTCTCACTTTTGGATTCCTAGTATACAGGAGTAATGGTATATGTGCCTCAGAGAGGATTAAAGGAATTCATGTATATAACTATTGGTAAAATACAGCCACTGGCTGGAAGCCATTTTTAGTAGTATCCCCACTATCAAGTGCTTAGTCTAAGTCAGAAACTGTCCTTAATAGTTACATATATTTTGTCATTGTCACAACAATCTTATGAAGTAGGTACTGTTATTATTTCTGTTTATAGATGGGGGAACTGAAGCTCGAAGTTTAATTTGTCCAAGGTCATAGTGCTGCTCAGTGGTAGGATCAGATTTTGAACCAAAGTAGCCTCATATTCCAAAACTTATGCTCTTCACCACTCACCATACTGCTGGCCTCTGCCACCAAATTTTTATAGCATACTGACAATGGAAAAAAACGCCTGGTAAAGTGAGATCACCCTTGACTCTATATACAGTAATACTTAAGGCATCTTATCACAAGGGACCGTGATCCATAAGTTGGTTCCCAAATGTGAGAAGATTTTGAAGAGGCCACAGTACATTTGATAACATTCTCTTCTGCCCAAGCAGAATGTTAAGGTCTCCTAATAAACTCCTAACCAAATCCATGCCAAGCCTATCCCTTCTATCTGTCAAGAGAACACCACTAACCCAACTCACCTTCCCACTGCACACCTTCCCCTCAAGGAACCTCTGGTCCACACTCCTCTCCCAATGGGTCACCTCCTCCCAAACTCCCAGCACTCCAGGTACCAGGAGAATGTGGTTGGGGAAACTGTTTGGGCATCAAATCCCTGAGAACCAGTGCCCACTGAGCAGGGAGATATTCTCTGACAAGGATGTGAGAACATCTCTCAGAATTAAAAAAGAAAATGAATATGTGTCTATTGACGAGAATCTGTGTGAACAAAAGAACAAGAGAAGACAGGAATGTGGCAAAGAAACAAAATGAAGAAAGAAACAGAGAAAAGGTCACATCTGAGATTAATGGAAGCAGTCACTTTCTAATCTCTTCCAATGGAATGCCTCTGGTCAAGCAATTTTCTTACAAACCCCAACAGTGTTATTATAAAGAAGAGACATTACCATGGAAAATAGGTAAATTGTGTTTTCCAGGATAATTAGCTTAGTTTTACTAGCAACTTCATTAATAGTACATTTCAGGTAAGTACAGTCTCCTTCACTATAAAGATCACCAAGGACATGGAAAGTTTTATCTTCAATCTGAAAAACAAAAACAAAAACAAAAACAAAAAATATCTGAAAAGATCCTTAAAACAATACAAACAACCTCATAATATTAATAAAATCAGAATCAATTCTATACTATTAATAGTTTCAAAAAGTAACAGGTAAAATGTTTTTTAAAAATTCATATAGAAACTTTTCACCTTATATTCATGAACAAAACACTCTAGATAGAAACAGCAGTAAGATAATTAAAAGAAAATTGTTATATAACATATCTATAGCACCGCAATGCTACAGATAAAGGTTAATGTAAGAATAGCAATAAAATGTGGAATAGAAATATAAATCAAATTAAGCGAAATTATTAAAATTTGGTATATTTCATGGGTATATTTCATGATAGTATGCATTTCTGAGTACCCAAAGTCAAATTTAGTTTTACTGTGCCAAAGTCAGTAATGAAAAAAGCCAGAACAACATAATTAGATGGTGTTTCTTTTATCTCAACAGCATGTAGATCAAATTTATGGTTTTCAGTTATGATTTAAGAAGATAAATTAGCTGGAGATTGACCACAATTTTCTCACTCTAAGAGAGAGTGCTAAAGAATAGATTTCACACTTAATTTCAAGGAAGCTGACAAAAGGACATGAAACCTTTTTGTTCTAAAGGATGTTTTCTCACATATACACTAAAGAAAAAATTTCCCTTACATACAGAAAATCTATGTAAATCTTCTCTATTTTTCATCTTAATTCTCATGATTTTAGTGTCCAAGTCCCATGTTTATTTTTTCAAATATATTATGTAGGTGAGGGTGAATTAGGTCACACTGCAGTGTTTACATGTTGATTCTCATCTATCCGAAGTTAAATATGACATTTTAGTCTACTTTGTAATCTACTGAAACAGCTATTTAAATGTTGTGGACTTCTGAGGACATAAAGATTAGACTGGGGACAGTTTTGTTTAAAGATTTACAAAAGTACATCTTAATTTGTGAATGTAGTTCCACAAGCAGATTAGAACAAACCTACAATTTTACCATTTATCAAGAGATTAAAGGGATCCCAAAACCAGAGGTTCCAATATGAATTAAAACTCTCACATGCCAAGTTTTTCTAAATCTCAGAGAAGGCAAAACAATGTGTCTCAAAGTTTAGGAGATATAAAGCATGTCATTGATAAATCCATGTTGTAGGAATTTGAAATCTCTTAGTTCATATTAAAAATGATTTATTCCATTCTCTGAATTTGTATGTTACTATAGGACTGAAGTTGAGTTCTCACATTAGTCATTAGCAAAATGCAAATCAAAACCATAATGAGATACTACTTCACACTCATTAAAATGGCTTTTATTAAAAAGAAGGAAAAAACAGAACATAAATATAGACAAAGCTATGGAGAAACCGGAATCCTTGTACATTATTGGTAGGAATGTTAAGTTGATGTAGCTACTATGAAAAATAGTATGATAGTTCTTCAAAAAATTAAAAATAGAACTACTCTATTTATGATCCAGCAATTCTACTGTGAGGTATATGCCCCCAAAGAATTGAAAACAGGGTCTCGAAGACATATTTGTACACCTACGTTCACAGTAGCATTAGTCATAGTCACCAAAAGTTGGAAACAACTCAAGTATCCATCGATAGATGAATGAATAAACAAAGTGTGGTATATATAGCCAACAAAATACTATTCAGCCTTAAAAAGGAAGGAAATCTGGACACATGATATAACACAGAAGAACCTTAAAGACATTATGCTAAGTGAAATAGGGCAGTCACAAAAAGACAAATGACGAATGATTTCATTTACTTGAGGTACCCAGGAGCTCACTTTGGCACCACCTATATTAAAATTGGAACAATGCTTGAGGTACCTAGAAAAGTTAAGTTCATAGACACAGTAAGTAGAATGGTGGTTGCCAGGGGCTGAGGGGAAAGGGGAAGTGGGCTGCTTTTGTTTAATGGCTATTGAGTTTCAATTTTGCGAGAGGAGAAAAGTTCTGCAGATGTGTGGTGATGATGGCTGCAAAACAATGTGAATGCATTCAATACCACCTAACTGTACACTTAAAAATGGTTAAAATGATAAATTTTGTTATGTATATTTAAAAATATACATTAAAAATAATACATCATAATAGAAATGTTCTCAGTTTAATTTTCTGAACACTAAATTTTAATAGATGTGACTAATATAAACAAAAAGCTCTTTGTAGAGTTTTAATAACTTTTAAGAATTTACAGAGGTCCTGAGACCAAGAAGTTAGAGAATTGCTTTAGATTTAAAAATGCACACATTTTGGGGGGCTTGATAAGTGTCTGATTCGAAGCTATTATTTTTTGCCAAGTTTTTTATTCTTAAGGGAACCACAAACTCAGTAAACAATCAGAAACTAATTTCCTCAAATTGTTCTGAAATAAAAGCACATGACATTCTTCTAACCATAGACACACAAGTCAATGGCTTAAGAGAAACAAGAGAGTGAAATAAGACCATATGCAGTATGAAAGAGATCAGATTTAGCTCTGAACTATAGAACAAAACCAATGAGGCTTACCTGCATGCTATATGACCCATCATGGTTGTATGTTACAGCTATGGTTACATCTCCAGGGGAAAAAAAAAATAAAGAAAAATTAGAATAACTGAAATTCTAAAAATCTCACTTTCAACCTAAAGATAACTAGCTATTAGAGATATTAATATTTTTTAATCCCCTTCAATAAAGATTAAAAACAACAACAAACTATCAGGCATACTTCAATAAAGGTGAATTTCAAACTTCTTTTCTAAAAACATAGTTTTAGCTCTTTTAAGGTTGCAAGCTATTTTAGATATTTCCCCCTCCACTAGGAAAGGCTCCAGTGCTAGAGTAAAAAGTGCAATTAATTGAGAAAGAGTTCTAGTTTAAGGCCCAAATCTACATCTGTGGTATGACCACCTCTGTGATCTTGACTAAGTCTTTTAGAATCTGAGTCTTGGCCTTGCCGGGGAGCCCAGGAGCCACCTGTGTCCAGCCATGGTCAACTCCTGCTGTGACATTGCTGTCGAGGGCAAGCCATTAGGCTGCGTCTCCCTGGAGCTGTTTGCAGACAAAGTTTCAAAGACAGTGGAAAACTTTTATGCCCTGAGCACTCAGGAGAAAGGGCTTGGTTTTAAAGGTTCCTGCTCTCACAGAATTATTCTGGGTGTGGATTCACACACCATAATGGCATAGGTGGCAAGTCCATCTATGGGAAGAAATTTGATGATGAGAATTACTTTCTGAAGTACATGGGTCCTGGAATCTTATCAAGAAAAATGGTGGACCCAATACAAACAGTTCCCAGTTTTCCATATGCACTGCCAAGACTGAGTGGGTAGATGGCAAGCACGTGATCTTTGGCAAGGTGAAAGAAGGCAGGAATATTGGGGAGGCCATGGAGCACTTTGGGCCCAGAATAGCAAGGCCAGCAAGAAGATCACCATTGCTGACTGTGGCAAACTCTAATAGATTTGACTTGTTTTACCTTAACCACCAAACCATTCCTCCTGTAGCACACGAGAGTACCCCCCACCCCCACCTGCTCTGATCACTCAATAATGGGAACACCCAATAATCTTTATGCTCTTGCTGCAGTTCACTGGGTTTTGGATTTTCCTTGCCCCCTCCAAGTCTAGCTGGGTTGCAGAGTTAAGTTCATGATTATGAAATAAAAGCTAAACAACAACAGAAAATAAATAAAATCTGAGACTTGATTTTTCTGATCCATTCAGACCATTAAATGGGTATAAGAATTTAACAATGATTAAATGTGTAAGTGTTTTATAAACTGTAAATGACTATGCAAATATAATACACAATATACCCATACTATTATGTGAATACAGAATAGGTTACAGACTATACTAGAAGATGGAAATCAAAACTTTTCTGGGGTGGAGAATGCAAACCAAAATTATTTCATCTAGTCCTGATACTTCAACCATCATTTTGACACAAATAAAAATATCAGTCTCACTGGCCTGTTCTTAAAACACATAATAAATATCTGATATACTCAGTAAATCTTAGCCATTATTGTTATCATTATTGTTGTTGTTGTTGTTATTATTATTGAGGATAGGGCAGGGTTCTGTGAATCATGGCCACTAGTAACAGAGTGAAAATACTTTTCAAGCCTTGAATATTTAAAATATGTGGTCATTCTCACTGAGATCATTAAGAGTTGGTTCTACTTGAGATTCATAAATACTTCTGGCCCTTAGACTTCCTATTTGGTGCACTCTCTTATTTAACCATAGTCACTAGTGATTAGCATAACGCTTCTGAAAACTGTTAAATTCAGACCTGGATTACTGTTGAAAAGTACTGAAAAAAGGATGCAGTAAACAGCAATCATGTTGGCTTTTCAATTATATATTTACTTTTTTAAATTAAAATTTAAAAAAATTCCAAGAAATACAACATAATTCAAAACACTGCTCAGTGCCTTAGTGAAAATCCATGCCAAGTAACACAGTTGGCTCATCTGAATTATAATCATACATATGATTTTTCTGTTTAATTTAGGTTGAAGAAGCTGCTGAAACTTTATTGTTGCTGATACTTATATTCAGCATATAGGAATCTAAAGTAAGATACTTCCACATTTTGAAGGTTTTTTTTTTTAGGATGAAATGAATAAATACACCAACATAAATGTTACCATTTGCAGAATGATAATCTATAAGGGATGTCTGCAAACTTTCTTTCCAAGTACTCAGTGCACTTAAGGTAATCTAGGCTCAGAATGAAAAAATACCCAAAGATCTGAAACACAATCAACTTTTGTGAACAAAGAATGTGTTAATAAGTGAGCAGATGTCTACATAGAGTCAGGGTAAAGAGGAGGGTGTTGTGATGAGCTGGCAGGAAGATTCTGTTCTACCTGGTACGCACTTGTTCATAACAGAGCTGTCACAGTTTAATGACACTGCACCTTCAAGGTTCCCTCCCAGCTCTGACTCTGATACCCATCTGGCTTCCCATGCAAACTGTGCTGCAGCAGAAGGATACTGCCACCAGCTATTGCATGATTTTGGTCCCTCTGGTACATTATTCCAGCCATATATTTATAAACTCCTCTGGCTTAGGTATCAGCTTTTCCTGAGTTCAGTTACAATAAATCAGTACTCAGCCTGAGTGTACTCAAATTAGTTTGCAATAAAAATCAGTTTTCCACTGGAAAAGTGGTGAAATTAGCACGGAAGTCAGGGTCAGAAAGACTGGACGTCAACCATGGCTCTGCCACTTACTAGTCTCAAGTAAGTTATTCCACCTTCCATGCCTCAGTTTCATCAGCCATATGTGGGTACAAAAGTGACTCCCCTGCATTAAGTTGTGGAGACAAAAATTTACTTGTGATACGGCATTTAATAAATTATAACTCTTTAGTAACCACTTCCACCTGAAACATTGCCTAAGGAGTGGATAATTTTTCCCTAGAGTAGTTTTGAATAGTTGTTTTCTTATTTAAAAGTAAAATTCCCACTGAAGAAAAACTGCAAAGCTAAGAAAGTACAAAAAAGTGGTCTAGGGGAGATTGCCTCAAATGGTAGGCTACCCAGGGTAGCCTCCCTAACATTTTGGCAAATTACATTTCAGTCATTTTGCTATGTATGTTTTATGACATATTTTTAGAATAGTCACAAAATATAGAAAAAGTATAATGAAGAAAAATAGAAATCATAACTACCACCCAGAGTCAATCAATTCTATCATTTTGGCATATTTCCTTCCAATGTTTAGGCTAGTATCTCCAAAAATGTAATTGACTAATTGTAGTCATGCTGAATCCTTTTTTTTTTTTCAGGTAAATGTGATAAATTTCTATAAAGCATATTTTTCTTCTAATAAAACATTACTTACTATTTTCACCATCCTTAAGAGTCATGTTTCTGGTGTAATAGATATTCAGTCTTCTTCCACTGCTGGATGCAAAAGGAGAATATTTATCTTGAAAAAAAATTCAACAACAAATTTATGAACATCGAGCCTACTAAATTTATACCTTACAAATGAAAACATAAAACATAGTTCCTATACTGGCAACTCAAATACGTTTTTCTTTGTCTTCTCATTGCTTTACATATAAATTAGATATTTTGATTTACATGTCAGAAAATTTCATACAAAAAAATCCCAGCTTTTCTTGAAAAATGAGAATATTTGCAGCCTATACTCTCATCTTCTGGTGGCATCAGCTACACAGTGGTCACCCCTTTTCGATAGGGCTAATGCATTCCAGGTCACTAAATTCTCTACTACTCGCTATTTTTCTTCTGCCTGGCTCTTTTATTCTCCTGTGTTACTGGTGCAGCCCAGAAGTGTTTGAGTATCCATCCTCTGTTACACAATATCCAGGAGCTATAGCATAGCTAAATTGAAGCAATTTATTCTGAAGCTCATAGCTGTGCCAGTTATAAATAATGAAAAGAAAAAAGGTGAGAATAACAGGATACTCCATTATAAAAATGCTAAGTACAGGCTTAGGAATACCATATGGGGCATATTTAGATGCATTTCATTTAATGTAAAAGGACAAAATAAGGATAAGGCACAGATCTCCTAAAGATGTAATCATATATTTTAAGCTTTCAATATAATTTCTTAAGTGAATCCAGAAATTGATGATGCTAATAAAAGGATCCTATAACAATATAATAATCCTAACAATAATGAAGAGATAAATGAATTAATTTTTTTCCCCTTATCTGCTCCAAAGGTCAGAGTTAGCTGAAATAAATACTATGGGGCAACTTTGGAAGAGCTCAGATTTTACTCAATTTAGAGGGAAGAACTTTTTAATGGAGAATTGACCAAAACTAATAAACTAATTAATTTCCAGCTTCCTGAGATGCTAGGAAGAGTCGAGTGACTTAGTGGGGAGCTGAAGCAGGGATGTATGCATGTTGCAGCCAGGATGAGTCTCTGCCATAATCCTTCCCAGGCTCAAACTCTATGACATGATGAAGTATGTAGGTCTCTAGTCAGTCAGAAATTTGATCATAGAATAAAAAAAGAGAGGAAGAAATAACTCGACACTAAATCATGGGTAATCCAAGGGAATCTGAGAGTCTCCAGGACTCTGTCTTTAGTCCCCAGGACCTGTAGAGTTGCTATGGGTACAGAGGCCATGACAAAGTAGGCCACAAGAAGTGGTGAATAAAAGAAGCTGAAAGGGATCAGCATGGGCTGTGGCAAGAACTAGTGACTGGTTGAAAAGAGATCCATCTTGACATTGTTAAGTGATTAGTAAGTTTATATTTAATGGGTTAAAAAGTTTTTTATAGGTACAGAGCTCTACTTCATACCAAAAACCACATTAGCAGAGGATGGTGTCAATCACCAAGAGAAGAAAAGGGAAGTAAGAACGGCATAAAGAAGGAAGAGCATGTTCAATAATTATTCATAAAATCTTGACAAGCAGAGGAAAGAGAAAAGCATTCCATACCTTGTGTCTGAATTTTGAAAACATCAGCTTTCTCCTTGAGGATGAGACCCAGAGCTCCTTGGCATAAAAACTCCTTGGCTATAGGCTTCCGACTAGGCAACAGTTCTTCGCGGTGTTGAGGGATAAAATCAGTGTGCAC
The DNA here is from genome assembly GCA_004027375.1 of Macroglossus sobrinus. Classification (NCBI taxonomy): domain Eukaryota; kingdom Metazoa; phylum Chordata; class Mammalia; order Chiroptera; family Pteropodidae; genus Macroglossus; species Macroglossus sobrinus. Next base: position 131,390 of record PVKZ01001471.1, on the reverse strand, counting down.
GTTCCCGGCTTCAAACTCTGGGTGGCCAGACAGGGTGTGGAGGAAGTCAATGTTGGTGTGCAGTCCGACGATCTAGGAAGAGAATAAGGCCCATGTCCCCAGTGAGTGGAGAAAACAACATAGTCAGAAAACATTTTTATGGCTTCCGCTCTTTCTGCTAAGCATTTTCTACTATGGACAACGCTCAGAAAAACAAAACAAACAAACAAAAAGTCCACTTCACATCGCTATATATCTAGACTTACCATTTAAAACTACATTTTACTATGATAAAGAGGACACAGGAAATGATGTTAGTGTAGGTAGTGTGGAGACATTTAGTTGACTCAGGTTAGAAAAGTGATAACTATTAAGAGACTTAAAAGACATTTATTTGCAAGATATTGAAGGCCTACCACTTAGAACACTCTCACAACAGAGGACCACTGGTAATAGAGGGCAGAATTCCTACACTGGGGAGGGGACAGAATTAAATAACCTCAAAAGAGCTTCCTTCCAACAATGAAATCCAAATTTTACACATGGATATAAAAATAAAAAAGATATAAAACTTAACCCAAAGCTACTCAATAAATGGAACCAAGGGCAAGACCGGCTATCTGAGTCTTGAGTTTATTCATTCACTGATTCATTCATTCATTCATTCATTCATCCATCCATCCACTTAATAGCCATTTCCTGAGCATCCTTTAGGTTCTAGGCCCTGATCCAGATACTGGGGACACAGTGCACAAAAAACCAGACCAAATCCTTGCCTTTGCAGAGCTTACATTCTAGGGATAGATAATAAATGATATCTATAAACAAATATCTAATATAATGTCAGGTGATATGAAGAAAAACAAGGGTAATTAAGGGGACAGAGAACAGCTAAGTGCCTATTTCAAATGGGGCAGCCCAAAGAAGACTCTGAGGTGAGTGAGCAGGGGCAGCAGACAGTGAGGAGGGGGTCTGTGATCATGTACAGTTAAAACATTCTGAAAGAAAACAGGAACTAATGGCACTGTGCTATCCATGCCTAAGGAATGGCAGGAAGGACATTGTGGTTGGAGTCACAGATATCAGAGATTTGATCAAAATAATGACATACAACAATTTGAATACCATGGGCTAATCAGAAATCTTTCCATGAAGCCCCCTCAGCTGGTACTTACTGCACCAAGAAAATTAATGTGCTGCAGAAAACAACATATTATCATATGGATAAAACTGAACATAATTTTTTTTCTCCGGAGAAAAATAATACCAGACTGTAGGCCACACTTGCACAGCTGGACTTATCTACATGATGGATAGGAATCTCGTATCAGATTTCCCTGAAGCATAACACTGACACTAACAGTTTTAGTCTGTCTTTTCTAGCTGTATCACGAAGTCCTCATATCCTATTCTGACCCATGAGAAATTCTCCCATGTGAAATTATTTTGTTCGTGACATATGGGTAATTAATTTGTAGAAATATGTTGACAAAGACAAAGGTTGACCCATCATGACAGACATGCTTGGCTGTAGAGATATCAGAGCATTGCGGACAAACATGGTCCCAGGTCACTCACATGGTACTGACGAAGGCTGCACCTCAGTTTTGTCAAGGCCGCCTGGCGATCTGCAGCCCACACGACCAGCTTTGCAATCATGGGGTCATAATGCACTGACACTTCATCTCCTAAAATTGAAAAACCACATAACCACTCAAAGTCAAAGCTAAAAAGATAAAATATGACAAGCAAGATACTCTGCCAGGGCTTTATATACACTTACTCCTCAAAAAACACTGCATGATAGATATTATTATCACCATTTTATTCATGAGGAACTGAGGCTAATAGGGGTTTAAAACTTATCATAAGTCTATGGAGGGTGTGGCCATCCAAGAGCACCAGCCCCTAAAATTGTGGTTCAATGACACACAGACTGGCTTTCTCAGCCTCTCTTCTTCTGAACCTTCTTTTCCTTTCTCATTTTGGAAGTCAGTGCAAAATCTCTCTATCCTGTCATTTCATAATCACCTCTGCCCTTAGCATTCCCTTCCTTCCACCCTGTTTCCTCATCAGAAAAATAAGGATACTAATTTCTCTATCCTGTAGTTGTTGGGAGGGTTGACGATAAACTGCCTGAGCTGATAAACAAATAGCAGCTATTATTATGATAATCTTAGAGAACGAGAATCTGAACCATGCACATCTCGCTGGTTAGAAATGGTTCAATTAAAAAGGATGTGGTGTATTATAAAATACACTATTCCAGAGCCTTTTTGTGATTTGGCAGGTCACTTGACCCCTGTGAAACCCAGGGTCTTCATCTATAAAATCAAGGGATTGGATTATACTCCCTTCGTCCATCCATCTATCCATTCTTCCACCTACGCACTCACTCACCCACCAACACACACTGAATACCTTCTAGGCCTAGGCTTGAACAAGGTGCTATAAATATACCACAGAAAATACAGCCCCCTTCTTAAAAATCTTACAATCTGGTGGGGGAAGCTAGACAAGAAGTACATTACTATAAGATAATGTAATGAGGGCAATGTCTGAGGAATGCACAATGGGCTCAGGAAACACGGAAGAGTGCTGGGGGAAGCTTCTTGGACTAGATTATTCTTCCCAGTGCCAAGATGTAAATCTGGGAGTCCTTCTCAGAATCACATCTGTTAACTTTTGAGTACCTTTATTAAATTACTATGCAAGCTTTGCTTGCCCCATAGGTTCTTTCTTTTCTATTGCAAGGGCCCTCTTTTCTCTCCAGGATGTTAAAAAATTTATTGACTACCACATCTTGCTGTGGCTTATCCAGAGCTATCAAAGTGTTGCCAATTTATCATTAAGAAGTCTTAATTTCACATTTTGGCTTTCAAGACCCTATATGATTTGCTCTCAAGCTATGTCTCCAGCCACATCTCTAACTACTTACCATCTTGAATCATTTTTCCGGCCACATGTTTTCTTATAGTTCTTCGAACATACCTTTAGTTAAGTTCTTTTCTTCATTTTTCTTTGTAGTTAAATCTGCCTAATCAGATCCACTCTAGATTTCCTTTCCAAAACATCTCTTAATTATATGAGCCTAACATGATCTCTTAGTCCTGAGAATTCTTATATTCCATCATCACCATCTGTGTAACTTCTCTGCAACCAAAGTTAAGGTGGCAGTAGACAGTGGTGGCTCAGAGTGCAAACTCTGGAGCCAGACTATCTGGGTCTGAATCTTGGCTCCAAGGATGACCTTGGGCAGTCACTTAACTTCTCTGTGCCCCGGTTCCTCATCTAGAAATGGGGGTGATAATACTTACTCATAGGGTAGTTCTCATGGTTGAAAGAGCCCAGAGAAAAATTACCTATAATGGCACCTGTATTTAGGAAGTGGTAAATAATTGTGAGTTATGGCTATTGTTATTAACCATATGCTGAATTGTGATAACTCTTGCATTGCTTTTTACTTTTAAATTCATTTTATTATTGCTTAGTTTCCACTAAATTTGTACATTAATTCTCCAGCTTGACTTGAAGGCAGAGTGCCTCAAGCATAGAAAATATCAGTCACCTTAAATTATTTCAAAGTAAAAATGTAAAATGGTACTCATAAAATATTTGTTGCTTAGGTTTGACCAAGTACTACTGCATTTGAAAAAAGAGAGTATTGTTTGAAAATACTAGTCATTCCTTAAAATTAACTATTCCAGAAGGAAAAATAGAGATTAATGAGAAATCAATTAAATCCTTTATTTTAAAACACACTAGACATTTCCACAAGACCCAGTCCAAAAATAAAAATGCATTAAAAATTTTAAAAGACTTATTGTTTTACTTCACTGTACCTTGTCGTACACCAGTTTCAATTCTAGTGGAAAGGTCTGCTTGAGGGGTAGACAGATGTACTAATGGCCCAACCCCTGGCATGAAGTTATTGTGCGGATCTTCTGCGTATATTCTAGCTTCAAACGCATGGCCCTGCAGAGCTATTTCTTCCTGGCTCAAAGGAATCTTCTCTCCTGCTGCAATCTGGTAATAGAAGAGTATGTGTTTCTTATGAAAATCCACCTTAAAGCAGCTATGAGACTACTAAGTTGGTGGGCTTGCCTTTTTCTATGTAAAATATACATTTGGGCTTTACAATGAAGCCAAATAAATATTATTTTATCCATCATTTGAGTACTGGGAAAAAGTAAAAAGAGATTAAAAAACAGGTGCAACTGGAAAATAATGTATTAATTACAATGGGTTTAAGAGTTTTAAAATAGAGAAAGCAAGCAAACTGACAGAAATTATAAATATAAAAATCAGTGTTTTTTCACATATAATTAAAACTAAAATTTCTTTCTGGCAAGATAGTCTCAGTTTTCATCTAAAACATTAGAACTCAGTTATCAAATCTAAATTTTTAATAGTAAATTACTAGTTGGTGTTTAGGACTATAATCACAGTTATGGATAAAGTGTGACATCACTCATCCTTGTAATCTTCATCGGCAAATGAGTGATAAAGCAAAACAGAAAGGGGAACATAAGTTTTTTCAATTTTATTATATTTATGTATATTGCATGGCACCAGATTACAAACAGGATGATCATTACTGTTCAACACTACTATAATTATTATTATTTTGGCCATTATGTACCAACACTACAAATCTCTTCTCTAATTAGTGTAATTTAGAAAAGGCTACTGAAGGACTTGCTGTCACACTCTCCCCTTAAGTTTTCCTCCAAGATGAGAAAATGACAAAAGAGAAAGCAAATGGTACAGGGGAAAAAAATTCTAAGTAACTTAGCATCACATTGAACTAAACTGGTAAGTATAAAACAGAGGCAAAGATTTAATCTCTTTACATCTGAAAAACAAGAAAATTCTTTAAATAAGACAAATCAAAAACTACAGCAGTTAAGAATAAAAGGAAAATGTCTTTATCGCATGGTGTTTTAAACCATAGATTCTGCAACCATATTCCTTAGAATTTGATATGCCATGATTTCAAGATTCTGGACTCTCTTGAGTTGCTCCTTCAGATAAAAAATCCTCCTTTTCCTTGAATTCTGGAAACATAAGCACCTCCTCTAGAAGTAACTAAATCAACTAAGTTTTCTTGACATCCACTAACACTTACTAGCCTGATGTGCCTGCTTTTCATTAGCTCCCAGGGCTACATAAGCCCAGAAGAATCTTTTGGCTCAATTAAAACCACCAAACACCCCCAAGGAAATAGTAAAAGGAACATCATATTATTGTCCACAAAAGTTCTGAAAAGACAAAATTATCAAAATAATCAAGACTTTAGCATCACAACATCAAAACAACAATTTAGATTCAGGATACCTAAAAACCAAGAATCCCAAGAGATCTAGAATTTTTATACAACTTGAAATTTTTATTTTATATTTTAAAAAAGGCTGAGTTAAAAGCTATTATTTTCAAAAAACACAGAGTTGTTATTATTATAACATTCAAAGTAATATGCTTTGTGGAACTGTGGTTTAGGTCAGTGCTTCTCATACTATTTATAATAAAGGAACAGTTATGGACTTACACATTTGGAAAATCAGTAGATCTATCATAGGAATGCCAAAAATACTTTAAAAACTTCTAAATATTTACTGTGAATGTCCATACTTATCCCACCTTGGCCTGCACAGTTTGTAAGTCAGCACTTGTAAATGGACCACTCACTCTATTGGTCTAGACCAGTGGTCCCTAACCTTTTTGGCACTAGGGATCGGTGCTCCTATGATAATCTAATGCCTGATGATCTCAGGTGGAGCTGAGGCAGTGATGCTAGTGCTAGGGAGAGGCTGCAAATAAAGATGAAGTTTTGCTCATTTCCCGGTTGCTTACCTCCTGCTGTGAGGCCCGGTTCCTAAAAGGCCACAGACAGATACCAGTCCACAATCTGGGGGTTGGGGACCCCTGGTCTAGACCATTCCCTTGGTTCTTCATTCCCATCTCTGCCTTAACTCATTTCACCTTGGCTAGTATCTGTCCTGCCTCTAAAATCTAATGATGGACTGGCCCAGAATAAGGTGGCATCAGGTACAGTACAAGCCTTTGGCATTGAGATAATGCAGTCACAAGAAAGTCTCAGTGGCAGCAGTCACCTGCTGGTTGCTCCATGTCTGAAGGGAAATGATGGTAACTGACAGATTAGAAATCTGTGTTCACAGTGACAATAATGACATAGCGTCAAATGCAGTGTCACCTTTAACCTCTCATTTTCCTATCCTCATCATAACCAGCAAGAATTGAACTCTTGTCCAAAGGCGACACCTTCTTTTAGAAGGCCATCAGGTACTGTATGCTAGAGACCAATATTCAAAAGGAAAAGTATCCCCACCTTAAACTGCCACTCTACCAAGTCAATTCCTGTGATCATTTCGGTAATAGGATGTTCCACTTGCAGTCTTGTATTCATCTCCATGAAGTAGAAATTGTGCTTTGGGTCCATAATAAACTCCACTGTTCCTAAAAGATAAAATACAATAGTCATATTTCAAAAGTTGATAATCAGTAGCAAATAAAAACTTTCCATGATATATCACAGAATTTTAGCATTGCTTTCTTTCAAAGGTAAACACTTTGTATTTCGTAAAGAAAATCTCAGTTTATAGCAATAAATAATTCTGAGTCAAAAATAGGAAGTCATATGAAATTTTGAAACAGAAAAAAATACTCTGGGTTTTGAGCAAATGGTAAATAGTTTCAGCTAACACAGCAGTGAGAAGATGGTTGGACCATGTGTCACTGCTTCACTGCACCTAGATCCCTGGGAACCTTCCCCTATGACATCCTATGTCACTCTAACCTGATAAAGAAAAATACATTTTTTTTTTCCTGATTGTGGGCTTTTGGAAGTTTCTTTTACAAGTGCTTTTGCTGGTGACCCATGGAAAGATTGCTTAGCAACTTAACTTTATGTTTATAATGTCTTATCTATTGGCATTTTATTAAGCACTACAAAATTTCCCCCAGCTCTATTAAGGTATAAAATTTATCCATTTTAAGTATACGTGTACTGAGTTTCAGTAATTGCATACAGTCATGTAACCACACCTGCAGTGAAAGTACAGATTATGTCCATCATCCAACATGTTCCCTTGTTCCCCTTTGCAGTCAGTCCTTTCTCTAAGCTCCTAGTTCCAGACGACCACTAGTTTGCTTTTTGTCATTAGTTTTTTTCTAGAATGTCATATAAATAAAATATAGAATATAGTATTTTGTGTTTGAATTTCTTCCACTTAGCGTAAAGTTAGTTCCATATACAACTGACTCTTGAATAACATGGGTTTGAACTGCGCAGTCCACTTATGCATGAATTTTTTTTTCAATGAACATATTGGAAAAATTTTTGGAGATTTGAGATAATTTGAAAAAAACTATAGATAAACATGTAGCCTAGAAATATTGAAAAACTGAGAAAAAGGTATGCATGAATGCACAAAATATATGTAGATACTACTCTATTTTATCGTTTACTACCATAAAGTATAAAACAATCTATTATAAAAAGTTAAAATTTATCTAAACTTACACATAATTATAGACTGTACATGATGCCATTTGCAGTCAAGACAAATGTAAACAAATCTAAAGATGCAGCATAAATCATAACTGCATAAATTAACTGTAATACATACTGTACTACTATAATAACTTTGCAGCCATCTCCTGTTGCTATTGCAGTGAGCTCAGGTGTTGTGAGTACCCATTTAAAATGCCTGGTGACACTAATCATCTCCTCATGAGCAGTCTGTCTCTCAGTAAATTATGTATCGAAATGAAAAGTGACCCCTCACAGTTCATGCATATTTTTTCCTGTGTTTAGTGCAAAATTGTAAACTTTAAATAACACCATGGTACCCATACGAAGTGCCATTAATGATGATGGAAGTGGTCCCAAGAAGCAGAGGAAAGTCATGACATTATAAGAAAAAGTTGAATTGTTTGATATGTACCATAGAGCAAGGTCTGCAGCTGTGGTTGACCACTATTTCAAGATAAATGGATTCAAAATAAGGACAGTTGTAAAAAAAAAAAAAAAGAAAGGAAGGAAATTTGTGAAGCTGTTGCTGCAGCTACACCAGCAGGTACAAAAACCTTGCACTTTTTGCTAAATATCATTTCATCTCATACTGAAAATGCAGCTTTTATATGGGTGCAGCATTGCTACAAGAAACACATACTTATAGACTCTAATATGATTCAAGAAAAAGCAGTCTTTATATGACAACTTAAAGCAAAAAGACAGTGAAGGCTCTAAGCTGGAGAATTGAATGTCAGCAAAAGATGGTTCTAGGAAGAGGTTTGGGTTAAAAAAAAATATATCAAGGTAACAGGGGAAGCAGCTTCTGCCAACCAAGAGGCAGCAGATGTGTTCCCAGACACCACTAAGAAAATCAGTGAGGAGAAAGGATATCTGCCTGAACAGGCTTTCAATGTAGAAGAAAGGTGCTATTGTCAGAAAAAAATACCACAAAAGACCTTTATTAGGAAGGAGAGAAATGAGCACCACGATTTAAGGCAGGAAACGAAAGGCTAACTCCACTGTTTATGCAAATACAGTTGGGTTTATAATCAGGATTGCCCTTATCTATAAAACTGCTAACCCCTGAACCTTACAGGGAAAAGATAAATACCAGCTGCCAGTCTTTTGGTTGTACTACAACAGAAGGCATGAACAGTGAGAACCCCCTTTCTGGATTGGTTCAATCGAAGCTCTGTCCTTGAAGTCAGAAAGTACCTTGCCTGTAAGAAACTGCCTTTTAAAGTTCTTTTGATATTGGATAATACCGCAGGCCACCCAGAACACTATGAGTTTGACATCAAAGGCATCAAAGTGTTCTACTTGCCCCCAAATACCATATCTCTAGATCAAGGGGTCATTAGGACCTTTAAGGCTCATTACACACAGCACTCTATCGAAAGGGTTGTGAGTGCTATGGAAGGGAACCCCAAAAGACAGAATAACATGAAAGTCTGGAAGGAGTGTACCATTTAAGATGTCATTGTTGCTATATAAAAAAAAAGCTATCAAGCCTGAAAAACAAATTCCTGCAGGAGAAAACTGTGTCCAGATGTTGTGCATGATTTCATAAGATTCATGACAGAGCCAATCAAGAAAATCATGAAAGATACTGTAAATATGGGGAGGAAAAAGTGAGGGGTGAAGCATTTCAAGATATGGATCTTGGAAAATTTGAAGAGCTAATAGATACAACACTAGAGGAAATTAAAGATGACTTGATGGAGGTAAGTATTTTCGAACCAGTGCCAGATGGTGAGGAAGATATAGAAGAAGCAGTGCCAGAAAACAAATTGACATTAGACAATTTGGCAGAAGCGTTCGTTATTCAAGATTGCTTTAGACTTCTTTCATGACACTGGACCCTTCTATGATATGGGCACTAAAGCAAATGATGAAGAAGGATTGGTACCGAATAGAAACATTTTTAGAGAAATAAAAAAGCAAAAATGTCAGACAGATATTATGATGTATTTTGTAATGTTACACTGAATGTGTCTGCTTCTCCTGCCTCTTCTTCCTCCTCTGCCGACTTCTACCTCTGCTAGGCCTGAGACAGCAAAACCAAACTCCCTTTTTCCACCCCCTCTTCAGCCTACTCAATGTGAAAACAATGAAGATGAAAAACTTTAGCTGGCCCACTTCCACTTAATGAATAGTAAATAATCAGCATGCTATATAGTTAACAAACTTATCTGTTGTGTATGTGTGTGACTGTCTTCGTTTGAAAATCTAACAACTAAACAGCAAAAACTGCAAGAGATGTTTTTGTGTCATTATCATTGCCTAAGTATTCGTCATGTAAAACACTGTGTGCAAGCCTTGTATTGAAGTGGATAGCCTATCCTTACATAAGCATAAGGTGAGTGAATTTCACATTTTAATTTTATATAAAATTAACAAATAATGTGTCACTTTTCTTACTGTTTTATAACTTTGCTTTCAAAAGTTATATTACTGTACAGTATGCTTCTCGCACATGATTGGAGAAGCTGGGTAGGTATTAGCCTATGACCACAAGTAAGTGGTTTTTAAAAAATGTAACAATGTTTCCAATATTGTATTATAAATGTGACTATAATACTGTATGTCATAAAAATTTTGATTCACTTGTTAGTGTATAGGCTAGGCTACTGTGAAGCAATCATATCAGTTGCACTAGACCACCACAAAGTAATGGCATTGCAGCTTCTTTGTTATCAATGTATGAATTATTATCTGTAAATAAATATTAATTTATTTTTCATATTAATCTTTTAATTTTTGATATCTAACATGTATAACACTTATAGTGTTTTGTATCATATAAGACCATATTAATGTAGGTACTGACAGATTCATCTTATTAACAGATGATGTAAACTTATAGTATTGATAATACAGTAAAATACTGTAAATGCGTTTTCTCTTATGATTTTAATAACATTTTCTTTTTTTCTAGCTTACTTTACTGTAAGAAATACAGTATATCATACATATAACATATACAATATGTGTTAATTGACTGTTTTGTTACATTATCAGTAAGGCTTCCAGTCAACAGTATGCTATTAGTAATTAAGTTTTGGGGGAGTTAAATGTTACACATGGATTGTCTACTACGTAGGGGGTTGGTGCCCCTAACCCCTGTATTGTTCAAGGGTCAACTGTAATTTAAAACTGTTTTTCAAACTCTGGGTCACAATTCATTAGTGGATGGTAAAAATTTAGTGAAGTCTTCCAAGTTTCCAGCATGTGAGGAATTTAGAAGTCACCATTCTGTCCTGACAACAAAAGCTGAACAAACTGAAAAAAATCAACAAGTCTTCTTAGAGCCATCAGAGATGTGAGGTCACAAGACAAATCAAGGCCCCCAAAACTAGAGAGACAGATAGGCAAATACAGAGATTTACAACTTGCTGTCCAGAAATTTACAAGCAAAAAAACCTTTGCAGGAATAAGTACCAGAGCAGGAAACCAGGACTGTAATTGATGAATTGCTGGAGGCTCAGTATGGACATTCTGAGACTTAATAATCCCATGGGGGCCTAGTCATGGGAGTAGGGGAAGGGTATCCTCATATTTTTGTGACTTTTACATCTAAGAGCTCCATCAGGTCCTCACAGTGAATACTGGAGAAAAATCTCTGTGAGCTTCCAGATATGAGAGGGGAAACGGAACCTTGTGAAGTATGATGAAGTTCTGTTCTTAACAAAATCTGCCTTTAAGAAAAAGTATTGAAAAAAAAAAAAAGAGAAAAATTATTTCACTAGAGCCTGCAAGCAAGAACACCAGAGTGAAATATTTAAAGTATTGCGAGGGGGAAAAAAAATCACCAACTAGAATTCTGTGTCTTGGGAAATTATCCTTCAAAAGTGGAGAAATAAAGACTCTTAGAACAACAAAAATTGAGAGAATTTATAGGCAGATTTGTCTTGCAATAAATGATAAAAGAAGTTCTTTAGAAAGAAGGAAAATGATATACTGTCAATACTCCAAGAAGATATAACAATCCTCAATGTGGATGCACCTAAAAACAGTGTGTCAAAATACATGAGGTAAAACCTGAGAAGTTCAAAGAGAAGTAGATGAAACCACTAATACAGGTGGAGACTTTAACACCCTCTATCAGAAATAGACAAATGCAGTAGGCAGTAAATGAGTAAGAACATAATTAAACTCAATAGCACCATCAATAAACTAGATATAATTGATAGCTATACACTACTTCATCCAACAACAGCAGATTACATATTCTCAAGCTACATGGAACATTCACCAAGGTAGACCACATGCAGGGGCATAAGAAACACTGTAGCAAATTTAAAAGAATAAATATCATACAATGTCTGCTCTCAGACCACAATTAAACTAAAAATCAATAAACTGAACTAAAAAATCATTAACAGTAAGATAGCTGAAAAAATCCCCAAATATTTGTAGATGAGACAACACACTATTAAATAACACCAGGTTAAAAAAAAAAAAAACTCAGGAGAAATGAAATGAAAATGGAAATACCTTGCGACAACATGGATGGACCTCAAGATAATCATGATAAGCAAAATAAGCCAGACAGAAGAGTTGAAAACCACATGATATCACTTATATGTGGGATATAAACCTAAAAGCAACAAACAAAGAGGACAAACAGAGACTCATGGACATGGCCAATAAACTATGGTTAGCAGAGTGTGGGGGGCGGGGTGATGGGGGAAGAGGGAGGTAGATGGGTTAAAAGTGGTCAAATATGTGGTGACAGAAAGAAATCTAATGCGAGGGGAATGCACAGTGCAATATATATATGCCCTACTGTTAAATTGTACACCTGAAACTTACTGAATTTCATTAACCAATGTCACACACACAAAAGTTTTTAAAATAAAAATTAAAAAAAAGAAAATGGAAATATAACATCAAAACTTTTGAGATGCACCAAAAACAGTGCCTAGAAGGAGATTTATAGAATAGAATCCATATTCTTAAGAGAAAAAACTACATCTAACCATATTTAAAAATTAATAACCTAAGCTTCCATTTTGGGGAAAAATGGAAAAGAGCTAATTAATTCCAAAATAAGCAGACAAAAAAGAAACAAAAATTAGAGTAGAAATATATGATATTGAAAACAGGAAATAGAGAAAATCAACAAAACCTAAAGCTAGTTGTTTGAAAAGATCAACAAAATTGATAAGCCTCTAGCCAGGCTATAAAGAAAAATAAAGATAAGACAAAAATATTGGAAATTAAAGAAGGAACATTAAAAGGATAATAAAGAAATATTATGCACAATTCTATACCCACAAATTTGATAACCTAGATGAACGAATTCCTTGAAAGACACAATGTGCCAACACTCAACACAAGAAGAAACAGACAATCTGAATAGGCCTATATCTATTAAAGAAATTGAATCAATCATTAATAAGCTTCCAAAACAGAAAGCAGCAGGCTCAGATGGGTTCACTGGTGAATTCTACAAAATATTTAAATAAGAAATTATACCAATTCTCTATAATCTCTTCCAGAAAATAAAAGCAGACAGAATACTTCCTAACTCATTCTATGTGGCCAGCATTATCCTAATACCAAAACTAGACAAAGACATTATAAGAAATCTACAGACCAATATCTCTTATGAATAAAATTGCAAAAATCCTCATCAAAATATTAGTGAATCAAATCCAACAGTGTTTAAAAAGAATTATCCACCATAACCTGGGATTTATCCCAGATATGCAAGGCTGGTTCAACATTTGGAAATCAATTAATGTAACCCATCACATTAACAGGCTAAAGAATCACATGATGGTATCAACAGATGTAGAAAAAGCATTTGATGAAACCCAAAATACAATTATAATAAAAACTCTCAAACTAAGAACAGAGGTGAATTTTCTTGATAAAGATTTACAAAAAAACCTTCAACTTACATCATATTAATGGTGAGAAACTAGAACTTTCTCACTAAGATCAGAAATAAGGCAAGGATGTATGTTCTCACCACTCCTTTTCAACATTGCGCTGTAAGTCCTAGCTAATGCAACAAGAAAATAAAATAAAAGGTATACAGATTTAGAAGGAAGATATAAAACTGTCTGTTCACAGATGACTTGATCATATATGTAGATATCTGAAAGAATCAATAACAAAAAACTCCTGGAACTAATAAGTAATTATACCAAAGTGGCAGGATATAAGATTAACATACAATCGTTTTCCTTATACATCAATGATGATTCAGTAAACTTGAAATTAAAAACACATTTACATTAGCATCCCCCCAAATAGGTATACATTTTATAAATTATATACAAGATTTATATTAAAAAATTATACAACTCTGATAAAATAAGTCAAAGAAGAACTAAATAAATTGAAAGATATTCCATGTTCATGGGTAGGAAGACTCAATAGAGTCAAGATATCAGTTCTCTTAACTTAATCTATAAATTCAATGCAATCCCAATTAAAATCCCAGCAAGTTATTTCATGGATATCAAAAAACTGATTCTTAAACTTATATGGAGAGGCAAAAGACTCAGAATAGCCAACTCAATACTGAAGAAGAACAAAGCTGGAGGACTGAAACAACCTTACTTCAAGACTTATTATAGAGCTACAAATCAAAACAATAAAGTACTAGTGAAAGAACAGATAAATAGATCAATGGAACAGAATAAAGAGCCTAGAAATAAACCCACATAAATACAGTCAACTGATCTTTGAGAAAACAACCAATGATGCAAAGTAGTCTTTTCAACAAATGATGCTAAAACAACTGGACATCCACATGCAAATACAAATAAATAAACAAACAAACAAACAAACAAACAAACAAATAAATAAATCTAGACACAGATCTTACACTTTTCACAAAAATTAACTCAGAATGGATCATAGACCTAAATGTAAAACCCAAAACTACAAAACTCCAAGGAGATAACATAGGAAAAAACCTAGATGACCTCAGATATGGTGATGCTTTTTTAGATACAACAAAAAATGCACAGTCCATGGAAGAAATAATTGATAAAGCAGATGCCAAGTAAGCATATGAGAAGATGCTCCACATCATAATTCATCAGGGACATGCAAATTAAAACGATAAGATACCACTACACACCTATGAGAATGGTCAAAATTTGGATTGGTGAGGATGTGGAGCAACAGGAATTCTCATTGCTGCTAAGAATGAAAAGTGGTATATATACTTTGACAACCGCTTGGCAGTTTCTTATGTAACTAAATATAATCTTACCACTCGATCCAGCCATCCTGCTCCTTGGTATTTATCCAAATGAATTGAAACTTATGTCCATGCAAAAATCTGCACATGGATGTTTATAGCAGCTTTATTTATAATTGCCAAAATTTGGAAGCAACCAAGATGTCCTTCATTGGGTGAGAGGATAAACAAACTGTGGTACATCCAGACAATAGAATGTTATTCAGTGCTGAAAGGAAATGAGCTATCAAGCCATGAAGAGACATGGAAGAAACTTAAATTCATATTAGTAAGTGAAATAAGCCAATCTTAAAAAGCTACATGTTGTATACTTCTAAGTATATAAAATTCTAGAAAAAGGCAAAACTATGGAGGCAATAAAAACATCAGTGGTTATCAGGGGTTGGAGGCAGGGAAGGATGAAGAGCAGAGAGCACAGGATTTTTTGAGCAATGAAACCACTCTGTATGATACTACAATGGTAGATACATGTTATTAAACATTTGTCCAAACTCAGGATGTACAACGTCAAGACTGAAACCTAATGTGAACTATCTTCTGTGAGTGATAATGATGTGTCAGTATAGGTTTATTGATTATAACAAATGTACCACTCTGAGATAGAATGCTGATAGTGGGGAGACTGTGTGTGTGGGGAAATATCGGTATTTTCTGCTCAGTTTTGCTGTGAGCCTAAAACTGCTGTAAAAAATAAAGGTTATTAGTTTTAAAAATGCAAAAAATCAATTTAGTGATTTTAATTTAAATAGGAGAGAAAATATTAAATAATATTATACATAATTAAGATAAGTACTATTTTGTGAAATATTTTTTCAAAAATATGAATATAAATACAAACATGTATAAATATGGGGTCTCAATACAAAATATATTTCTTCTGTAGATCTGGTCAAAAAAGTTTGAAAGTCACTGATGTAAGAGATATGTTTCATTTGTCTCTGAAACATAAATAATTGTTTCTCCTTCTCTATTAGAAACAAATCTAACAAACCTGCGCCGACATAATTTACAGCTTTAGCAGCTCTGACTGCAGCTTCTCCAAGCTTTTTTCTTACTTCGGGTTTAATACCCGGCTATAAAAAAATATTTAAAATAAATTTCCATTAGTACCTAACCCCACTAAAAATTTCCATTAAGATTTAATATTATATTTCTGTGTATCAAGTATTGCATTAAAGATATAATAAAGATAAAAAGCTAATGTTATACATGTCAGCAAGAAACACTGTCCTATACTACAGTTTAACTATCACAATTTTTGTTTAATTGACAACTGTTTAATGGTTCTGGTAATTTCTATGAATTACAGATATTCCTCAGCATTATTACATCTTTGTCCCCTGCAGCTACATAACAACTTTTATAACTATATGTCCACTTAAAATTAAACTGTTTCTATATGAAAACTTTGAATGATCCCTATTTTAAGATGATATAGCAATCTAAGTTATTTGCCCAATAATTATCTTGGAATAATGGTGAACCTTGAGATTCCAAGTTAATATGAAAGGTTCATAAAAAGAAATGTATATCAATAAATAGGCAAAATTTTTAACATTTAAAAACTGTGCTTTTAAAGATATATATTTAAAAAGTCTGTTTGAAAATAACACTTTACTAAAATTATTGTTGACATTTACTTCAAAAGGTATAATATACTCTGCAGCAGAAATTAAAATTTGAATATGAGATTAACAAACTGATTAATCAGAAACTTTGGATCCCTGACCAAACAGAAATACATATTGATAAAAACATGTATGAAATCTCCTCTTATCCGTGGGATATACGTTCCAAGACCTCCAATATGTGCCTGAAACCCCAGAGAGTCATAAATTCTACATATGTTTGTTTTTTTTTTCCCTATACATACATAACTTTTCACTTAAAGAAAGCACTTTACAGCTTCTTTGGCATGTCTGAATTATCAGCGTCACTCCACTTGTACTTTGGAGCTATTATTAAGTAAAATATGGGTTGTTTGGACAGAAGTAATGTGATAGTCTATCATAACCAAGACAATTACTAAGTGACTACAGGGAGATACTTGGATCAACAAAGATTTTCCTAGAAACTATCCAGATGGAACATGGCCCTTTTGTGTCCTCTGTATGGCAGCCCCAGAACACCAATACCCTCCTCATCCCTAACACTGTGGTTGATTCCTATCCTTATATTACTACTGTGAAGTGGTTGTTCAGCAGGACTTAGGGAGAAATACTGGCTTTACAGATTTCTGATGTGAAAATCAGAATGACTGGGGTTTCTATTATAGAGAAGCCTACAAATTTCTTCACAAGGTCCTTACCGCTGGGGCTTCCTCAATGATTTTTTGATGCCTCCTCTGTATACTGCAGTCTCTTTCGAACAAGTACACAACATTGCCATGGTAATCACCAAATACTTGGACTTCTACATGCCTATTTAAAAGCGAACACAGATGTTAATATACTTTGATATAAATGACAAATATTACATTGATTGAGCCAAACTGTTGGCCAAGGTCACCAGGATTCTTCTATTTTTATTTTAAGTAAGATGGGATATTTTCACCTCAAAATAGAGGATATAAATTGAAAAACACAACTATAGTTAAAATTTTAAACACTTGATGAAAACCTTTCCATTTATTAGATGAATATTAAAGAAAAATATGAAATGACTGGGAAATAAGAAAAGACAGAAAACATAGGAGAATATCTTTATGACCTCAGATTAGGGGCAAGTTACAAAAAGTACAAACTGTTAATGGAAAGACAGATAAATCTTACTATATCAAAATTGTAAGTTATAACAAGATATAACAGTATATACAATATGATTAGCATAATATTAAAATATTACTAGAGATTATTAATACTTGGAGAATGAGATTATTAGTGACTTTGTTTTCTAACTTCTGTACTTTCCAAAAGTTTGTAATGTAGTCATATTACTTCTATATTTCAAAAAATATTATTGATGCCTATCATAAAGAAAGTATATGCCAGGTATTATATAGAGCAGTGGTTCTCAACCTATTTGGCACCAGAAACCGGTGCTCCTGTGAGAATCTAATGCCTGATGATCTGAGTAGAACTGAGGTGGTGATGCTAGCGCTGGGGAGTGGCTACAAATACAGATGAAGCTTCGCTCACTCGCCCACTGCTCACCTCTTGCTGTGTGGCCCAGTTCCTAATAGGCCATGGACCGGTACCGGTCCATAGCTCAGGTGTTGGGGAACCCTGATATAGGAGAAAATTAAAAAAGAAATATATGAGCAGAGCCTAATTTCCAAAAGCTTCCAGATACTGGAGGAAAAATTACAAGGTGAGATAATATATAGCTAATATTTCACAAGGAAAGAATTTACAACTTAAAAAAAATATGTTGTAGGCATTGAATTAGCCACTGAAATAGCTAGCTGATGTCTCCAAAATAATTCTAACTCAAGAGTATGCCAATTTGGATTGTGAGCCTATATTTTTTTGAAAAATTTACCTTAGAACCTCCTCTGTCTTTTTCTTACTTCCCACCAATAGCTGGCATATGCTGTGCTCTCCTAATCAACTGGACTTTTTTGAGGTTGACTTTTTTTTTTTAACTAACTCTAAATGAATTTAATTTATGAGCCATGCTCAGGGACATTTCTAAGCTTTGTACAGTCTGAAACAAAAACAATAAAGAATATAAAATTAGGTAGAGGATCTTGAAAGAGGCTCATGCTAAGGAAGGGCCTGAAGCTTCAGTTTGCTACCTTCAAGGTAAATTCATAAATGAATTATTCTTTATAAAGTCACTTGACTTATATCTATATATACCTGTATCTATATCTATGTATCTATATCTATACCTATACATATAAATTACCTCAAAACCTATTATATAGGAAGCTTATAATCAATATCATATTTTAAGAAATAGACATGAAAATGAAATTCCAGAAAATAAAAAAAAAATTAGAAATTTACATGGCATTTGCTATCACGGTAGCTAGAGGAGCAGTTTAGTATAGTGGCTTCGAGTATGGATTTTGAAGTCAGACTGCCTGGGTTCAAATCCAAGCTTCACTACTTCCTAGCCGGGAGACCTCAGACAAGTCACATGATGACTCTGTTGCCCAGTATCCTTACCTAAAAAATGGCAATAGTACCCACTGAATGGGATTCTTATAATCATTAGATTAGAATTAGAACAGCAAGATTAGTTAGTATGTGTAAAATACTTAGAATCTGGCACATGATAAGCACCATGTAAATGTGAGCTGTTAGTATTATTTGTTAACATATCACAAATAAAATTCAATTTCCATTTTCTATTTCCATTTTCTGAGCATCTCAACTGATGCTCATGGAATTCTGTAAAATACAGCTTAATTTCATCCAAGAATATTTTTTATTTTGAGAAGTTCATCAATAAGAAATGAATTAAATAAATTAACGGCATACCAATATCATTGAACCATTAAGCCCAATAAAAGAATGAGGTAGAGCCATATTTACTGACATGAAAAGCTATCTATGATATAATATTAGCATATAATAAATATTACATAAGATTCTATTCACTGTTCTGTATATATTTTGTTTTCTGTGTATATGTATAAATGTATCTATTCACGTGGAAAAGCCTGGAAGGATGCACATCATACTATAAAAGTGGTTACAGGGGTAACCTTTTATAAAAGGGGGTGGGATTGAGGGACTTATGTATTTACATCCTATTAGAACTTTTTATTTTATATAATGTGTGTGAATTTTTTTATATAATTAAAAAAATCTGAGCCAGAAATAAAAGCTGAATCTACCTTGGCATGTCCACAAACTTTTCAATCAGCATAGCATCATCATTAAAAGACTTTTTAGCTTCCCTCCGTGCTGAATCTAGCTGCTCTTGAAATTCTTTTTCGAATCTAGCAATCCTCATACCCTAAGGTAGAAAGATAGTTACGATTACAACATAAACAAAACAAAAAGACAAGCCTAAAATGGAAAACGCAAGCATGCATAATCTTACTTTTCCTCCTCCACCACGGACAGCTTTAATCATGATGGGATAACCAATTCTCCTAGCATGTTCTTTCAGGCATTGGTCTGACTTGTCCTCGCCATGATAGCCTTCTACAACAGGTACTCCAGCCGCAGCCATTATGAATTTGCATATGCTTTAGAACAAAAAAAAAAAAATCCAAAAACTGAGATGCCCCAATTCCGTAAAATATTTCAAATATAGCCCAGTCTATAAAATACAATGGAACTTTTTAAAGAAAACATCCCATAGAGAAAGAAAGGACTACTATGAGACAATGAATATTAATACAAAATTAAAATATGTTAATGTTTCTCTATCCAATTTTTCATGTGGTATCTCATCCCACCTTGTTTTTCTCTCCCCCACAAAGAATTAACATATTGGTTAGAAATACTAATTAGCTGAATATTTTCTGTAATTCACTGGAGTGGCAAATAAATACCTTATGCTTAAGACAACAAAAGAGTATAATTAACATGTCTATTACAGGTAAAACAAACCATTTCAATTGACCCTCCTATGTTTATATTTCAAAGATATAAACTCATACCTCTTTATTCCCATGTCTCTAATTGCAGATGAAGGAGGACCTATAAAGATAATTCCTTCTTGCTTACATAGTTCAGCAAATTCCATGCTTTCTGAAAGAAAACCATATCCTGGATGGATAGCCTAGAAGTGAGATATAAAAAGATAAGTTTACTAGTGCTCCATTGGCAAACTGTGATGCAGGTGAAGTCATCTTCCTCTGAGGAGGCCTCTCACTACCCCAGTAATAGAGGCACACTATGGTCTCTATTAAAATCTGTTTCCAAACAGATGTATGAAGCATTCATACAAAGGTTATAGAGCCTTACCTGACCAGAAGAATCTGTATTTTTTTTTATTGTGGTAACATATACATAACATAAACTACCATTATCACCACTTCTAAGTGTACAATTCAGTGGCATTAAGTATGTACGCAATGTAGTACAACCATTACCATCAACCATCTCCAAAACATTTTCATCATCCCAAACAGAAAGTCTGTGCCCATTAAACATTAAGTCCCCATTCCCTGGTAACAGAAGAATCAGTATTTTAATTTAAAATAATACTGCTATTAGGATATAATGTCAAGGAATACCTGTAAGTAGGGATAAAGATAAGGGAGATTTGTTGACTCTGCCTTCGTATAAAGCTGGACTAGCACTGAAACCATGGTACCCAAAAGTTGGAAAAGAGCACACTAGCACAATAATACCTCATTTATCTTCAGCTCATTATGTGCCCATGTCACCTTTCTAAAAAAAAGCTAAGAGGCCAACAAAAAGTCATATATTAAAGTCTATAAGTACTTTGGTGAAAGAGGACTCTGAGACTTTTGCCTAGCTACTTGCAACTTACTCAGTTTTAACAAATTTATTTATCTGGCTTTCTAGTTCACAGAAGAAGAAAATCAGTGACTGAAAGACAGCATGTTTTCTAAGAGCAAACATACTGACAGGAAAAAAGGAAAGAAACAGAGGAAAGAAAATAGCAGCTTACTTTAGCACCTTTATTCAAAAATTAATTGACTATATACATACACACACACAGAGTTCTATTTTGTTCCACTGACTTATATATTCATCCTTCTGATACCACATTATCTTGATTATGAGTTGTGAAATCCAAGAGTCTAAACCCTACAAATTTGTTAGTCTTTTCAGAATTGTTTTAACAATATACTAGGCCCTTTGGCTATTTTAGGAACAACTTGTTAATTTCTACAAAAAAGCATGTTGGGATGTTGATAAAGAATGCATTAAATTTATAGATCAATATGGAAAGAATTCCCATCTTAACAATACTGAGTCTTCCAATGATGTATGCATTCATTTATTGAGGATTTCTTCAATTTTACTCAGTGATGTTTTATAGTTTTCAACACATTGGTCTTGAACTACTTTTGCTAAATTAATTACTAAGTATTTGATTTTTATTGATACTATGATAAATGTAATTGTTTCCTTATTTCATTTTCAAAGTGTTTGTTGCTAGCCTCCCTTTTTTTAAAGATACCTAATTTGATAAAACTCCGATGAACCAGATACTCTCTCTTCATAACTAAGAAAAAAAAGCAGCCAACTATTTATGCATATAAGTTTAACCACACATTCTGGGAATGGCATCAACAAATTTAATTCTTCTCTGAGAGAACAATTTCATGTATACAAACCATAGTATTTTTGAGCATTTCAGTGAGTCAAAAACCAACATTACTACTACTGCCAGTGAACTAATTCCCTAGCCGTCAGGCATGTATTCAGCTTCCTGTTGGATTACAGAATTGCAAGCCTGTTCACGGTGTTCATTCCATAGTACTAATGTGCCTTTAACAGGAAAGAGAAAACTCGTAGCTCCTACTTTGAAATCTCTGTCAAAGCAATTTCTTTCACTCTTTCAGTTTGTATTTAGTCTGCTCTATGCTTGAGCATATATACAGATCCAAAGTCGGTGGTGGTGGTGGTGGCTCTGCCTTCAAGTAGAAATGAGATGTGTCCTATCCACGGTGGAGGGAACGAGTCATACTCTTTAAACTCTCATTACCAAGAATTTCCTACCCACATCTGTGATAGTTAACACATGGATTTCCTTTTGATCAACCAATTTGCTTAATCAAAACTTCTCATTAAACATATCTTCCCTTTTCCCAAATTTGCTCTATTCATTACAGTTATTTGACAATGATTTTAAAACACCTGTAATAAAGTTATTCATCTCTAGTGGCATATTAAAAAAACTGGAGCACTTTTACAAAACATTCATGCTTGGAAACTAATCTAGATAACTGAGGAAATGAGGCCTGCAAAAAGTAATTTTTCACTAAAATAATATATATACAAAAAAGTACACCTCATAAGTGTACAGCTTTTATATAGTTTTTATAAACTGAATACACTTGTGTAGCCAGCACTCAGAGGAAGAAACAAAACATCACTAGCATTCCAGAAGACCCCTCTAAGCTCCTCTCCAAGTTACCATAAGCCCCTCCCTTAAAGCCCTACACTTCTTTAAAAGACTCCTAAGGTGATTATAATTTAAGGCCAGTGCTTAGGACTACCAGCCAGAGAGGGTCTGAGACACAATCTAGAGAACTAGCCTAATGAAAATGCTTACCATTATACCTTCTACATTCTCTCAACACAGTCATGTTACCAGGCAATCAAACAGAACATTAGCTCACTTGTAAAGTTTGCTCTAGCATTTATAAAAATGCTTATGTCAAAATAGCCTCATTAAGAACAACTCTACAGTTGTAGCAAACTTCTTTCAAAATCATTATACACATTGTTAAATATCCTTTATTAGAACGATCAATAGGTTTCTTCTACAGTCAGTTAGAGCTAGGCTCGCTTCCCTAATTGGCAAGTATCCTTTTATTACAGAGCCTTATTAATTGTAACCCATCAAATTTCCTTTTCGATCAAAGCAGCCAATAACTAAAGTAGATTTCCTTGGCCTAAGTTTTCTATCCCCCAATAATAGCCACACATTACTTATTTTTTTGCTTTTAACCTTTGTTTTAACCACTGTCTTAATGTTTGCAAGCCATCTCAAATCTTGACTATCCAGGCAAAATGTGTGAAAACTATTTATTCTTTTCTCATTGTTTGTGTTATAGTATCTAACATAATACAAATTCACACAGACACCTAGCTGACAAATTCTCTGGAATTAGCATATCGTACATTTGTGAGAGGGTTGTTATTTAAACTAAAAAATGGTTTCAGCAAACCATCATTAAAAAGAGAGAGGATTTTACCTCTAAAGAGAAGACCGATTAGAAGAGAAAGCAATGATAAAATAAGCAAACTGGCTGGCCTACATGAAATTATTTTTAATTAATTAAAACGCCTGATTAAAAAAGTTTTCCTTTTCCCAAAATGTGAGACAACAAAGTTCTCATGAACAGAGAACAATTAGGATTGGGAGTCAGAAGACTCTTGTTTAATTATCTTTCAATAATGAGACAAGTTTTGCTTTCAAAGGACCTGGGGATCCTGATAAAAATTGTGTATTAAAATGTAAATTAAAGTGGGTTTGGTGTGAGGTATAAGAGTGCACTTCTATAAAGCTCTCAAATGATGCCATGGACCACACTTTGAGTAGCAAGACTAGATGATTTGGGATATCATGCAACCTTCTGTGCATTAGATTTTACATCTGAAAAATGGATGTAATGATACTATGTCATGTATGCTCAAACGCATGCTAAATACATGAAGTGATATTTACATTAAAGTCCCTGATTTCCGAAAGAATATATAAACCTACGTATTATTATCATCTCCTTACTCTACTATTGGTCTTTTACTCCCAGCAATAACTAAAAAGCTTTAAAAACAAGCATTTCATTTGATTATTTGTGTGTATAAATTAATGCCTAAGTTATTTAATCTAGAACTCTGATACTAAAGAAGAGAACACTGATGCAGGAACACACAAATACAAAATAGCTACATATATTCCTTAATTCAAACTAATAACCTCTTCCAGTTGCTAGGAGGTAAAATTGTAAGTCTCAGATATAGGTTCTTCTCAGTACAATAGAGATGAGGTGAAGCCAAGATATGCACTAAAATCGATAAACAAAATAAGAGCTTATTAAATCTAACAATGACTGGAACAGGAAATCAAATGCTAAAGGAAAAGGAAGACATCAGTGTGAATAGAGACAATGTGAAAGAAATTGTAAAAGGTGGGAATTAATGTGTCAGTGAAGGGCAAAGCTACTTCAATTCATTCTGAAACTGCAAAACCAGATCAAACTGGCCTTATCCTATTTCTTACAAAATACTGAGTTATTTTTCAGAAATAGAACAAAACTGCCCTCACGTAGCTAAAACATTAGTAGGGGGGAAAATGTTGCAAATTACACCTGGAAACAAAGTTTCTTTCCCCAGTTAACCTAAAAGACCAGACATAAATCTGAACCTGGAACCCTTCGAAAAGCAAAGAGTCTACTGTCCATCAAGATCTGGTGCTGAAACACTTTTAACCCTGGTTTAGGGAGACAGTTTTGAGCCTTGCCTCTGTAACAGTTTTGCCTGCTTTCTGTTATCAGCCCTACCCTTGCCCCCATCCCACCACTAGTCTGTCTACTCACCACCAGCAGCCACAAAGATCTTACTAAAATGTAAATCAGATCACTTCACTTCCCGGCTTAATATCCCCCAATAGCTACTTAGAATAAAATGCAAACTCCTTACCAAGGCCTATACTGCCCTAAATAATACTGCCTTTACCTCTCAGCTTCATCATCTGCTACCACTTTCTTCCTGTGTCAATTGGTTTTCTCTGCTCCAAATCTAACCTTCCACTATGCTTTGTGATAGGGCTCTGCAAAATTATCTTTTGTGTCAGCTGGCTTTCTGTTGGGTTCTGCCAGCTGGGGTCATGGCATGAAAACGAAGCAGGTAAACCTACCTACTCTCCCACCCAGTTCCAGGTTTCAGCTTCTTTTGGAACTCCCAGAACCATCCTCATTATGCCCCCGCGGCCAGGTAGGGCCCGGGCCCCTTCTCAGAGACCTGGGCAACAGTTGCCGAAGGTGCCTACTCTAACCCTCTTCCCCGGCCCCAAAGGGTGGTTGTCAATTTTTGTACCTTTTATCACTGGCTAATTTTAACAGACTTTTTTTTTTTTCTCTTTTAGCACTATAACACTGGTGGAATTAATTTCTAAATTAAATTCCCTCTGTTGAAATTTCTAATGAAATTTCAGTTTTATTGATTAGATACTGAATGACACAGTCCCTCATTACCTTTACTTTATCCACACTGAATATTTTTGTCCCTTGAACACCAAGCTTCTTTTCATCTCAAAGTATTAGCAGTCCCATTTGCCTGTTACTTCCTAGTCAAGTTCTTCATATGGCTTGCTCCTCATCAGTTGGGTCTCTGTTCAACTGTCACCTCCTCAGAGAGGCCTCCACTGACCACCCTATTCAAATGCATCTCTTAATCAGTCTTTATCCCTTCATTCTCCTTTACTTTCTTCCCAACACTTATAACATCATTAATTTCTTTACTTGTCTAAGTATTTATTATCTGTCTCACCTACTAAAGTCTGGCTTCATAGGGTAGAAACTGCCTTATTCATTGGTTCATCTACACTTAGAAGCTAGCACAAAGCAGAAGAACAATTAATGCTTGCTGAGAGATAAATGCATGAATGATAAGAGAAGGGGAAAGAGCATTCAGGCAGGTGGAATAATATAAGCAAATATTTAGAGGAAGAAATAAGCATAGAGATGAAGAAAAGTTCATTGTAGCTATAATAAAGAACTGGAAATGAGAAATACATTTTGACAAATATTAGAAATCCTTTCAAAAGCTAAGCTGAAGTCTCTGAACTTAATTTTGTAACCACTGAATATTTACTCATTGGGAAATAGGACAAGAAATGGGTGAGATTATTTTTAATGAGAGAGAGAGCAAAAGATAATAATGAAACAAATGTTTAAGAAACATTCATAGCAGTATGGAGAATTCATTGGATAGGTAAGGAATTCAGAAGTAGGGAAACCAGTTGAGAATCAAAAATCCAGATAATAGTCTGGCTTTGTGATCAAAAATAACTACTTCTGGAGACAATGCAAAAAAAGATTCAACACAAGTTGGTTCCTTATTATTTATTTATTTATTTACTTACTTACTTACTTACTTATTTCCCCCACTCCCTGATTTTATTTTGAAGAATGAATAAGAGATATTATAACATCAAAGTTTTGAGTCTGGAATACTGGAAAAGCAGGTAGTGGGGCCTTAGAGTGAAACTGGGAAGTCAACAGGAAAAAAGATTTCTCCTGGTTACATTTTTCTCTGTAAATAAGAGCACCATCTATTTTCTCCAAAGGATCCGATGTTTCTAAGATCTGGTTTTGAAGGTGAAAGGGCTGAATTCTCTCTTAATTTTAATTTATAATTTAGACCCTCCCTCCAGTTTCCTAAAATGATCTAAAGTGCACAAGATTCAGTAAGAAGGCAGAGTGCCTGAAGAATGAGAAGAGACATGCCTAGTTTATGATTACAACTGAATAATCAAATGCAAAAATCTCAGGAAAAGCTAAAAAGAGAAAATGAGTTCTAGAAATGATTTTGTGAAAATTGTACAATATTTCCTCCTTTTATACTGTAAATCTCTTTATGACTCTTACCTGTGCAGCAGAGATCTTGGCCACTTGCATGATTTTCTCCATAGAAAGGTAGCTCTGCTGAGAGGGAGCAGGACCAATGAAATAGGCTTCATCTGCCTGTTTAAGAAATATTACATACTTAAAAAACCACATACCTAGTATACTACATTGAACTGCTTCAGGGTCATCTTATTATTATAAATAAAAATGTTTGCTCCCCAAGAACAATGCAAGAATTGAGAAAGTTATGTACCAGCTTATATCTGTTATAAAAATAAGCAGGTTGGGAATCTTTGCATGACAACGTCAAAACTCGATTTTTATATATAAATCACACACTAGAATTATAGTGCCTTACGATAGAAAGCAACAGGAATTACTCATAGAATGAGAAAGAAAAGTGTCTAGAGAGTTACATGGGCCTGCTGTGCAGTACTAAAAGTCTGGGTAAAGCTGATCACCACAAATTATGTCGGTGCTTGAAGTTTTGTTGTAGGCATAAAGAAGGCCAACAGTTGAATTCATCTATGGTGGGTCCTGTCTGGTGGATAACAGAATAGCTAGTTATAACTGATAACATAAACCTCAGAAGAATGGAATCCTTTTAGTTATAATATTCCAGTTAAGCTAAGGCTCAAAAACATTAACTGATTTGTCTAAGATCCCTTGGCTAGTAAGTGGTAGTTACTAAGATTAGAATCTTGATCCTTCCCCATGTATATCTGGGATCTGGATACGTACCACTCAAAGTGTGGTCTGTGCATCAGCCATGTTTGGTGAACTGTTTTAACCAATCCTTGATGACAGGACCTTGCCTGTAAGTCAGCTATACCACAGAGAAGACTGTTTACTCTCACTGGTGTTATGTTTGAAAAATGTTCCTAAGAGGAACTTACCTACTTAAATACTGTCGAGTGTTTAATAGTATTTAATACACTGGTCCCTCAATTTTTGTGGATTATCCATTCCACACATCTTTTAATTGCATAAAAAGAGTCCACTAATACAAAAAAAAAAATTCTAAAGAAATAGGCCAATGTAAGGCATAAAATTATTTATTTCACATATTTTCACAAAAAAATGCTAATGAAAAATTTAAATTTTATTCTCTGTCAATGTCAACCAAACTTTTTAATTGGCACAAAGTCATTATGATCTTTATTGCTCAAAATATTTGGAAGTACTTACTACTTCAGTTTCATTATTTATGTTTGCTTTTAGATGATTTTTTTTCCATCCCCATCTTTTACTAAGTTTTTATAAATTCTTCGATATCCACTGCAACATTTTAAAAAATCTGTTCAAAATTTTAAGGCTTGTTGGATGTTTGGATCAATATCTAGAATTGCAGTTTCCAGTTTCGTGTCCAACTGAAGAGCTTTGTAAATATTTTCTGCAGTGAATAAAACTGGTTCACGATCATTGTCATAGTCATTGGAAAGATGTGCTTCAGATACCAAGTGAATTAATTTATTATTGGTTAATTCATGATCAACCAGTAATCCATCAATATCATCTACATACTAATCATCAGAGCTGCCATCTTGAAATTTACTTAATAAATTAATAATGCCAGTTGTTGTTGGAACAATATTCCCTGGTACAACCACTTCTGGCCATACTGCTTTCCAGCAAGCATTTAAAGTTGATGGCTTTATATCATTCAAAGCTAAAGCAATATTCTTGATACAACTTAAAACTGTGTATTTATTCCAGGCTTCTGTAACTGTAGGTGATTTATTGTCTAAGTTATCGATTATTTAAGTTTATTTAAAATACCATTAAAACTCCGTTTAATATAATTAATCTTAAAGATGGAAATAATAATGCCTCGATCTAAAGGTTGGGTCAAGAAAGTTGTATTTGGTGGCAAATATACAACTTTTATATTTAGATGTTCTACATTGTGTGGGTGAACAGCTGCATTATCTAAAAGTAAAAGTATTTTAAAAGAAAGAGATTTTCCTTTATATAATTTTCAGCTTCTACTGCAAAACATTTGTAAAACCAATCCCAATAAACATCAGTAGTCACTCATGCTTTTTTTTATTTGCCATCCAATGGATGGGAAGATCATTAATAATTGTGTGGTAGTAGGTATTAGTTCTTTGTACATTAGTTCTTTGCTGAATTAAGCTATTGTTTTTTAGAAAGAGTAATTGCCAATAATGGAGATAAAAAAGAAAGAACTGTATAAAACAAGACTGCATAAATGGAAACCATGTATAAAAAGTCTACATAAATGGGGGGAATATTTACCATGTATGTGTGTGTGTGTGTATGTGTGTATATATATATATAAAATACAATATAAATTGAGGGATGGGTGTACTAGCACATATAAACTGGTAACCAAAAGAACAAAATACTGACACACTAAACAAATACAATCACTTACAAAATTTGACTTCTAGTGTTTAACAACATACCATATCTACATGCATGGAATGCCTGTCAACCTCACTGTAAACAGCCACAGACTGTATATCCATTTTTTTGGCTGTTCTCATCACTCTGCAGGCAATTTCCCCTCTGTTGGCAATAAGGACTTTGGTAATGTTTCGTCCTGTTTAAAACACCATTAAAATCATACACAAATGTTACTGGGAGCAAGGAATGAGAATGCAAAATTATTCTATGATATTAACCAGTTGGTAAATGTTAGTTTTGGTTAAATTAGCATAACAAAGCCTAAAATAACTATCTTAACTAATATTAGTGCATTTCTTTTCACTGAAATTCGAGATACTCTTCTTAACACAAACTCTTAAATTACTTAGTTTTTTCAATTTAAAATTAAAAGATGCTTTGTTGTGTCAAAGATCAAATTAAAATAGCTAAAAAAAAAACTATTATAGTACTTTCTATGTTCTAGGTCCTGCGCTAAAGACTCTATCTGGACTTACAACCTCACAATAATCATATGAAATAGATATTATTACTATTACTATCTCAATGTCAATGATGAAGAAGTAAAGATGGAAAGAGATAACAATTTCCTGAAATTATACAGCTAAAGAAATGGTGGATCTAAGATGTAAACCAGATTCAGGATTTGAACCCAAGTTAGCTGCTTCACTCTAGAATTTGAGCTCTTTGACACTCTGCTCCACTGCCTCTATTGCTCTGAACACAGGAGTGTGTGGTTCTCTTGAAGTTCAAGTGAATATTGCACCATATCACTGTCATCAGTGCTATAATGACATGATATTGTATTAATATATAAAATCTACTTCCATCATTACACATGAAATAAATGTTCTTTGACAGTTTATAATGGTTATTTTTCTCAAATTATATAGGTGTTATATAATTAAAAACCATGTTTTCAACAGGGATTTAGAGAGCCCAAGAACTGTCACAGGTCACTGGGGCTGCTGGGATTAAGTATGCATGTAGGAGGGGGCTAGAACCAATCTACTAGAAGTTATACTTTAATGTTTTTTTGTCAGGAAGTCATGTAAAATTTTATTTGTAAAAACGGTTCTGCTACTTGAAAATCAATATTATAAAGCACTGATATACAACATCATAGTTATGTTCTTCAATTCAATACAGTATGAGTCAGACAGAAATAATAACATACATATAACATGTTCTCCATTATTTCCCTCCATTAGACTCAGTAGCAAGAGAGCTGACATAAAAGAGGTGAAAACAATGACTCAATACTAAGAAAATTATCATGAAAATTCGAAACTCGAAAACTACATGAGAACTAATTCTATTATGCACAAATTAAGAAATTAAACATTTCCCTTTCTGAAGCAGAGCCACATAGTACAACAAAGACTGTTACTACCTGTGATTGTTGCATACTTCATAGTTCTTTGCTTCCAAGCCCATATCCTATAAAATGAATCCAAATGTAGTGATAATTAAACAAAATACGCAAGATCAGTCAATGTTCTTTCAAAATTATCTATATTTTTAAAAACTTGAAACCAAGTCCAGATATGATCTTAATCAAACCTTAGCCTACAAAGTGATGTCCACAAAGGCATTCTTTGTGGAAAGTTTTGGCTGTTCTCCCTAGTAGTATGTGTTCTTGAATGACTCATTTAACTGTTTGCTTCTGAGGCTGGTATATGACCAGAAAGTGAAAGATGACTGATTGGAAAGCCAAGTTACTTCAAGATCATCTAGTTTAGCTTTTTTCAAACTTTTCTGACTAGAACCCAAAGTAAAAACTGTATTTGACTTCACAACCAGGTACACACACAAAACAGACGTTTCATAAAAGCCTTCCCCTGCATTTTGTTTCTATTCTATTTGATTCTGTCCTATTTTATTAAATAAAATATGCTGGTCTAACTACAGTTTAAAACATGTCAATAAAACAGTTTTAAAGGGCAATCAATCCACTATTGCCCAAGATGTGTACGCAATCAGATGTTGTCGTCTATGAAAGGCAGAGGGGAAAATCTATAGCTCTAACACTAGACTTCCACAAGATGAACTCCTCAGGAAGCTACTGTTTTCCCATATCTTTCCAATTTAGCTGACCTCAGTTTCTTGGTCTTCAGGGAAATGAATTAACTTTCCTTCTCTTTATAAGGTATTTTCTAGTTCATAGCATCTTCTCATCAAACTCCAGATAGGTTTCTGATAAGATTCAAGGCCTGTCCTGGGTAAAACTGTCTATTAAATGGCTGCTTTTTGTTAAATCCAACTTAAGACTCTTAAAGTTTCAAGGCCATTGCTGACGTAAAGTTTTCTTCTGCTATTTTCTAGTAAAGACAGACAGACAGACAACACATACACACCACTTAACCATAATCCTCTCTCCCAACAATGTTCTGATTGGTCTATTCCTTTTTTCACCATTATCTAAGCTTTAATTTAAAATAATGCCCTAAAAACGAAGATTAAGAAGTTGCTTCCATAAAATAATTCCACCCTGATCAAGATAACTTCTATACTAGCTTATTCTCATTTCTACAATTCTACCATTAGATTTCTTTTTCTCTGAGTTACTAGAGAATTATGATATAATTAGAAATTATATCATAAACATCCTCTATACAGATAGGTTTTTAATTCTATATGCCATTGCAATGCTGACACTTTTCAGGTGACAGCTACTTAAGAACAGTTCTATAAACAAAGGTTGAGATTTGAGACGAAAGATAAAATGCTTCTGCAATGGTATCACAAAGAGCCTTGGAACTCTAATAAAAATCAGGATAAAGAAGAGCACTAACACTGCTTTTACTGTCTTATTTTGCTCTACAACGAGTCCTACAATTAAGTTGATCTGAAAATCTAAGGCACCTACAACAACTTGTGGATAACAAAAGCAAACAAAAAACTTGACCTAATGGCTGAGTCTGCAAAGACTACATCTATGGATTGATTCACACGTTCAGATTGTTGAAGCGTCTTTCTATGTATTAATTCATTTAATTTGCACAAGCTAAGGTACTAGTGTCTCCTGTAGGTACCAGTATCATCATTTCCTCCTAGGTCAGGAATTAGAAGCATAGAGATATTAAATAACTTGCCCAAGGTTGCTCACACACCTAGTGAGTTAGCAAAGCTGAGACCTCTGCGTTCCTTCAGCACTTAAGCTATTCTGTCTTTCCAGAATGATGGAAAATGCTGCTCTTGATGATGATGTAGCAAAGGAAGATAAAGCACCCCACTACCTGGAAGCATGAGGGCATCTTCATTGTCAAAGTTATTGTCCCCAAAGTTTACAACTCAAAATTAGAAAATGATGTGAAATCAGGTCAGCTGCTAAAATTAGTTATCTGATAGTTTTGTTTAAACTTGAATTGAGAGTTTTTGACAAAACAACTTCTCAGCCCTCTGGAAGGTAAATTTGCTTTTGTTAACTTGATTCATTCAAACAAGGAGAAAGATCTCCAGAGTCTTTGCCTGAACTGGACATCTGCTGGGCGATAGTTGAACCGAAAGTGATTTTGAGGGAATCTTGGCTCCACCTCTTATTCTTGTGTCATCTTGGACAAGTTGTTGACTGCTTTGGACTTCACCAGAGCCGGGATAATAACAACGCTCCCCATACAGGGAAAAGAGTGAAAAGAGTGAAAAGAAAGCACAATGTAAACAAGAGTTGTACAAGCGTTATCCTAGACCTTATGGTGAGTGGAGCAGGAGATGACAGGCCCAGCTCCACATCTCCTCCCCCACTTTTCATAAAGGGAAAAAGAGAGGCACACTGAAGGGTGGACAGGGAGAAGGGAGAAGAAAAGGAAGGACTGAGTGTGGGACATCTTCTAATGCTCAGATTGAAAGCAGAAACCCCCTGAATGTTGCTGTTACCTCGGCAGCAGCAGCAGGTTTGAGATACTCTGACACTGGTTTCTTTTTGCCTCCCCCAGCAGCAACGATACCATAGACGCCGCCGCCATGTCGCTGCAGTCCGTGGTTCTCCGACTCCTAGGCACACCAGCTGCATCCCACACACTGCAATAACTTTGCTTCGCTCCTCAAGGCTCTTGCCCTCCGCCGGCCACCGTCCAGGTCAAAGTGGGTGGATCTCAAGGCGTCTTTTCCAAAACCAATCAAAACACAGAATGGGACTTCAGTGTGGTGATTGGCCGATTGGGCCACCGCCCGCTGGGGTGTGGTCCTTCTCTTCTCCTCCTCCGGCGTTCCATGCCTTCTCCGGGAGGTGTTGGCCTTGTCCTCATCCTGCATATTACCCACGAGTGAGGAGCGTGGTTTCTTTTCACCTGCGGGATTTCTTCGTTCTAGTCGGGCTTCAGATTGAAGAATCCTTTATAATCTTCATTAGAAAAGCCGCGGGAAAATAGCGGAAGCGGAATCGTGGGCCAAAAGTAAAATGGGGTGGGGAGCAAGATACTAAATAATCTAGTGTTCTCAGAAAATGAAGGAAAATAGCTAAACTAAATTAAAAAATTCAAAACTTCCTGAGCTTTCGAAATGGTGTTTTAATTGACTATTGGGAAAAAGAGGAAGTTAAAACCAAAATTGCAGAATATTTAGGATAAAAAGAAAATGAAAGGACTACATGTAGATGCTTATTTGATATAACTACAACAGGCCTCATAAGAAAATTCATAGTGAAAGTAAATTAAACATCCAATTCAAAGGTTAGGGAAAATACAAAACGTAAGAAAAGTAGAATAGAAAAATTAGTAAAGATAGAAGAAATTAATAAATTAAAAAAAACTAATATCAAAAGAGTAATAAACCCAGAAGTTCAGAAAAAAACACCCAATAAAATAAATGGTTACCTAATATCAGGAGCAGTGGGGGCATATTCCTGCCACAATACAAAAAAAATAAATGAGGGGAAAAATATCTCAGATCTAGAAAACAAAGTATAGATTTCTAAGAGTCTAATCTTGCTCAATTTTAAGCAAATAAACTTGAAAGCTTGAATGAAATGGATACTGTTACAAGCAAATACAGTTTACCAAAATAGATCCTGGAAGAGAAAGAAAAACTAATGAACTAATTATCATAGAAGAACTAGAGCACATTATCATCAAAGAACCATCTTTCCTACTACCTTCGCCTCCACCTGCAAAGCAGGTGGCCCACCTTGTTTCACAAGAAAGTTCCACCCAAATGGTAAAGAGTAGTTGACTCCAGTGCTATGGAAGTCTTAATTCTTTTTATGAAGTAAGGATAACATTGATACCAAAATCTAATGAAGATATCATGTATGCACGCATACACACACACACACACACACACACACACACACACACACACCTAGTGCAGTTTCACATACAAATACCAATGGAAAGATACAAAATAATTAATAACTGAAATATCCAGTAGCATATGAAAATAATACACTGTGACTGAGTAAGGTTTATTCCAGACATGTAAGGATGATTCAATTTTGTTTAATGTAATCTATTAATCTTATTAATAGTTTAAAAGAAAAATATTACCATGTTCATAGATGCTTAACAGGCCTTTAGTAAAATTCAACATTCTAGATTTAAAGATTCATTAATTCAAGCAGTGGTATTGAGACAAGTGGCTAGCCTTCTAGGAAAAAAGTTGAATCTCTACTCATACTCAATACCAAAATGAGATTAACTATACAAGATGAAAACATAAAATTGCCAAAAGGTATCATGGGAGATCTTAGAGTAGGGAAGGCCTTTCGAAGTATAACATAATACTCAAAAGCTATAACAGAAAAATAATCAATAAAAATCAACTATATAAATTTTTTTAAAAAAAATCTGTGTGGCAAAAAATATATATAGAAAACAACAAGCGGTAAACTGGGAATAATTTTATAACATCACAAGTGAAGGACTATTTTTCTTAATGTATAAATAACTCTTAAAATCAATAAGAAAAATTTATAATACAAGAGAAAATTATCAAAGAATATGAGACCAGTGGAACAGAATAGAGAGCCCAGAAATAAATCTTTAAATATACAATCAATAATATACAATCCTAATCTTTGACAAGAGTGCCAAGGCACACAATGAGGAAAAGACAGTCTCTTTAATTAATAGTGTTGGGAAAAGTGAATATCCACAGGCAAAAGAAGAAACTAGATCTCTGTCACACACCATATAAGAGAAGCTCTTTGACATTGATCTTAGCAATGATTTTTTAGATATGACATCAAAAGCAAAGGCAATGAAGACAAAAGAAACAAGTGGGACTACATCAAGCTAAAAAGCTTCTGCACAGCAAAGGAAACAGTCAACAAAATGAAAAGGCAACCAATGGAATGGGAGAAATATTTGCAAAACATATCTGATAATGGGTTAATACTTAAACAGTATAAGGAACAACTAAAGAACACACACACAAAATAATAATCCAATTAAAAATTGGCAAAGGACCTGAATAGACATTTTTCCAAGGTAGACACATAAGTGGCCAAAACCTGCACAATAAATTGTTCAACCTTACTAATCATTGGGGGAATGTAAATCGAAATCACAATGAGGTATTACCTTACATCTGTTAGGATGGCTTTTATTAAAAAGACAAAAGATAACAAGTGTTGGTGATGATGTGAACAAAACATATTCAGGCCTTATGCACTGTTGATGAGAATGAACATTGGTGCAGCCATTATGAAAAACAATATGGAAGTTCCTCAAAATTAAAAAGAGAACTATCGTATATGATCCAGCAATTCATTCTTGGGTATATATCTGAAGGAAATAAAATCAGTATCTTGAAGCAATATCTGCACTCCTATGTTCATTGCAGCATTATTCACGGTATATGGAAACAAACTGAGTGTCTTTTGATGGATGAATAGATAAAGAAAATACAGTATACACACATATACACACAGAGAAAATTATTCAGCCAATAGAAAGAAAGAAATTGTACCATTATGACAACATGCATGAACCTGGAGGACGTTATGCTAAATGAATTAGCCAGATGGAAGAAGACAGATAATGCAATTTCACTTTTATGTGGAATCTAAAAATAAATAAATAAATAAATAAATAAACAAACTCACGGAAACAGAGAGTAGAATGGTGGCTACCTGGAGTTGAAAGGTGGGGGGAATGGAAACAGGAAGATGCCAATCAAAGAAAAAGTTATAACGTGGATAAATTCTGGGGGCTCTAATGTATAGCATGGTGACTGTAGTTTATAATACCGTATTGTACACTTGAAATGTGCTGAGAGAGTAGATATTAAGTGTTCTCACTACACACACACAAAAGTTAACTATGTGAGGCGATGATGTGCTAATTAACCTGATTGTTGTAACCATTTCACAGAGTATACATAACCAAACCATCACGTCATACACATTAAGTGTATACAATTTTATGTTTATACTTCAATAAAGTTGTGTGTGTGTTGGAGGTGGGAGAGGGACTAACAAGTACAAAGAAAAAAGAGAATATGAAGAGTTTAAAGAACAGGAAACAAATATAAAAGGCACTTAACCTCATACCAAATGAGAGAAATACAAATTAAAACTATAATGATATACCATATTTCACCTATCACATTAGCCAAAAGTTTAACAACACACTGAAATTAGTGAGGAGTATGAGAATATTACTTTGCTTTACTGTGATGAGTAAAAATAAGCACAATCATTACCCATTATGCAGAGTACTTTCGCAGTATTTATCAAAATTGCAAATTTGCAAACTCTTTGACCTAGCAAAGATATTTTTTTGAAATTCACCTAATAATATACTTAGAGATGTTTGAAATGATGTCTGATTAAGGAAATTTATTGTAGTATTGTTGGAAATAGCAAACTGATTAAAAGAGACTGGTTAAATAAATGTGTGTGTGTGTGTGTGTGTGTGTGTGTGTGTATAAAATTCCTATACAGCCACTAAAAAAGAATGAGCACTATTATGTACTCACATATTAAGATTTATTGATGAGTGAAAAAAGCAATGACAGAACTATGGTTATTATCCCACTGTTGTATAAAAACAGGAGAGGGAAAATACACGCATGCTTAGTATTCAGAGATACCTTCTAGGAAAGAAAAGTTGATAGCTCCATAACAGGGATAAGATGGAGACTAAATTTTACTATATACTTTTTGCACCTTTTGAATTTGGTATCACAGGCCTGTAT
Source organism: Macroglossus sobrinus (assembly GCA_004027375.1). Taxonomy (NCBI): domain Eukaryota; kingdom Metazoa; phylum Chordata; class Mammalia; order Chiroptera; family Pteropodidae; genus Macroglossus; species Macroglossus sobrinus. The sequence continues at coordinate 93,929 of PVKZ01001471.1, read as the reverse complement.
TAGCTATTCCAAAGTACATTATTTTTAAACATTTTATTTTGACATAGCTTTAGACCTACAGAAAAGCTGCAAGAATAGTACCTGTCACCTAGATTTCCCAAATATTTATATTTTACTACATTTGCTTTATATTTTTCTCTTCATGTACACACATATGTACACACACACACACACACACACACACACACTTACATTTTTTGGAACCATTTGCAAATAAGTTGCAGACATGATGCCTTTTTCACTCCTAATTACTTCCTAAAACAAGGAGATTCTCTTACCTAGCCACAGAACAATGATTGAAATCGAGGAATTTGCATTGATATAATACTGTTATTTATTCTACAGACTCGATTCAAGTTTCCCTCATTTTTCCAATAATGCCCTTTATAGTAAAAGAAAACTGTGTCACATATTGCATTGAGTTGTCACGTCCCATAATCTGGAATGGTTTCTCAGTTTTTCTTGGATTCTTATGATGCTGACATTTTTGAAGAATGCAGGCTGGTTGTTTTGTAGACTATTTCTCAATTTGAGTTAATCTGATATTACCTCAAGACTCTATTTAGGTTATGCCTTTTAGGCAGGAATATCACAGAAGTGATGTCGTGCCCTTCTCAGTGCATTATATTAGTAGATACACAATGTCGATGTATCCCATGACACAATGTTAACTTCATTGCTTGGTTAAGATGGTGTCTGCCAGATTTCTTCACGGAATTTTTTTTTCTTTTTTTTAACATTCAAAATGGTTTGTCTCTGAAAGGTAGAATTATTGTTGATATCTCACTACAACTCTTCGTCATAACTTCTTAACAATTTTCTGTACTTTGCAAAGTTTTACAAGTAATAGACATTATCTTAACAGTAAGTAATGTTTAAATCTGATTAAAATAAATATGAGGGAGAGGAGTAGAAGTGGAAGTACAGAGATAGAAGCTGGTGTGCTGTGCTCTCTGTAACTCCACCCATTGGTACTTTCTGGAGCAGGCCTGATTATTTCCAATTTCTTGGGTGAGAGTAATTATTATATTGACACATTGGCCTCTCCTATTTGCTCCAATGGAAGGGTAGAGCAGCTCTGAGCCCCTTGGGAGCTCATTAGGTATATCTAAGGTAAGATTGGGTCACAAAGGGATGACCCACTACAGCATTAGGGGATTTAAAAATGTTTTTTAATGGCAATAAAGAAGATTAAATATATTTTATATAATCAGGACTACTGTTTACCCAGGTACTTTTGGGCAAATTAGATGATGGTCCCTCTTCTACCTGGCAGAGGCAGATCCAGGACAGGGCACACAGATGGTGAGTGGAATGTGAGGCTGGCTGGATTTCAGCCACCACAGACCCCCTCAGCCAAGAACCCTAGTACAGTGCACAGCCCGCATGGCCATACACAGCAGCCATCTGTGTATGTTATCTTATGAGATTGTGGGAAGATTAAATAAGTTATATTAAATGACCTTTGCAAACTGTAAAGTGCTGTATACATGTGAGTTACCCTTAGGCCTGTCACAGAAAAGACCAGAAGGTCCAGGAGGGCTATCAACTTACCTATTCAAGTGACAACCTCCAAGGCCAACCACTAAGATTGTAAACAAAAATTTTTACAGTACAAAAACTGAAAAAATTGAATTATAAGAAATAAGTGAATCTTAAAAATAGGATTTTAATACAAAAAATTTTTTAAATTTATTTTTTAATTTTTTTAAATTTTTAATTAAGTTTGTTGGGGTAACGTTTGTTAATACAATTATATAATTTACAGGTGTATATTATCATTTGACATCTGTATATTCTATTGTATGTTTACCACCCAAAGTCCAGTTTCCTTCAGCTACTCTATATTTGATACCGTTTACCCACTTCACTGTCCCCCTAAACCCTATATTTGACCTCTTATCCCTGTCTACCTCCCCGCTCCTCCTCCACCCCACTATAACCACTAGTCTTTAGTCCTCTGGTAACCACTAGTCTATAGCCCATGTCCCTGAGTCTCTGTTTGTTCTGCTCATTTGTCGCTTTTAGGTTTATATCCCACATATAAGTGATATCATGTGTTTTTCAACTTTTTGTCTGGCTTATTTCACTTATCATGATTATCTCAAGGTCCATCCATATTGTCACAAATGGCAGTATGTCATCTCTTCTTGTGGCTGAGTAATATTCCATAATACAAAAACTTTTAATATAAACCAATATTCTATTAAGACTAAAGTTAGGACCTTGCCAACCCTATTGACTCATAAAAGAAGTCAGGAAAGTCAATGTGTACTCCGGGGTGACTTGAATAATTCCTTTACTAAAGAACACTAGGGGCACATGGTCTTTTCTGTTAATGTCCCAACTTTGCTTCTTTCTTTAGCAGTAACAACAAGCAAGACATTTTTTTTTTGGTAGGCTTTTCTACTGAATAAAGTGAACTAGTATAGAAAAAATGTGGCTATAAAAGTGAAGAAGCAGCAAATTACCACTAGATGGAGATCTACAATCAAGAAAAAAAAGTTGTTTAGCAGTTAAAAAATTGCTGTTTTTTCAAAGAAATAAAAAATATCTTGAGTTTACTCCATTTCTTCATCTTGAAGCCACAGCAACAACAATCCCATAAAAATGATAAACGATCCCATAAAAATGATAAAGAGTTCCAGTCTCCTTCAAGGGACAAGAGAACTTAAAGACAGGGTACTGTCAAATCCTCTTTTAATCCTCCCTTCTCTGTCATAATTCTGGATTAATTTATTTCCTCTATGAAAAGGGAGCATATGATGGTCTGAGGCTTTGGGCAGCACTTAGTGTCATTGTTCTTTTAGGCAACTTGGTATAGTGAAAAGATCAGAGACCTTGGTATCAGACCAACGAGAAGTTAAATTCTCGCTCTGCCACTTGTTAGCAGGATGACATTTAAGTGATTAATGTTGTTAAGTCTGAGTTTATTCAACTATGACTCGTGAGAATTAAATGAAATGTATGTAAACTGCTTAGCCTAGTGTTCAATAATTAAGGCCATTATTATTGTTTCTTGCTTATAATTTAATTCTGTTGTTCATAGCCACCTAACATTTTGTCTTTAGTGATTCTGGAGCAGGAATCATTTAGATAAAAAATAAAAGCTGATTTGTTCCTTCTTGTTGGTGTCAGATCAAAAACCTAGGCTACCTGTGATATGATGTTCTTTTTGATGATTTTTTAAAAAAACATTTATCATGAAAAAGGAGTTATTAGATTACCTGGCATAGGTTTATCATATACAACATGAAGAATAAAAGCACTGAAATTCCATTTTATAGATAAAGCAGAGACATTTTTAAAAATGGAAATGATCAAGGACAAAATACCCAATATGCACATGAGTAGTGTTGATTACAATAGATGCTTTGATTTATAAATTGATTATGTTACGTTAATGTAACATACAGGTTATGTTATCTTACTGTATCTCAAATGTTGACTTTGAATGGTTAAAATATTTTGAAAGAAACTAGAAAGTACTCTTTATATACAGCTCACTAGAAATGCAGTTCACTAGATTTTTCATAAAACAACAAAAAATACTTAGAAATCAATGTGCTGCTTGGACTTAAATCAGAAATGACGCTTTGTGAGAAATGGTTTATATAGTTGGAAGGACCCACACTCTAAGGGAAGTCCCCCAAATCCTGGTAACGATGAAAGAATTGTCTAAACTTTATTATTTTCTTTCCCCCTGGGAACCAATTAGATTCTCTGGTATCCAGATGATTCACGCCTTACGTGGATTCCATAGACAATCAGACCCACAGCGCAGAGACCAAGCACGATGGCCCCAATCACAGGGAGCACAATTGTGTAGTCTGATGAACACTCGTCCACTAAGAGAAAAACAAATACAACACAGCGGGTAAGGTTTGGTGTGGACAGACCAGAAAGCAGGCTAGAGTAGGAAGGATAAGCACTTTGGAGTTAAACCTGGGCTTGACTTTTAATTCCGCACTAACTACGTGAATTTAGGAGTGTTATTTAATCTTGAAATTTCCTTTTTTTTAAAAAAAAAATAAAGTAATTATAACGATATAAGATTGGTAGAGTATTAAAGAAGATAACCTTATATTCTTAGCAATTAATAGATATTTAATTAGGTTAGCTCTATTTTTTTCCAGGCATGCTCTTTGCAAGGTTGGGATGTGCTTACATAAAGGAGAGTGTATTATTATATTACACATTATCCCTTGAAAATATGTGATGTGTATCCACTTTATAAAACATTTCTTGTCACATTTAAAGTATTTTTTAATGTTTTTAGTGAGCTAAAATATTTTTTTTAAAATAGACGTAATTATGAGAGTTTAAAAGTGGAAGTTTGTAAATCACTCTCTTTTTAAATTTCATTAGAGAATACTTATTTAGTTCATTTCAAATATAATCAATCATGGCTGGAGAAAGATGGAAGGCCCCAAGATAAAGGGAAGCATGGTTGAATACAAATAAATGGAGAATTATACCTATATCTTATTCAAGGATAGATAAGAGGATATATTCATTATGGTCCTTCAATATTGAACCAATATTGAAATAAACCAAAGATCACCATTAACCCAATTCTCACCTGAGGTCCAAGAAAAAAAAAAACAGGTGGTGCCAGGGGAGAGGTATTAATAATTAGAGACTACAGGAAAAAACAAAATCTGTACAAGACAGGAGCTGTGCTTGTCATACAGTATTTGATCTGTCAGTGGACAATATTTACACAACTATAATAATATATACCTTATTGATTTAATAATAAATAGAGATATGACCATAAAGAGGTAGTGTAAGAGTATTAAATACCTATCTGGCATAGCAAGAAGTTTAAAGCTGATAATTAAGAAATAGTAAGGTAAGTTTTTAAATATTTTTTAAAAGAATTATGGGAATAGCTATTATAAGAGATTGTTAAAATTAGTTTTAAATGCTTTGTCTCTTAGAGAAAGGAGAGGAAAATATTGCTTTTCATAAGCCCTTTTATACAATATGATAATTTTCTTATATTTATATTTTAAATAAATATACATTTATTAGATTTAAAAAGAACATTGATAAATTAAGAAATTAAAATGATTTTAAAAAATACAAAAAAGTTAAAACAAAACGTAAAGCACATACCAACTGACCCAGCAATTCCACAACTCATAATTATAATATAATATAATATAATATAATATAATCTCCATTTTATGGGAGCAAAATGGGCAATCTAAATATCCATAAAAATTTTTAAATGGTACAATCATACAATAGAATAAAGTAGCCATTAAAAAGAATGCGGCAGATCTCAATTTTTTTTCTGGGGCACACCTTGCTCTTTCAATCTGTAACTTGTTATTGATCTTAAGGAAAATGTCTTAAATCTTCAGAAATATCTTTATTCTATTTTTGAACACTCTACTTCAAAGGCACCAATTATTCTTATGTTGGATGGCCTGAATACCTTCCATACCTAGCAGCTTCCATATAATGTTATAATCTTAATTTTTATCTGCATTAATTATCTCAGTCATTTTCTCTATGAAGATAATCCAGTTTTTAGCGCTACCTATTCTGACTCTTATATTACTATTTATTATGCAAGTGTGTTGCTTTGATAATTTGTTTTCTTAGGAGTAAAATCTATTCACATTACTCATTACAATATCTCATCTATGAGCTCTGGTTACATGGAATTCATATTCTTATTAAGTAATTCTCAGCATAAGAAAACTGTCAGGGATTTCTCCTTGTTCCTTGAGTCATGTTTTTTTTAAAAAAAAATTATCAAATATATTCCTTTCTAACCCTTCCTCCTTTAATTTAACTTAATTTTTAAAAATTGTAGTAAAATGCACATAATATAAAATTTACCATTTTAACTGTTTTTAAGTATACATTTCAGTGACATTAAGTATATTCTCACTGTTGTGTAACCATCACCACCATCTGACTTCAGAACATTTTTCATCTTGCAAAACTAAAACTCGACACCCATGATTTAATCTTATATTATGTGTATCGTTGTTGTGCTGCAGTAATTTTAAACAGTGGTCACATCGTTTGTTTTCATCTTGCTCATGCTACTGCAGCTCACCCAGATATTAAATTTCCTATAATATCATTTGAGTTGATTAAGGTCTTTCTTCTTATTACATTTGAGATCAGTTAGCATTTTCTGCTGAGCTACCTATTTTGGATTCTACCTTCTTTTCTGTACCCTGGGAACTAGGTATTGCCTGGGACAATCCTTTGGTTTGAGTTGGCTCCCCAGTTCACTTCCACTGGTCTCACTCTCTGTGTTTACTCTGCCTAGTCTTCCCAGTAGCCATTTTTCCTTCTTCTCAATTAGAAGAGATAAACTGCTCTTTTTCTCTCCAGTTTTAGGAATGATGATAAATGTTCACATGTTTTTTTCTGATATCTTATGGCTTCCTGGGGTAAGTTAGTTTGGGGAGGCAGGGTTAAATCAGCTGTGTTGCCCCTCTTCTCTCATCTGAATCTTGTTTCTCTTTTGTTCAACAGTTTAAATTTATTGCATTAGGTTATATCTCTTTGACTGCTGCTAGTGATTTTTAAAAATCTTTTATTCCTCTATCTAATTAGATAATGAGAAAGAAAAACTGTGAGAAAAGTTCGTCACTATTTTAACTCCAAATTTTCATTTCATATGTTTCTGTAATGCTTTAAAATTTAAAAAATTATCTACGTTTATTATTTTTTTCTTTTTTAAAAATTAAGAATTAGTACTAAGGAATAAATTATAACCATTTTAAACAATTTATGGGGCAAAACCAAAAATTCAGGTATATGTTTATACACATTTGTTAATCTAAGTTTGTTTTGTATGCAATTCATATGTAATTCTTTAATCATATAATTGTGAATATCTAGAAACAATAAAAATTCTCAATAAAAATAAGACTAGTTAAGTAAATTATTATATAGAGTTGGTAACATCTTCATGATAGCAGCCATAATAATGATACTTTGCACTTTTAATAGCATGGAGCTTATGATGCACAGGTAAGGAGGATATCAAATTTTAAGCTCTGTGTGCCTCCAGTGTGTAAGACAATAGCCATGAGAGGAAAATACATCAAAATTAACAATGAATAGGTTATCTCCAGGTGGGCATTAGTGAAGGTTTTTATTATCTCTAAGGGGATTTTTATGTTCTCTAAGGAGGATGCTGAAAGAGAGAGGTAAATTTAAGACAGCTTACTTAGAGCAGAAGGAAAAAATTGTATTGAAACCAGCCAGATGGGCAAGGGGCAAGGGAGGCCAGAGAGATTAGAAAAGGCTCCTAGAAGCTTTCCCAGAGTCATTCACAGCAGCCTCCAGCTCCCACCCAGAAAGCGATGGGCAGGGTGCCTGCATTAAGCCCCTTGTTGCTAGAAGAGACCGACTTGGAGGCAGCACAAGGAAGAACCCCAGGGGCAAAGGATATTATTTGCAGAGACACTCAGTTTCTCTATAGTCTCAATCCCAAATCTTTCCCCATGAAGAACTTCCCTGGACATCACTGCAAAACAGTGGGCAAAACTGTGAGACAATAAGGCAGTTCTGGAAATTTATTTATTAGTCATTCAAATGAAATCTTTGTTCTTTTTGGTTACCAGAATGTTAATTATAATTAATTTTAAAGATAACTGGCTTTGGGGTAGGGAGGAAGATAATGAGTCTAAGCAGCAGCAGCCATCATCCCAAAGAACTCACTGAAGATGGTAGGAAGGAAAATTAAACCTAAGTGAGCTGTCTTATCCCTCTCCTCTTGATTTTAATTCCATTTGTTTTTCCATCACCTGTGGGAGAAATTTCCACACACTAGAGGATGAACCTTCCTTTAGTCATTCTACAGGATGATTAGATGATTAGTGGCACAGTGTATAAAAACCTCATACTCTTCAGTTTAGAACCTTCAAGTACACTTGAGGCAGAACTGGAAATGGGAGTCAACAAGGAGAAAATGGAGAGAAATGGCACTTCTCCAAAGCTAAACCCTCACTGTTAAACTTGGGTCACTCTAGGGCACACCGGGTCCTCACATCCCAAGTTTTCATCAACATCTCCTGTTGTAAGGAGGAAACAGGAATTTCCTAACACTCTAGACATCTTCAGGGATTCTTCAAGATCTCTTGAAGCTGCTATGTGCTTTCACCACCCTCTCACCTCTGAGAAAGTGGAGAGAGCCAAAATAGCTCAAGGGAAAGCCAGTACATGTCCTAGATTAAGAGTGGTTATAGAGTTCTTTCCAACTTTTATAAATTTTCTTTAAAAATAATGAATGGCATCTCTGGAAAATGTAGAAAAACAAGAAACTTCCTGTTGGTAAAAGTAGTTAACATCCAGAAGTCCACAACTCTCCTCTTTCTCTGAAATAAAAAAAATCCCAATTCTCCCATTTAAACAATCAAAGTAATAGAAAACCACAAATAATATCTGGAGCCTTATTTTAATAGAATTTTTCCTCCAGATATCAATCAGTCCCAATCAGGAATTTTCCAGTTCATTTATTTTTATTTTTTGGTAAATGTTTGCTAAAAAATGAAAGTGAGTAATAATGAGGGTAGCTTTCCCTCATCTGCTTGCCATTTCTAAATGTTTTATCTTTTTCCTGCTCCCTTCCCACAATGGCCCAAATTAACAAGTTATAAGAATAGATTAGTATGAAAGAAAAATAGAGACAAAGCAGGAAAAAAAGTGTTAAGAAAGCAGACAACAATTAAAGGTAAAGAAACTGGAGAACTAACATTTATTGAGACTCTTATTTGCCAAGACCTTTGGTACTTGCCTTACATTTAAACAAATTAAATGTGGGGAAGTTTTCTACACTTTACTGATAATACATTACAACAATATAGAATACGTCTTAAAAAAAATAATAGTTTATAGGACTATTTGTAATTCGAATAAATCAAAATGTGGGCAAAATCCAGGAATTTCAAATCACCTTAGAATCTATTTTGAAATGGACCGTGTTTTTAAAAGTAATATTTTTTTAAAAGTGGGTATTGAGACTCTTAAAAATGTATAAGAAAAATCTGTGCAGTATGAAAATGTCTTTCCCACAATTCTCCCTTTGAGTATTTGCTTTATTCTCACAAGCACCCTGCTCATGTCCCTGCCTCTTGTCCTCATTCTCACAGCCAGCCCCCACTTTATCAGGTGTGGAGAATGGAATTCAAACTCATTTGGCACAGCCTCTCCATGCCAACAGGAGAAAGTAGGTGGGGGCTACCTTTTAGCCAGCCTTCAGATGGCCCTTTGGTGAAAAGTGAGGTTTCCTAACCAGATTTGCAGGGTGGGACTGTCAACTAGAAACGTCAAACCCTTCACTTTAAGCTGAATATGAAGCCAGAATTCCCAGGGCCTTAACCTTACACATTCTGAAGAAGCTGGGGCTTTACATGTGTTCATATCCTCTACTGGGCCTCTTTCTGGTCACCAGGCATGCTGTTAGCAAAACGACAAGCAGTCCTGTGATACTCAGGCCCACGGCCACAGGAATTTCTCTCCTGTTTCTGTCACGGAAGCATTCATCCGCTGCAATTGAAGTCAGAGTAACAGGTGTTATAGGCTAGCCACAATGCTGGGGAGCGATAGGGCCCCTGCCCGTCTTGGCTTCACAGAGAAGGAAACAGATGGAGAGAGGGAGCTGCTGGGCTTCCCACCTGCTGCCTGAGACATGTAGATAGGTGCAAATGAGGAGGGACATGGTCAGTGCAATGATCTGGAACATGCAGCACTTGTGAAAGAGTGCATGAAAGTGCACAGACCCAGGGCCCGTGCTCAAGAAATTATGATTCAGTGGGTTAAAGGTGGGGCCCAGGTGATTCTATGAAGGCGGGAAACATTGGTTTGATCTAGAAGATCATGATCAGAATTGTGTCTTGATTCCTAAGCCAGGTAAGCCCCAGGACCATGGTTCCCAACTCCAGAAATAGGGACCTGTGCCAAATCACATGGTCAAAGTTCTCTATTCAAACTCTGCTTTTTAAAGGGGCTGCCGGACAGCCAGGGACTCTTGGAACAGGAGAAACCTTTTGCAGACTTGGGGATTTTAGGGAGGAGGGGCTGAGAATGTAGAAGTCAGAGCTTATTGTTTGAGATGACTAGGCTGAGCGTTTACACTTACCTCATTCTTCTCCAATTCTTCCTCCCCCTGTTGAAATGTCACCTATTGTTCAGTACTGACCCCACCCCACCAATGCTGTGCCTTCCTCTGCTCCCACAGCCCTCTCTCTGTACATGTATCTTTAATAACACCATATTGTATGACAACTTTCATTTTTTTACTCGCTCCTTTTTCCCTCATAATCTGTGGAAGAAAATATTATTTACAGAATAACATACATCTTTATATTTGAGGGTCTTTAGTGAAATTTGAAGCACAAAGACTGGAAATATGGAGTTGAGCTGAGGCAGTGACAGTAGAATAAACAAGAGAAATAATTTGGAGGTAGAATTGATAGGGTTTTGTGACTATTTGCATGCAAAGGTGAGGGAGGGAGAGGAAAAAAATGAAAAGACAGTTTTTCTACATCTCTCTTTGGACTATGCTAATAGAGGCTAGGTGTGTGCCACTAAAAGGTTTTGTTTATCTACTCTGCCACTAGGGTTTCTCAGACTTGCTCACTTTCTGCTTCACAGTGGTTCTGACAAGGAGGAAGAGCAAAAGTGTACCTTATTTTTGAGATCACATGATTAATTACAGAGGTTTTTCAAAACTTCATAATAAATTGTTAAGTTTCCCCAAATTGGGAGTTTTGAGGCAAGATGACAAAATGGGAGGCAACACCTACTAGTAAATTTTAAAATTTAATTTTAGCACTGTGGTAAAGGTCCAATGTTAAATTAGAGATTGTAAGACTTGAACAAAACCTACAGAAATCAGAGGATTTGACACAGGTAACACTTGAATCTTTCCTTTGCTAAATGCTTTTGAGCAAATATATCAGAAGTTTTGTGCAGATGCATCTTCAACTTTCCAATGGAACTCAAAGAGAGATCAGATTCACATTACAGAAATTTAATTTACAGCTAAACTTCTAGCTAAACCTACTTATTATAATTGAGAGGTATTCAGTATGTCATTGAGTTATTATTAGAGAGAAGTTTTAGAAACTGAAGTTCAATTTCTGGACATATGTAGAAATTCTTGTAATACTGTTTTCCAAGCAGGAAAAGGGGCTTTTTTGGAAAGCCACCCTGATCTGCCCCTGGCCTTCTTTCTAGGACCTACCTACTTCCCTCTGTGGTGGTTAAAACCCAAAGCAGAAGTTGCATGGAAACTGAAACTAACTGTGAGGACACACTGGCCAGGTGGATCAGCTCGTAACTGAGAAGAGGGGACACCCAGAGTATTTCTGTATGGAATTATGGCATCTCTCTTTTCCCTCTGCAAGTGGCAAGATATCTGCAAGATATCTATTCTGATACCTTGAATTTTGGATATTACTAATAGGATTTTTAAAGTGTTCTTCAAATATACCTGAATTTACCAGTAGTCAACAGCTTATGAAAAGGAGCCTACAGATGGCATTTTCTGACTTGTAGATTGTGTGTGTGTGTGTGTGTGTGTTTAAGTGATTTGGAATATGTGTTTTGGTCAAACAGAGAATGTATTATGCTGTGAGAGAGCAGTGGACATGAGTGGGTTAAGCTGTCTGGTTTTGAGGTTGGTACTGACTCGTAGAGAAATGGTAGGAGGAAGAGTTGGCTGGAGAAACTTGGCCCTAAGAGCTTCATGAAATCATACTGTTCTAGGAAGCTCATGTGATTTTTGTCCCTTTAACGGCTTCAGACTGAAACTATCTATGGGTGTCTGAAGATTATGTTTGTGACATGTTGAACCCTTAACCTACCATTTCCAAAGTGGTCATCTTCAAAATCAAAGGCTTGAAGTTGGACATTCATTGTTTTCAGTTGAAGGTGGGCTGACAGCTGGATGCTCTGTTCACTCACACACTTGAAGGAATGCCCAACCTCAGTCTCAAACATCATCACAGTACTTTTCATTCCTTGGTAAATTTTCTCTGAAAACATAAAGGTAAAACAGACATATAAGAATCTTGGCATAAATCTATTGAGTTCCAGCTATTGCAGATAGCTCGTGTGCAGTTAAATGGCCTTCCTTTAGATGTAGCTTTCTGGAGTTCTGCTTTTGCCTCATGAAAAATTGTCCTCGTGCTCTTTGGGGACTTTTTACGGTGCTCTGTTTGGAGTATGAGAGGACAACCTCACCTACATTGGAATGCGATAACATTAAAATGAGAACTTGGAAGAATGTTTTCTTTGGTTATTTTAAATCAATGGGGACAAGTTGGTAGAGCCTGTTGTTAGTGTTTGGGGACTACAGAAAAGTGCCCCCAAAATTTCAGAAATGAATCAGAGAAGTGACATGCAAAGTCACCAAGTAGAGCATATCCCCAGACTGACTGATACGGTAAAAGGAAGGACTATGCCCACCATTAGGAGGGGCTTTTGCATCCATCCATGGAAACAGAGAGAAGGGAGAGTGCCCATCTCTGCTCATCTGAGTGCTGTCAGAGAGAGAAAGATCTGCTCAAAAACGCCCTGTTTTATAACAGGTATACCCTTCTCAAGGAGGTATATGCTTTGAGGCAGATGGGTTTAAACATTTAATCATATAATTAACTCCATTTGCTCTAATTCCACACTACCAAGCACTGGCCCCCTTCTGATTAGACTATTTACCTGGATTTGAGACGGTCAAATAGGCCCCCACTTCACTGATGTAATATGAGTTTTCATCCTGTAAAACAGCCGAGTGTAAACCTTTGGGTAACCTCTGTTTTTATGTTTATGATCCTGGCTTACAAACTTTGTTCAGGTAGGATTCCAGCTATTAAATCCTTAATATGGTGGTTTGGGAGCCATAATTGTGTTTGAAAATTTCTAAATAAATAAAGAAAGAAATAATAACAATGGCTGGCTCAAAATTTCTCTACTGCCTACTTGTTGTGAGAGCCTGAAATTCAAGTTCCACCTGTATAATTCGAATCCCTTTAGTTGGGCCAATTTTCCTCCTATTAAAATGCAAATACATTTTAGCAAAAAGAATAAAATAAAATAAAATAAAATACAAATTCATCTGGAAGGTGGAGAGTTGGAGGAGCATACATTAAGCTTTTACTAGTAATTAAACCTTAAAGTAGGAATTCAAACTGAAATAACTCATCTATAAGGCTACCATGGGTAGACTTCATGAGCTCCATATACTCTCTAGGAAAAATAGTGTATGCAAACTTTTGATTGCATTTTCCTGGGTAGAGTATCAAGCACTTTTAAATAGATTAATGGGTTCATGTCTCCAAAATGGTTAGATGGGGCCACAGTGAGTGATTCTTGGATGGTTTGCCCTGAGATCACTGGATCTTCTCTACAAGAGGACTCCAGGTGGCTGTGCTCAGAAATATAAAACAGTGATCTGCATTTTATCCAGGGATTATCCTTTTGGAAAAACAAAGCAAACATATTAATAAATAATGGCTGGTCCTACAACCTCCAGAGAGACTAAGGGTGTGAAACAAAGGGAATTGAATGGAGATATGAAAAGGTAAGTTGAGAAATAAGCTTTTATGTTTTAAAGGAGGTGGTTTACAATGTTATGGCTTTTGAACATTCATTAGAAAACTATCCACAAGAGATGCAAAAAATAGTAGTGTAACCCAAATCAGAATCTGAAATTAAATTACTTTTAGCAGTTTAAAATCTAATCATTAAAGAAATTTATCAATAATTTCGACTACATTATAGTCCATTTGCATATTTGTCAATGAAAAGATGATTCCTTACACAATATAAAGATTCCAGAAATACAAACTGTTTTTAGTAAGGTCACTGCTATTGAAACACTGAACTCTATATCTGATAATTAATTGAATTCACCTACCACATAGTAGCTTCTTACTTTGTGCCAGGTACTGTAGCAGGCCCTTTCTATGCTATGCCTTATTTAGTCCTCACGACAACTATGAGAGGAAATGGAGGGTCAGTGACTTGCTCAAGGTCATAGCCATTTTAGGTGGCAGGAAAGATATGACCCGAAGTTGCCTGTCTTCAAGTCTAGCTTTTAACTTCTCTTACATCCACTACAGAGTAAGCATTGCTCCAGGCCCAGGGAGAAAAATAAGGCCTGGCTCCTTCCTTCAAGATGCTCAGTCTTTCTTAGGCTAGTTGAAAAATGTGCTTGACCATTCATTTATTTCAGAGAGAAACCCCCTGACGCTGTCCCTTCTTGGATTGCTTTCACATACCATTTATTCAAGTTTTTATTTGGGTTCCCTTTTAGTATAAGAGACACCTGTACGTTAGGGCCCAAAGTCACTGACATAAAACCCTTGCTACATCCTAAGGACAGAGAGGATGCATTAAAGGGTTTTAAATAGGACAGTGACATGAGCATGACTTTGCTTTTGGAAATTGCTTGGACTGCAGTGTGAGATTGATTTAAAGAGCCACAGGGTAGGAGTGATGAGCCAGCTCTGCGCCCCATGGGAGACCTGGAATCTCCCCTTTCCTGGGGCACTCTTGATCTCTCCTCACATGAGGAAAGCAAGCTTTTTTTTTTTTTAAAGGTTTCACAGTTTACTAAGGACATGCTCACCTACATTGCCTCCTTTGATCCACACCACAACCTCCTGAGAAATAATAAATTCTATCAGCCTATTTTATGAATGGGAACAAAGAGGCTCAGAAAACATAAGCATCTACCTCTGATTCACATTGTTTGTAGGTGAGACAAAGCAAGATCATGTATACAGGATCCTGCCTTACATTTTCCTCCATGGTATATTTGTGTATAGACAAAAAATTCGTCATGCAAGAACTTTCTTCTACATTCCCTGAAATACAGTTGCTTATATATAGCCATTTGTTGGAAGCAAGACCAGCTACATAATTAGTGGGGCCTAGTGTGCAATGAAAATGTAGTATCTCTTATTCAAAAATCGTTTAAGAATTTCACGAGGTGACAGCAAAGCATTAAACCAAGCATGGGTCTTTCTGATTATACAGGTCCTACTCCCATGAAGTGAGGCCTGATAGAAAGGGCCATTCTTGCTCCACAGAATTAGTGCTCTATAGGGATAATGGCAAAAGTGAGGCTTTCCAAAGCAGATGGCAGAGCACTCACATTCTCTGCGAGTTCATCTTAATGATATAACAGGACAGAATCTAGAACATGTATCCATTTTTTTCTTCTATTTTCACTGACTCAAAATTAACCAAATATTGACTGTGACTGAGCTGATGTCTATCCTTATTGTAAAAATAAGATTTGGTAGGTGAACTCATGTAAGCAAAAGGGCAGTCAAGCCTACTTTCTCTGTAGAGTTGTGTTAGTATGAGACATCTTAAAGGAAATAAAAGTCTTTTCTTTAAACTAGAGCAAAGCTTTTTTTTAGACTCTTAAATTAAAGTTTTGGCATAATTTGAGCAGAAATAAGGCTAAAGTTTCTTGTACATAAGTCTTGTATGTAAAGAGCCAGGTGGTATTATTTTAGGCACTGTGGCTCTCTGTAGCAACCCCTCAACCGTCATTATTGCACAGAAGCAGCCATAGGCAACGCATACACAAATGAGTGTGGCTAGACTTCATTAGCATTTGAATTTCATATGATTTTCATGTGTCACATGATATTCTTTTTTTTCCCCCCAATCATTTAAAAAAATGTAAAAGCCATTCTTAGCTTGTGGATTGTACATTTTTTGGTGGTGGGTTGGATTTGGTTATGAAATGTTATAACCAACATTTTGGAAAATAAAGTGTTGCTAAGAATTTTTAAATGTGATTTTGAAGATACCTTTTTGTTCCCTTGCAGATTAGTTTGAATTGTTGAATCTTTGTGAACAATGCAAAACTTTATTTTTTTTACTTATTCAGTAGAAGAATGTGGATAATAATAACAGGACCTACCTCTTAGTTTGATGTGAGGATCAAATGAAGGAATCCATGTAAAAAACTTATCATAGAGTCTTTACTCAAGTTTTAACTGCTGTTATTAATAATGGCAATAATAAATTAGATTGCCCCTTCCTAGTACACTTCTCTCATTCAGGTCAAATGATATTTTTAATCTATTTCCTAGAGCTCAGACCTACCACAAATAGAAAAAGAAAGAGCAAGCAAGTGAGCTAAGCTTAATAGCTCTACTGATTAAAGAATCTGAAACCTCAGCTCTGGGGGATGAGAGTCCAGTAGATATAGAGAGGTGGGTAGGAGGTTGGGGAGCTTAATGCAGGTGTCAGACTTAACCCAAAGCCCAAAGAAAATTACATGCCCACACATTATGTAGTTTATAATGTTCACTTCTCCTTTGACACCCACACCCACAGGTTCATTCTCTGCCAGATATTTTTCTTATTTCAGGTTTTGTTTAGAGAAGGACAAACATCTGCGATGCCAGATTCTTGAAGACAAAGTGAAAATCCTTTTTATACCCATCAACACTTGACAAAAGGAAGCCAAGGACTCCCAACAGTAGAATATGCTACTTGAGCACTTAACAGCACATCTACTTGGAAAAATCACTCGCAAAAGTCCCAGTGGTTCTTCACTGCCAGTTATCCAAAGAATCTGCAGTATCTCATCACAGAGATCCTAATTCCTTAAAGAATCTAGACATCCTCCTTAGGAAAGCATGGGGTCCAGAGCAAGCCAGCCAATCAGGCCTGCTGAGGAAGGCGGCATGCCAATGAGCTCAAGGCTCTGGGTCTTCTCCTCAACTTTCGCAAAATATATTATAAGGGTTTCATCACTGCATATGTTCAGGATGTGAATTTTGTCTTCAACACCAATCAGGCCTTTTTTGTTCAGCATTCTTGTGATTACATCAAGAAACCTTTGTTCTGGATATTGCACAAGGAAGCTAAAGAGGCCATTCTTTAGTATATGTGCTGCTGAAGCGAGCACAAGAGGCCGTTTTTTTAGAGCTTTTGATTTACCTTTTGGCAACTTGGCCTAGAGTTCTCAGTGAATTTACTTTCACTTCCATATTGATTAATTCCTTCATTAAATATTTGCTAAAGATATACTATGTACCAAGTCAGAGCTGGACACTAGAGATAGAAATGTGAATAAGTCATAGAATTGCTTTCAAAATGGCAAAATGTGCAATAAGTGTATTTTTGGAGGTTGGGGAACAACAAATTGAAGCTCAGAACCAGGAGAAGAAAGTAGCCCACTTTTACGTGGGATGAAGATGGGGGATGGGAGTGGGGAGACTTTATAGGGTGAAGACAATCAGGCCACTTTAAAAGATGAATGCTAAGGAGGTTGAAGGGTGGGAGGGTCATTCCAGGAAGAGGGAAAGCTGAAGAGAAAACGGTCATAAAATGGTACTTCATGCTTGGGAAGTTCTAAATAGTGCACTCCTAAGTGTTAACATATAACATTGATAACAGTTCTCAGAAGCCTATAGGCTAAGAGGACTCCAAACACCTCTGAAAGGCTCTGGGGAAACACCAGGAGGGTCACTAGCATTGGATTTCCTGACCTTTGTTGGCCAATATACTACCTAGCCCTGGTGCCCCTCTCCCCTGGGTGACTGACTTCTCCAGAGTCCTAGAGCTGTACTGCCAACCAAATAGGTGAGAAAAGAATAGTGTTGAACACAGAAAAAGGAACTCTACACAAAGTTACTGAAAAATGTTTTTAAAACAAACTATCTGGACAGGAAGGAAACTGGGGTGGGAAAAGGGATATATATATATATATATATATATATATATATATATATATATATATATATATATATATATATATATATCTTGCACCTGAAGTGTCTGACTAACTTTTGGCATATCACTTTAATCAAAAAAGACACTGTTACAGAAAGGTTTTCGGTTTTTTAAAAAAATGAAACTGAGAAAAATGAGAAAGGAAATCCACATCTCCTAACCCTGCAATGGGCCAGAAACCAAGCTCAGCACTTTAACATATGCTAGCCCAGAGCAGCCCAACAAAACGGGTACTTTTTGGTTCCATCTTATAGAAGAGGACACTGAAGCTCAGAGAGTGCTAGCAACTTGTCCATGGTCAGAAGTAAGACCCCTGGAAGCGGGTATTAACCTTTCAAGAAAACACATAATCTTGTTGACTATCCTGTAATCCAATCCCCACCTTACTTTATCCCACCTCCATGTATGTTCACTCCTTAATTTCAAATGCATAAAAGAAGCTGCAAAATTGTTATTCTTGAACATTTGAGATCTTGCTCTCCAGCATATGTCATCATTTTGGCTCACATAAACTCTTATAAAGATTCTCTACATGTTTAGACATTTCTTATGTTGACAGCTCTCTTTTCCCTAGGATACTGCTTCTCCAACAGGGGTGATTTTGCCCACTCCCACCCCACCCCAAGGGAACATTTGTCAATGTCTGGAGACATTTTTAGTTGTCTAGTAGGTAGAGGCCAGAAATGTTGTTCAAGATCCTGTAAGGCACAGGACAGACCCCAACACAAAGACTTATCTGGCCTCATGTGTTACTGCTGTGACTGTTAAGAAACACTGGTGCAAAAGGCAGCAACATTTGAAAAGTGGCTGGCTGAATTGTTCAGTCCATTTCTCTTGTGGAAAAATCTAGACAGCTTTCCTGCCTAAATGCATTTCACATAGTCCGTCTGCTGGGGCAGAAAGCACTGTGCTAGGGTTCACAGACCAAATCTGGCTCATAGCTCTGTTTTGTTTGTCCAGGAGAGTGCTCAAATTAAAAAAAAGAAAAGAAAAAAAAGTGTTGCTAACACTTAACTGGCACAGTAGGGTAGCAGCCACCAGAATGGAAACTAATAGTTCAGAATGAATGCCGGCCATAAAAGACAGTGATGGTGCCCCAGAATAGATGCCAGCCCTGCCACTGGCACCACTGGCTATCGGTAGTTGTGGAGTAGCTGTCACCTGTTGAGAGAATGGGCGCCCCCTCTCCTTCCTTTTGTCTCCTCACTCCTGAGGCCTTATCAGTAGTGATGCCACTTATCATCTTACACTACTCTAGTGTTTTCCTTATGCAGATTTAATGGAATAATGAAATCTACCTTCACATTGTCTTCATCTAAAGTGGGAAAATACTTTAACTACAA
This sequence comes from Macroglossus sobrinus, assembly GCA_004027375.1. Classification (NCBI taxonomy): domain Eukaryota; kingdom Metazoa; phylum Chordata; class Mammalia; order Chiroptera; family Pteropodidae; genus Macroglossus; species Macroglossus sobrinus. The sequence goes on along the minus strand of PVKZ01001471.1, from coordinate 74,838 downwards.
GATGTGGAAGAAGACACATGCAAAGAGTCATAAGGGTCATAAGGTACCATGCATACTCTTCCCAGGAATGTTTGAGAGTGCCTGGTTACATACATCATTGCCAACATTAGGCATTATGCTATTTAAAAATCTTTGTTAACTTCATCAATTAAAAATAATATCTTGTTATTTAAAAAAAGTGAGAAAATTTTAAAAAAAGATTGCCTGTTCAAGAAAAAATAAATGTTCACTCATCTATTTCACTCATTAAATTCTATACTTAGTCCTTATAATCTTTGAATCTATGGCCATTTTTTTTGGCTTAAACAAGCATTATTCTTAAACGCAGAAATTCCTCAGCAGGACTAAAGCTGGTGGAAACTTATCTTCTGTGAGCCTCTTTGCTTTCCTTTTGTTGCAGAGCTAAGTCAGTTGTGTGGGGGAATTGTTGCTGAGAAATGGGTGAATTTGGTTGGTGTAACTCAAAGCAGCTACTGCCCACACTTGAGGCCATGGGTTGAGAGGGTTTCCCTTTGCATCTTCCTGAAGGCAAGTGGAGAGAGGTGGGGGGCCTGCTGGTCCTTCTAGCTCTATCTGGGCACTCATTTCCAGTCCACACCTCTGAAAGCATATGGTGCTTGAAAGGCAGAAATTCAGCACTTGGGTGGAGTTGGATCAAATAGAGTCCAGTCTGAAGGCGTTGGGAAGGTAGGGCTAGGGGGCATCAGGAGATAGGAAAGTAGCAAAAAGAGAGGTTGAGGGTGCCAAGGAGACTCCTATTGGCAGTTCTGACTAAGGTCTGGCAGCAGTGGCTATTGTGTACCCCAGGCAAATGCTGGAGATTTTGATGCCTTCCCTTAGGCAGTTATTCACACAGGCAGTGGTCTGGGTGGAATCAAGCTCTGAACTAAAGCATAAATGCTTATGCCTATATCCTTTGTCATTTTGCTGAAGTCACTTTTTAAAAATTCCTGACACCTCTATAATTTAACTTCAGTTGTTCAGGGATAGAACATTTATTCTGTCCTGAATGTCCTTCTGGTGAGAGGGATTATCTTTTCCATCTGGTACTGAAAGGAAACCATGGACTTCTTAAGTGCATCTCTAACTTAAAGAGAAAAGTACATCCAGAGGATAAAGCCTTTGGGACCAAGCTAACAACAACAATAATAATAACAACACCCCCCCCCCCAACACACTTTATTGAACATTGGGCGAAATGGCTTACATATAGCATTTCTAGCCCTCCCAAGGGTCCTACTAGGTAGATGTAATTATTTTCATTTTTGTAGATGAGGAAACAGGCTCCACCATGCCAAGATCATGCAGCTAGTAAGTGTAATGGTTTGTCTGACCTCAAAGTCTCTGTTCATTCCTCTCCAATATCTGCTAGCCAAGCCCTCTCTAACTTCAGGGGTCACGTTAGACAGATAAGAAGGAGGCCAGCATGGAGTCCCAGCCGCAAACATCCTATTGGCACCTCCTCCTTGGCTCTAACTCGGCCTTTTTGAAAGGCATTTTGGAGCACGACTGGGACAAATAGCATTGTCTCCCCAAGACGTTTGCCCATTTCAGTTTTTGCAATCATATTTACTGGTTATTGAACAACTACTTTTCATATGTTGAATAATGCTCTTTACAGAAGTTATCTCTAATTCCTTTCCCCCATTTTTCAAATGCTAAAATAAAGCTCAGACAGGTTAAGTTGCCTGCCTGATGTCACGAGGAGAACCAATGACAGAATCAAATTTGCAGCTGGAACTCTGACATCATGTTCATGCTCTTTCAACTGTACTCTGTCATTTACCCTCTTCCAACATACGTTCTGGAAAACCCAGTGCCTGGTTAGTCCCTGAATTTTACCTGCTATGGTTGGAAAGAACCCATTCTGACATTTGGTTTTGGTCTTAAAACAACCCTGTTTCTCTGGTGCCCAATGGGAATTTCTATGGGTCTGTCTATCTGTACAACTTCCTCTTTTGGATGGTTTGCAAAGGGAAACTGCAGCCAGGCTCCCCAAGGCCAAGTCACCCCTAGTAGGCATTAAAGGCCTTCTGAGGCTTCACAGAGGCTGAAGGGGGAAGAAGGCAAACATAGGATGTTGACACTTCCCTTTTTTTCCATCTCCATGCCCCTCATTCTTATCAGAGAATATCTCAAAAGGTTCTGAGATTTATTTCCCCTAGAACTTAAAGTGAAGTGCAGGATTGCACCATTGGTCCCCAAGATGAGAAAGAGGGAAAGTGATACTAGAGCTTATTGTAAAGGAGGTCAGCCCTCACCTTGGTGAAAGTAAAATTCACAAATCCGCCCTGGAAATTCAAGAGAAGGTTGGATATCTGAGATCCACAGTTCCCAGAGGCTTGGGTTGCATTGGGGTCGATGTTGAAGTAGCTCTGACGTGAAAAAACCTAAACCAAATAAAATAGATTGGCTCCATGAGATATAGAAGAAAACTCTAGGTAGGAAACCAGAAGCACAGACTAGTAAGTAAGCCTGAAACTCAAAGCTAGTGGGTGTCCGTCTGAGAATTTCAAAGTCCCTGGATGACACCTCATGTTTCCAAACCATTATTTTCAAAAGATTTTTTAAAGAAGGAGTTCTCCCACAGAAAGGAGTTTTTTGGTAGATAATTCAGGATAGGTATACTCCTGATAAGCTGTGTGAAATTTATTTTTTGTTAAATTACTCACGTTGAAAGGTGCTGTAGGAAAGATCTGCTATCTAATGTACTTCTGTTTCGAATGTGGAAGTTTTATTTGATATCTTAAAAACTATTCAAAAAAAGTATTATTTTAATGGTGATTCCTTTAGTAAATCAAATCATTTTAACCCCACTCTACCCCCTCCAATCTTTTTGTTAATCTGGATTTTCCATATTAGTGTCACAGCTGGCTAGAACCATGGAGACCATCTAATCTAAACCTCTCATTTTTCTGGAAAGTTGCTGAGGCTTAGATGTCTCTGGCAGGGTAGGTCCAGGCCAGGTTCTACACTGAACACATCCGAACACTGCCAGTGTTGGCTAAAAGTGAATGGTGTGCATATTTAAATTTTTGATGTGTGCTTTCCTCTCTCTAAGCAGTCACTGTCAGTTTCTATTTTTATATGTATTCTAAAACGGACTCACTTTTTAATGGAGAATGTTGCAGAAAGCGGAGCTCACACTTATTTACTCATTGAAAGACATAGAATGCAAGAGAATACTCATTCTTAGCAAGGCAAAATCCACTCAAACTTTTTGAGGATACTGTTACAGTCCTATGGCCCCAACTTACCGATACCATGTATTGAACTGTCAGCTCTATTCCCATCTCTGCTTTGATACAGAGCCTGCTTCCATTTAGAACTTGATAAATCCCAGTCTTGACTGTTGATGGCAGAGGTGCAAGGGTGGGCCTGGGAGCTGTGGTGGCAGGTGAGGCTGTTTGGGTGGTAGTGTGTGCATTTGTAGTTGTTCCTGGAGTAGGGGTGGATTGAGTGGGCTTCTGAGTAGTTGTGTTGTTGTGTGGTGAGGTGGACAAAGTTGCTGGAAGGGTGGTCTGCTCACTGGGTTGGGTGGCCTTCCCAGTTGTGTGGCTGATAGTTGATGGGCTGGTTCCAGTTGTGTGGGTGGGTGGGCTGATGGTGGCTGGTGGAGAACCGGGAGTTGCATGGGGGCCAATCGTAGTCTCAGTGACTGGAGCATTCGTGTGAGAGTTGTTGGGTGTGGCTAGGGTTGTGATTAGGGTGCGGATTAAAGGGCTGGTGGATGGAGTGCCATTTGTTGTTACCAGGGAGGTTGTTAGAGTTTTTATTGTTGTGTGCGTAGTTGGGGTCTCAGAGTTGGAGGTTGTGGCAGCTATTTGAGAGGTGATGTGACCATTCGTTGATCTTGTTGCTATAGTTTTGTGAGGCACTTGTTGAGTTGATTGCAGGAAAGGTTTTGCTATGGCCTCTACTGTTGCTGCTCTTGTAGCCTGAGAAGAATCTGGGATTTCTGGAAACCTCTTTGCTCTTATTTGACTGCCATTATGCAAAACCACTGCAAGTTAGGAAACAAGTGTTAACACATCAACAGCTCAGAAAGCCCCTCCCCCACTCCCATTTTAGTTACTTCATTAAAAATTAACATGAGTATTTCCATATTTGGGGAAAACTTACAAGGATATAACAATCAAGTGAAGATTACCCCTGAGATGCTACCACAAAGCCACGGTTGTAATGTTTTGGTTGTACCCATGCTTTTTACAGGGTTGTGATCATACTGCAGACATTCTTCTGCATCCAGCCCCTTTGTCTGTATGGGGTGTAGCACTAACACACCACGTGGTCATGCTCGGAGAGATAGCTAAGAGTTGATGCCTGTTCATTCCCAATCTTCAAAGGCAAATCCAGACAGTTCCTGGGCAAAGCGCTGCTGTCCTGCCCTGATAGAGCTGGGGCAGCGTGAACAATGCTCCTGAAGATTTACACAGAGTTGTATAGTTTGCATAGAATCGTATGATCCCAGATTCAAAAGGAGTCTTAAAGATCATCTAGTCCAAACCCTAATCTGATATGTGAATTGGTCCTTTGAGTATTTTACATGTGTTCATCTACTATTACGCTTACTTACCTCTGATGACGGGAGATTCAATACCCTTTAATTTTTTATATTGCCACCAGTTTTTCTAAATGTAGACTGGTTCCTGTCATTTCCTTCCTTACTTAACCTTTTGAGTCGTCCCGCTTTTCTCAGCTAAGAAAGAAAATTAAACCGTGATTGCTCTGATACAGCTGGTGGGCTGTCCTTTATCTTTGGCTCATATGTCAGCTCCTCAGAGAGTCCTCTCTGTCTTCCTTATATAAACTAGCTCTCCACTCCCACAATTCTCTACAGCAAAGTTATATCTGTTGCCTTCATTGCACTAGTCACAACTCATAATTGTATAAGAGGACAGTATTCAAACATTTAACAATAAGCCTGGCCAGGCAGAATATCCCAGCAGAATATCAGCTCTGATTAAATGTTTATTGGTTTATTTGTTGACTGTACATCTCTTCCACTAGACTAAAGGCAATCTTGAGGTAGAAACTGTGTATATTTTTCTTTTTCTTTTTTTTTTTTTTTTTTTTTTTTTTTTTAGCACCAGTGTCTGTGCATAGAAAGGCTCTAAAGAGCTGGTTTAAGCGAAAGCTGTCATGGACTGTTAGGCAATGTATATTTATATTGTTGCAGGTTCTCTCTTGGGCCATCCCTTAAAAGTGGGAGTCCTCTGACTCTTTTTCAACTAAGATAGTTCTATCCTGTCTTCTTCCAGGCACCTAGCAAGCTAGAAAAGCAGAAGTACAGACGATGTTCCTTTGGAGTTTATAATCAGGTAGTGAGAGGTGGCTTTGTTTCTTCAATGCTGTTATTTCATTGTATTTACCCACTGTATTTATACTCATTGGAGCTATAGCTGCTTGATGCTGGGCAGTGACTTGGGAAAACACAGGGAAAAGACAAAGGAGATCCCTCTATGATGGTATTTATAGAGTACTGAAGTTCATATCTAATCAAAATCAAAATCATCTATAAACTCCTTTACTATCTCTCTCCTTCACTCAATACATTTCTAAGTGCTTATTTTTCCTATAATAAAAACAACAATAAAAAACTTTAAGTTACTAAGCGTTTACTGCATTGCAGGCCTCAGGTCAAATGTTTCACCAACTCCTCTCAAAATCTTCTGTGGGGTACTATCTTTATATTTTTCCGATGAGGAAACTTAGGTTTAGAAAATTCTATCAACTTGATGAAAATCACAGAACCAGTAAATTTTGGAGCTGAGACTCAAACCCCTGTCTGAACCAAAGCCTACTTTTGGGTTTGGGGATGGGTGGAGGTGGTGTGTGCCACTGGGAAAGATGGTGAGAGAAGAGACAAAAGCAAAGGAGAGTGGAATAGAAGGGTATGACCCTAATTTACAAAACTCTCATAATGATGGTCTTCAGTGAAGCTTTCAAAGACTCAAGTGCTTAAATAGTGATTATTGTCCAGAAGAAAAGTTCTAACTTTAAGCCTAGTAGTAACACTTATAAATTATTTCTGCACAGCTGGCTTGCAAATTAGAATGGACAAAAGTATCAGTTCAAATTTCTTTGAATACCTTTTAAAAAGACATATTAATGGCATTAAGTTAACAGAGACTACTATTAAAGAGTCTTATTTGTACCTAAATGTTCATTTAGATAACCGAAATGTATGATATTCAAGCATTGTGGATTTTATGAGCTATCGGTTTACTTTGTAAGTCTTTGTAAAATCACTAGACAGAACCTTTATGCCCACACTGTATGTAGAACTTGGAGCAAGACTTTCCTTTCAAGATTGTTATGAAGGTTGACAGTTGTTGAAGATTTATTTTCATAATTCATTTGAGCTAAACCTGAGTTGCTGGTCCCTCTGTCAAGAACCACACAGGAACCCCATTAAGTTCATACTATCTCTAAAGGGAAAGAGAATTCATTCCCAAACATGGTTTCCAGGAATACCTTGTAGTGAAAAAAGCAAAGACTGGTGCAGAGAATTCTGGGAGACTGGAAATCACTTTCCTTTTTATCTCTTGGGAAAATCGTTGGATTCTTGATAAAATCTCACTGTGTATAGCTTATGATTATGAGCTAAAGTAGCACACCCTTTCAAAGGAGGGGCCTTCCTCATATGCCGTTAGAATTCCTTTCTCAGGAGTGGTGAATAGACTCAAATGACGGGGGGAAAGCACATTGATCATTCATGAATGCATAGCATCCCAAACAGGACAAGAAAACTCATGGTACCCATCAAGGTGTGCTTGGTGTATAGGAAGATTTGTAGGATAGCTAGAGGTGATGAAAGTCATGGTGTCTTGATATGGTGTATGACTTTGTGGTGGACAAAATGCTGGGCTGGCAGGTGGCTAGACCAAAAGTTACCAGAAGTGTCAGAGTGTATTACAAATTGAACCAGTCTGAAAAATATTATTCCAGTATCATTCTCCTTTCCCTCTCTGCCATCTCCCTTCCATCCTCTCCCCATCTTCCTATAGGAGTGTGAGGTGTAAAAGATGGGCAGATGATTAGATGGAAAAGTGATAGAGGTGGACATGCCGTACATTGTAATATGTCCCAGAAAGTTCATGCTTGTTAGGTACACAATGGAAATACTCTGAGAAATACTGTTTTACAAAATCTATGTATATGACCACAGATATGTGACCAATCTTTGTCAAAATTGGGTCACAGTTTTTAAATGGGACCTGTGGTCCCATAGAGGTCAAGTTCACTGGTCTGTCTGAGACACAAAGAGGGCAGTGGGCAGAAGCAAGGTCAGGGCATAGCTCAGAATCTGTCTCAATGCTCCCTCTACTCGAAGACAAAACATAAAACAATACAAAACCAAAAAACAAAATAAACAAATAAAAAAACCCCAAACAATAGCCCTGGAGTCTACATACTGATGTGCCAAGCCACCCACCTCTCCAGCATCTCCTCTCCAGTATTTCGGAGACTCCGCAAACAAGTGTCCCAAGGTCTTGACTCACTGCTTGGACTTCTCTCTATGAAGTGGCATAAGAAGGTTTTGATTCCCCACAACCTATAGGAAGGGCTGAGAGATGACTCACTGGACAGGCCCTGGGAAAGTCAGTGACTACACAAGGGCCTCTTCTCTACGTATTTCCTGGACAATCGGTCCTTCCCAGATAGGCTTTGTTTGGTTTTCCTCCCATATTGAATTCCACAGGAATGTAGAAGCCTCTTGTGAACCAAGCTCCATGCCAGACACTGGGGGTAGGTCTTTGTTCTCAGGGGTTCAAACTTCACAAGGCAGACACATGAATGAACCACACTCCTCAGTGTGACAAGTTTGTTACTGAAATAGACCCTGAGCACTATAGGGTGTGTGTGGAATTCAACATAAGGAGAAATTCTTCAGGCAGACAAGAAAGTAAGTGGTATCCCAGGCAGGAGGAAGCATATGTACAAAGGCCTGGAGGATTTAGAGCCTTGTATGTCTGGAGAATAGCAAGGGAGTCAGCATGATGGAAAAACAAAGAGGGTGTGGGAAAGGGGGGATGAGGTGGAGTTCAGCAGGAAGCAGGTCTGACAGGTCTTGAAGGCTACACTTTGTCTGCAGAGCTCTAAAGAACATAGCTGGGGAGTAAATAGAACACGGGTGGCCATATCCAGGGGCAATGAGCTATGTTTAGCACCCTAGTACTTAGCCCCCCACCTCAAGCACTTTCTTCAGCACCTCCCAGGCAGCAGAAGCAGCTCCAGCTAGGTGTGGCAGGAAGACTATTTCTGGATGTGTGGGGTGGCAGGGGTGGGCACTTAGCAAGATTCTGCTCAGTTTTACCTTTTAACAAAAAGATATAAATCCTACCTCTGCTGGTTTCCTGTGGGACTTAAGATTCAAAGAGAACCCTTGAACAGAAGGGACTCTAGCCTTGTGACAGAGACTGCTGGCTCACTACTCCAAAATCCAGTCTTCCCCTTTCCCTTAGAAACTGAACCACAAGATTAAGCTGAGTACCTGCTGCCTGGATTTAAAGCACTATGGCCAAGCCTGCTTTCCAGCTGGGTGGGAATGTATGACTGAGTTTGAGCCAAAGCAACAAAAGTGGTAGGCTTATGTGGGCCTTCTGGGAAGGCCGCTTGAAGGGAACTCAATTGCCTGTGTGGCTTCTCCATTGCCTTTCTGTTTTCCTCCTTTTACTAGCCTGCAACTCGTTTCATGCATGATGGCCAGAGTTCCAACGGACATCTAGAACCACAGGCTTTTGGGGCAGGAGTCACACATAAGATGGCAGGTCCATGGTAATGAGCCCTCACACCAGACCTGGTCTGAATTACTCTGGACTTATTTTCACAAGAAGGAGAAATAAACATTTATCTTGATTAATTCACTATTATTTGGGCTTGTCTCTCATGTACAGTGAAACCTAGAGTTGACTGATACAAACTAAAATTCCCTCATTTTATAGGGGAAGAATTTGAGACTGGGGAAGAAAAGTGACTAGATTATGACTACACAGCTAGTTTACCTGGAAGCTAAGTCTTTCCTAGCAAAATGTCTAATGGTTTTCTCATCTCCAGTTCAAAGTATTTTTTGAACCTAGGCATTCAGGGTTGTGCAGTACAGTAATGAAGACCATGGACCATGAAGCTGGACTTCCTAGACACAAATCTCAAGGCTGACACTTGCTAGTTGACTGATTATGACCAATTCTTTAACCTGCTTCAGAACACTCATCTGGAAAATGGGGCACCTTCACATGCTTCATTTATTTAATTCATCTCTGAGAATTTGCAGCTCAGAGAGGAAAGGGCAATTTAAGCATTTCCTCTCAACCTGCCCTCGCATTTATTGAGCATTGGTTACAATTCTGAATCTGTCAGTCATCTGCCAGTCATGAAATTGGTGCTCGCACACAGGTCACTGAGGTCTTTTGCTTTTTTATTTGCTTGCCCTGCTAAATGAAACAATGACTGCCTCCAAAAGAATATGAAACTAATTCTGAAAATGTGGCACGAGGAGAACCAGACTGGATTGGGGCAACTGGCCAGACTCTTCACCCGAATTTCATAACAATCAAGTGCCACTGTGTCCCCCATTTAAATGTGTTAGCAGAATTGTGTGGACAAACCTAATTCCCTCACATGTTATATTCAGTGGTTCTAGAAGGAATTGTGAATTAATCAGCAAACCTCATAACAGCACCCAAGAGGATTCAATGCCCAGACATTGTAGCAAGAGCCCCGTTTCAGATCAGAGAGGCTGTTTTATGTCATTAAAAGCTCAGTTTCCCAGACAGCCTCTCTGATCTGAAGTATAATGGTAATTTTTAAAAATCTTTGATGCCCTGGCTTACACCTTTCTAAAATGGCGCAATTTGTCAGATCACATCTCATTCATCTTCACAACTCTCTGTATATACAATATAAACCTAGCATTTCCATTTTAGAAAAACATGAAAAGCAAAACATGCTATACTTTTCCCAGACATTGTAGCAAGAGCCCCATTTCCAAGCCTGGCTAAGTTCTGTCTCTTAAATCTAAATGGTTTCTGTAAATTCTTCCTTAGAAAGTGCCAAGATAGTGTCACTGTCTTCTGGGGTCGACACTTACTCTGCTTAACTTACGGAAAACAGTGTGCATTACACTGTGAAAGTCCTTGGAAAAAATGAAGTGTGCCCCACATGTGTAAGGTAATAAAGAAAAGATGTTCCCAGCCAAATGCCCACAGTAACTGAAGCTGTTAGAGCTATCTACAGTCTGTCCTATATCATTTTGATCAATGGCACCAGAAGGCACTGAAGTTTAATAGGATAAGAAATGGCAGAGTCATGTGTGTCACTCACCAGCCAGGGACATGAAGAGCACCATCACTGGAGATTGCTGCCAGGGCATAACTGGGGAGCAAGGGAGAGCTACGGCCTCCCCAAGGACTGGCGCTATTGCTCTGCTGCAGCCAAGCTTAGCACAGTTAGGTCTTCTGAACAACTGAAGGCTAATTCCAGGGCTGGCTCTCTCATTCTCTTGTGGCAAAGAAACCAAAGTCATTTACATAATGAGAAGTAGCTGAAAGTCCCTCCCAGTTGGTGTGCTGAGTGGGGAGGGAAACCACAAGTGGCCTTGGAAGAAAGCAGACACTTTCATCTCTGCCTTTGGTGTTGGTGAGGACAGGCTGAGAAATGAGAGACAGGGGCTGGGAGGGCTCCCTCCACACCCCCTGACCCAAGGTGAAGGGCAACTGAGATCATGTTTCAATAAGATCTGTCACAGTGCCAGGTCCTTTCCTTATAAGCTGAGTCACCATTTTCCTCTAATATTTTGAGTATATTTTTGTAAACCCAGAGACTCTCCCTTCATGGAGGCTTTCAGTGGTTTCCATGTCCTCTTGGGCCATGTCCTCTGGCTTTTTTTGTCTCTCCAAAAATGGCACTAACTTGACCTTTTAACCACATTCCCCACTGCTCTTAATACCCTCCAGGGAGACTTGTTGCCTTAAGAGGAGACAACCAGCCCCTCAGTCATAGGTGTGGGCAGGAGTCTTAAAACTCAGTGGCTAGAGTACTGTCTGTCTCTGTGGGTATTCACAAAACGTCTGAGGCAGTCCTGCTGAATGCCGATGGCCACCTCATCTGGGGCCTCACCTGAGGCGTGGGAGGAGTGCAAGCTTGGAGCCAGGGAGATCTGGGTTTGAATCTGACCTTGCTGACTAGCCAGTTGTATGACCTTGGGTAAACTCTCTGAGGTTACTTCAGTATAATTGGGGAAATAATGCCTATTCCTAGGTGGTTTTTCAAATCTAAAGCTTAGTCTCAATTTCCTGAAAACAAACTTTGGTTACAACTATTTTATCTTATTATATCGCTCTAAACACTCTAATCAAGCATACTTTCCAGAAGTCAGTAGTATGTTTCCAAATTACATTTTTTTTGGTGGAAGTCAGCGCCATTTTAGAGAGGCCAAAAAAGCCAGAGGACATGGCCCAAGAGGACATGGGAGCCACAGAAAGCCCCCATGAAGGAAGAACTCTATATGAAAGTAGAAATTACACTGACACATGGAGAGTTCTGTGGCTTTGAGGAAAGGCTCATCCATTGATCCAGCCAGCATTTACTGGATGTCTGGAACCAATGTCCTGAGCAGATGCTTAGAGGATCAGAGTCCTGAGGCTGTTTTTCGGGGCACCTGCCTTTGACTAGAGAGAAGATGCCAGAGTTGAATATTTCAAAAACCACTGAAAACTAAGCGCTGTTTCAGGTGCATACCATTTAAGTTTTGGTATATTATACTTTAGTTTTCATTCATCACAAATTATTTTCTCATTATTAATGTCATTTCTTCTTTGACCCATCGATTACTTAGGAGTTTGTTGTTTAAGTTCCACATATTTCTAAATTTCCCAAATTTTCTTCTGTAACTGATTTTTAATTTAATTCCATTATGATTGGAGAACATACTTATGATTTCAGTCCTTTCAAATTTATTGAGACTTGTTTTATGGACTAACATATAACCTGTCCTGGAGAATGTTCTATGTGCATTTGAGAAGAATGTATATCTTGCTCTTATTAGGAATGAAGTGTTCTGTAGATATCTATTAGTTCTAGTTAGTCTATTGTTGCTCAAGACTATTTCCTGTTTGGTCTTTTGTTTTGTTTTATCCATTATTAAAAGTGGGGTATTGAAGATTCTAATCGTTGTTGTAGTGTCTATTTCTCCCTTCAATTCTGTCAATTTTTGCTTCATGTATTGTGGGGCTCTATTGTGTGGTTTCTATGTGTTAATGATTTTTATATATCTGTGATAGAATGACCCTTTTATCATTCTAATTGTCTCTAGAAACAGTTTTTGTTTTAAAATCTATGTTGTGTAATATTCCTGTAGCTATCTCAGCTCTCGTTTGGTTACTTGAACATGGTTTATCTTTTTCTACCTTTTTATTTTCAACCGATTTGTATTTTCCAACTTTTTACTTTCAATCTAAAGTCTGTCTCTTGCAGATAGCACATAGTGGGATCATTTTTTAAAACTCATTTTGCCAATATCTGCATTTTAATTGTAGTGTTTAACTCATTTACATTTAAGGTAGGATTTATGCCTACCATTTTGCTCTTTTTTTTTTCTTCTTAAAAATTTTAAAAATTGTTTATTGGGGTAACATTGGTAATACAATTATAAAAAATTCAGGTGTACATTATAATTTGACATCTATATATTCTATTTTGTGATTACCACCCAAAGTCCAATTTGCTCTTTGTTTCTATAGATATTTTCCAGTATACAATTTTAATTCCATTGTCCTTCCATGTACCTTTTTTTTTCAAAGTTTTTTTAGTGGTTGCCCTGAAGGTTACAATTAACATCTCAGCCTATAGCAATTTAGTTTGGATTAATATTATCTTAATCTCAATAGTATATAAAACTTTGCTTCTATATAGTCTTATTGCCTATGCAAATGGCCTACACAAATTACATCTTCATATAAATACATGTGTAATTGCTTTACCCAGTTTTCTTTTACATCAGATAAAAGAAAGAGGAGTTACAAACAACACTATAGGCTGAATGTGTTCCCCCCAATTCGCATATTAAAGCCCTAATGTAGAGGTATTAGGAGGGCCTTAAAAAGGTCATTAGATCATGGGGGTGGAGTCCCCATGATGGGATAAGTGTCCTTATAAGAAAAGGAAGAGAGCAAGCCCTCTCTCTGCTCTTCCCCATGAAAAGATGCAGTGAAAAGGCAGCTAGCTATTAGGTAGGAGGCAGGTCCTTCCCCAAACTCGACCCTGTTGGCACCCTGATCTCAGACATTCCACTTCCAGAACTGTGTGCAATAAATTTCTGTTATTTAAACCACCCAGTGTACGGTAATTGTTATAGCAGCTGTAGCTAAGACAGACAAAAATTATATTTATAATGTCTTTTATATTTATCTATGCAGTTATGTTTATTGGTCCTCTTTATGTGTATTTGAGTTATTGTCTAGTAACCTTCTTCATGTGTATTTGAGTTATTGTCTTGTAACTTTCCAGTCCTGCTTGAAGAACTCCTTTTAGTATTTCTTGCAGGGCAGTTTGGCTAGTGATAAATTATCTGTTTTTGTTTATCTGGCATGTCTTAATTTCTCCAGTTTTGGAGGATAATTTTGCGCATATAAAATTTTTGGTTGACAATCTTCTTCTTTCAGCACTTTAAGTATATCATCTCACTGCCTTCTGGCCTCTATGGTTTCTGATAATAAATTTATTAATCTTATTGAGAACTGCATATGGTTTGAGATGTGGATCAAAGTTCATTGCTTTGCATATAGATAACTGATTGTTCCAGCATCCATTGTTGGAAAGGATTATCCTTTCTTCACTTTGTACCTTTGTAGAATATCAGTTGCCAACATCCATACAGGTCTGTTCTGTTCCACCGAAATTATTTTCTATGTTTATGTCAGATCAAATGGCCTTGACTGCTGTAGCTTTATAATGAACCTTTGAAATCAGGTATTACTAACCCTCCAACTCTGTTCTTTAACATTTTTTTTTTGGCTTCTCCATTCTTGCTCCCTAATTCCTTTCTTATGCTTTAAATTAACCAATAAAGAACTCAAAACTAGAAACTCCACCCCTGGACCCTAATAAAGGCAAAGCCCCAGATGCTCTCTGTCTCTGTCGCTCTACTCGTGACTTCACAAGTGTGTCACGGGTGTGCAATGTACCCTCCAGGATGTGAGTAATAAATCTGTTCCTCAAAGTTCTCAGATGGTTTCTTGCTGAAGTGTGTCCTGCAGTCATCATAAGAACCACAGGGCTTGCCCAGACACAACGTTAGCCCCACGTTGTTGGTGGAGGAAATGTCTGTGGTGGCTCACCATGCATAATATAGCCTGGGCAAGTACCTTAGGCATTCCTAGCGTATAGTATCCCTATCAATAAAATGAGACCAACACAACATAGGGGGACACAATTCAGCCCATAACCATGGTCTGTCTCCCAAAATGTTCTGCGAACACTTAAGAAGAATGTGTGTGTTCTGCTGTTGTTGGATTCTGTGTTCTATAAATGTTAATTAGGTTAAATTGGTTGATAGTTTTGTTCAAGCAGTCTATATTCTTACTGATTTCCTTTTACTTTATCAATTCTTGCAAAAGAGAAGTTGACATATCTGACTATAATTGTGAATTTTTCTGTTTCTCTTTGCAGTTCTGTTTTTGCTTTGCATATCGTGAAGTTCCATTACTGATGTGTAAACATTTAGGATTGGTATGTTTTCTTAAATAATTCACCTCTTTATCATTTTTATTAATCTTCTTTATTTTTGGTCCTATTCTTTGTTCTGAGATCCACTTTTTTTATATTAACAAAGTCATTCTGGCTTTCTTTTAAGGTTAGCAAAGTATATATATTTTCCATCCTTTTAATATCTTATGTCTTTCTAGTTAGAATGGGTTTCTTGTAGGCCACAGGGTAACCTTTTTTTTAAAAAAAAAATTCCAATTTAACAATCACTCTCTTTTGACTGGGGTGTTTTATCCAATTTAACAATCACTCTCTTTTAATTGGGGTGTTTAGACCATGTAATTATTGATATGGTTACATTTATATCTATCATCTTGGCAATTGTTTTCTGCTTTTCCTATCTGTTTTTGGTTCCATTTCTCTTCTTTCTCTGCCAGCTCTTGGATTACTTGTATTTTTAAAAATCTATTTTATCTCATTTGTTAATTTATTAGTTGTAACTCTGTCCGATTATTTTAATGTTAGATTTAGAGTTTAGAGTATTTATCTTTAAGGTATCACAGTGTACTTTCAAATGATATTATACCACTGTGCATAAAGAACCTACGACAGTGTATTTCGATTTCTTCCCTCCTGGTCTCTGTTCTTTTGTTGTCATACATTTTAATCCTGCACATGTTATAAACTCCACAACATATTTTTATTATTTTTTTATTTAAAGAGAGATAAATGACAAGGAAAAAAACCTTTATACTTACTCATGTGATGACTGTTTCTGGCAGTACTCATTCCTTTGGGTAGATGCTTGAGTTTGCTGCTGCTATAGTTACCCTAAGTACACCACACACTTCAAATTCTTCAAATGTTACTTGTGTTGAGGGTATAGCCTTGTTTGCCCAAATGTTTTTCTCAATCTCTGCTCTACCCTCAGCTTGAAGTCTTCTCTGTTGTGTGTGGGAGAATCTTCCTCTATGCACCCGTAGCTCTGCTAGCTGTATTTCACTGCTACTCATTCGTCAGCACTTGTTAGTTAGCCTGGTGGTGGGGCAGCAGCTGAGGGGCCAGGTGTTCTGTTTTGAATACCCCTCAGTCATGCAGGTACTATGTCCCTGGGTCTTTCTTTTGGGATGTGATCTTCAAAGTGTTTCTATCCCTCCCCAGTCATCAGTTTTGGGCCTGGTACCTGTTCTGTCTCTTTCCCAGGGTCAGAGTTTTGGTTTTTATTGTTATTTTCCCCCAGCTGTGTTAGATTTGCCAGACTCCTAAGGGTTTAAGTGTTCATTGCCCTTCTTCCAGAAGTTGGTTCTGTTTTAGTTCTGCAGGAGAGATGGGGCAGTAGGATCCCAACATAGTTTCAGGCTTTTTCTATAGCAACTGATATTCCCCTCCCCCAGGTCTGTGCCAAGAGGACACTCTCTCAGGATTTTATGCTCATCTTCTTTGTGAGTGCCCCAATGAGATCACTGGGGCCTGCAAATTTCCCTTACATCTGTGGTCCCCAGGGTTTCTATTTTCTCTAGCAAGCCCACCCACACTGGGCCACTAACCATTTTAGCTGAATTCTTCCTGCCAGTGTATACAGTGCCTGACCCAGCTCAGTAAATGTTGGAGTCCCTTTTCTCTTTGCAGGTGCCCTGTTTTTCCTTAGATTTTAGGTTAGATGTTGCCTTGTGAACTCAAACTCTCATGAGTTCAAAAAAGTTATGAAGTTGCATATTTTCTAGATTTTTTTTATCTAGCAAGTGTGGGGATGGTACTCTTTCTAGCTTTCTACATCTCAAGCAGTAGATAATTTTAACAGCTGCATAGGGTTCCATTGAATGTCCGTACAATACTTTATCAACCAGCTTTGAATTATTTAATATTCTGTTTGTTATCTATTGTTGCTTAACAAATGACCCCAAAACTTAGCAGCTTAAAACAACAAACATTTATTATTTTATGGTCTTCTGGTAATGAATTCAAAAGCAGCTTAGATTAGCAGAGTTCTTCTGGCTCCTGACTTTCATGAGATTTCAGCCAAGACGTCACTTAAAGCTGAAGCCATCTGTAGGCTTGAGTAGGCTGGAGAATCTACTTCCAGGGTGGCTCATTCACATGGCTGCTAATAAGAGGCTCCACTTCTTACCATGTGGGTCTTGTCACAGGGCTGCTACAGTGTCTTCTCAACATAGTAGCTAGTAATCCAAAACAGAGAATGAGGAAGAAGTGAAAAATGCTTTTTATTACCCAGTCCTGAAAGTATATCACCAACATTTCTGCCACATTCTACTTATTAGAGTCATTACTACAGCCCACACTCAAAGGGAGGAGTGTCAATTTACGAATAAATTTTGATAGACATTGAAAATTGTCTTCTAAAAACCCAGTACTAATTTACACTCTCATCTATAGTGTATAAGAGTACTGGTTTTTCTATAACCTTTCCAACACTGAATATTAACAAAATTTTAAATGTTGAACTGTATGATAATAAAAAATGATCTTATTGTTTTGTATTTTTTAGTATATTTATTGGATTTTGAATTTCTTTTCTTGTGTATATTCATGTCTTTTGCCCATTTCTTTTTCTATTGTTATTGATTTGTAAAAGCTCTTTATATACAAAGGAAAGAGTCTTTGCCATATGTTTTTAAAAAGTATTTGTGATTTAACTTTTTGTTCTTTTTTTCTACATATAAGTTTTTGCCTCTTACATAGCCTAATCAATCAAAATTTTCTTTTATAGCTTCTTGTTACAATTTTTGCCTCGAAAGACTTTACCCTAGTCAAAATTATTTTTTAAATAGTTTTGACTTTCATTATTCCTTTGTTACATATTTGAATAGTATGAAGTATTTTAAGGGCTGAGATAAACTTATTTTTTTCCACATTGTTATCCAGTAGTCTCAGCACCACTTTCACGCATAATTTATCTTTTTCAGAACTAATTAGAAGTCCCTCTTTTTACACTCTAAATTATGAAATGTATTTGGGTCCATTTCAATATTTTTGTACTCTGTTACTTTTATGTTGGTTTATTCAATAGTACAGTAAGTCCTCATTTAACGTTAGAGATGGGGTTTTAGAAACAGATACTTTTAAAAAATGACACATAATAAAGTTAATTTACAATAGGCTATTGATATAAACAAGAGGTAAATTCCTATGGCCTATTTCTAGTCACAAAAACATCACCAATCTTCTAAATAAAGACCCCAAACACTCTTAATGTTAAACATTAAAGTAAATGTGAGCTATACATACATTTAAGAAAAATGAATAAAAACAAGGTAATTATTTTCCAACCTTCTTCTTCCAGTTCAGGGTTGTGAGAGTTGGAGCCTATCTCCACAGCTCAGGGTGCAAGGCGGGAACCAGCCCTAGACAGGGCACCCTGCATCACAGGGCACACTCACACACTCACACACTCACACAGTCACACACACACACACACACACACACACACACACACACACACATCACTCAGACTGGGACAATTGAGACACACCAATTCACCTCCCGTACACATCTTTGGGATGTGGGGTGGGGGGGTGGAACCAGACTACGTGGAGAAAACCCATGCAGACATGGGGAGAATGTGCAAACTCCACATTGACAGTGGCCCTAGCCAGGAATCCATTTTTTTCCTTATCAACATCAGTGAAACAGCATTGAGTGAAACAACGTTATTTGAGAACCTACTGTATTTGTTCTCCAGCAAATAAAAATATTATGATACAAATCTATAATTTTTGCTACTTTAATAGCCATATTCAAAAGTTTATTCATAAAAGCTATTATCAGATTAAAGATGCAATTAATAAACATTTTATAGAGAATCAGTAAAATTATGTTTTATAAAGCATTCTATACTCATCTGACAATAAACTTGAAACTCGAGGGGCATTTCCTACATATTGAAGGAGTAAGCAAATGCCATTGTGGTCTTTAGAATCCTGGCCTACACGTTGAAAGACCTGGATTCTAGTCCCTGCTTAGCTGCAGGCTGTTTGGGTAACACTGATGCATAGTAATAAAATTGTAGTTGGGCAATGGCCTCCTAGTTACATTCTCAACACCTCTTGTAGCTCGTGATCTGCAACAAAGCCTTCACAGAAAAAAATAAGAAAAAGTGTTGCATGCCATTTGCAGGTGGGACTTCAAACATTACACATGCAATCTTCCAAGTTCTTTCCATCCTGCGAGCTGGAAATCAGACATTCTGAGACCTGCTTTTGACTTTGTAGACAAGGACAGTGTCCTAGAGGATGGTGGAAAAGCCAGAAAGAAGGAACCTGGGACCCCAAATGGCTGTATGGCTGAGCAGCCTGCATACCTAAACAGGGCTGTTTCATGAGACAAAAATATTCTTTAAGTTCTTATATTGTTGGATTTCTTTGTTACAGCAGCTTAACCTTTCTATTTACCAACACACATGGGATATTATATTCCACAAAGAAAAAGGTTATATGGTCAAATGAATGGGAAATAATGAGTTTAACAAAAGTATACAGACTTCCTTCCTGCAAGAGATCTCAGAGACTTTAATCTACTAACTGGGATCAACCAAGGAGGGATAGAATATGTTGAATTTTAAAAATGTATTTATTATTACATAAATTTGTTGTTGTTATGGGATTAACTCTTTGAACTTTTGCTCTTTCTGCGTATTCTGCAGAAATACTCTGGGAAATGCTGGTTTAGAGGATAACTAGCTTTTAAATAATTTCATAATGCATAGCTGGCGTTTAGTAGGATGCAGACTCCCTCCAGATTTTACAGAACTAGGGCTGCTTTTAGTGAAACTGCTTCAGCCAAGGGACTTTATTTAGGGCTACAGTAGTCCCATTTCTCAGCAACATGTTCAACTCTGGGTCCCTCTAGTGGGCAACAGGAAACATTATAAAGCCATGGATGATTTGAACAACTTGTAAAAGAAGGTAGGGGCAGGGGCACAACTTTATCTGAAGGTTTGGGATTCTTTCCATTAAATCACATGGAAGAATGACACAATTTTACTCACAGAAGAGCCACCCCCCTACCGTTTTTAAGAAGTCTAGAAGATTCCCAACTATTTCCTGTGTCCGGGCCCTGGGGCAGAGTTTGCTGGGGACCTCCTGTGTATCTGGCATGGCTTTATGAGAATTATTCCACTGTTCCTGTTCCACTCCCTTTAAACTCAAAGGGAGTCTGATTCCTAAGCCCAGCTTTCTCCCAGAGGCCACCTGCAAGCACTGTAGCAGCATGGGGCTCAGGCAAGGAGGCCAGAATGCAAGGCCAGAGAGGACCATCTTGGAGTTTGGAGACAGCATCTGGGAACACCAGCATAATGACGGGTATTGAAATGGCTCCTCCAGTCACCCGCCTGTGATGTGAGGTTTGTGGAGAGGTTCCTCCTGCAAGGCCTTTGAGGTCTGACTGTTTGCACTCAGCCGCACCAACAAGTGTGGCCATTTTCAAAGACTGAGAAAACAACTGAGGTCCAAAGGACTGAGAAAGCTTTGGGCTGTTTCTACAATGAGTGGCTGGCTAGTTGATGGTCAAAAGAGTTTAAGAGGATCCGAGTAATGTGTTTTCTGACTATTGAATAGTCAGAATCCTGAAGATTCTTCTTCCAGTTCTAGTTCTTATATATTCTCATTGGGGAATTTGTGATTGATAAAATAATTGGAGAGACCAAAGCAGAGAAGTCTGCTGAAAAACCTGTATGTATCCAGATTGGCTGTATGAATGTGTATTATAAGAAGTGTAAAAATATGCCATCATAGGTTGTGCAGGATTATACTTTCTTTTGACTTAGTAGACATGGCCAGTGTTGCTAATGAAGCTATGGCTCTGTGGGCTTAACCAAATACCATTCTGTTGATTCACAAGCCTGGGCTGGAGCAAAGTAGGTTCCCCTCAACACTTTCAGTGGTTGCTGAATGCAGGTGGAGGAGGTCATGGCTGGTTATGCCAAGAGCCCACTCATACTGTGCTGGTCTGCAGAGCTCCCCTGAGACCCCGAGGTAGGTCTCTAACTCCTCTGCAGTTGATGACACCTGCAAGTCCCAGCTGGCTGGTTTCAACCCTCCTCCTTCCCTACAGATTTTAAGAATCAAGAGGTTTGGAGGAGAGAGGACTCCACCTCCAAGGATAAATGGGAAGGAATGGCTGGACCAATGATAAAGCCAGGAATGTGCAGAAGAATTCTGGAAATGGAAGTCAGAGGGCCTTGTAGACTGCGGTTAGAACAGTGAGATCAGGAAGAGCACTGACTATCAAGGTTGCTTTCTACTCTCTTGAAGTCTGCTGGTGAGGACCAAATGAGGCTGCATCTGTTACCTGGGAACAGCCCTTAATGGAGCACCTTTCTGAACCCTGTGACCCAGTGTCCTCTGTCAATGCATCCTCCCTGCTGTGCATGGCTCCGTGATGTTTCTGCACCTGTGCCTGACCAGGATGTCCTTCTACACCTGGAGAAACACTTGCTCCAGGAGACTCAGCTCAGATGTTACTTCTTCCATGATTGTATCAAGAAGAATCAGTGTCAGGGTTCTGAGACCCCACAGCATCTGTTACATTGTGTTGCAATAACCTATTTCCACATCTGTCTCCCCAAACTAAACTGAGGGCATCCCATTTATCTTCATACCTCCCCGGTCTCCTCTGGTGCCAGCACCTTCCTTAGAACTGAGGTACTCAGGAAATAGGTGTTGAATGAAGTGAGTGAATACACTTACGTATATACATATATACATACTTACATAAATGTTTTCATGGTCAAAATGGAACAATGTGTGTTGGAAAATAATGCAGGTAGAAGGAAATATGTTTTCTTATCGATTTGGAAAGAATTTAATTTT
This sequence comes from Macroglossus sobrinus, assembly GCA_004027375.1. Classification (NCBI taxonomy): domain Eukaryota; kingdom Metazoa; phylum Chordata; class Mammalia; order Chiroptera; family Pteropodidae; genus Macroglossus; species Macroglossus sobrinus. The sequence goes on along the minus strand of PVKZ01001471.1, from coordinate 53,305 downwards.
GTTGTGCAAATAAATATTGTAGTCTACAAGTCTAAAACACACTCTATCAAGAAAGATATTTTGTTAGGAAAGGGGATGGATGGGAGTAGGTGGCCCTAAACACAGCTTAACTTTCTGAAAAGTTGAAAAGAACACTGCTGGACCACTGTGCCGAACAGCCCCTCTCTGATGGTCTGTCCCACAGCCTCGCCCCTTTTTGGCCACACAGTCTTCTTTACAAAGTGATATACTTGATTTTGTTTTTCTTGAATCTCAAGTGATTTTCTTGAGTTTCACAGGAGACACTCCTCTCAAGTGTTTGACTTGTTCAATTCCAGAAACAAATCAGGGGACTGAAGACTCAGCCAGATTCTACATTCAGTCAAATCACCTTAACAATTCTAAAACTAACTCTAAAACCAAATAATTCCAGAGCTCGGTGTGCTGGGTATTCAATGTGATTTCTCAGCTTCCAGTCCACTGTTCTGTTCTCTGCTTTGTGGTGTGGGGCTACTCGCCTCCTTTGCCAACTGCTCTCTGATAGGCTTGGCCAATAGCTCAGACTGACCAGAGGCTGGAGGAGAGAAGAGGGACAAGTACCTCTTCCCACACACCTGGGTTGCTGTCAGCATTCCCCTAGCAACTGGTCATCACCCTGAGAGTGACAGATGGTTCCAGTAACTGATGTTTGCCATTTTCCTAACATTTCCATAACCAGCCTCATCACGCCCCTTCAAAGACACTAGTACCAGGTGGCAGTGCCCCCTCCTCAGTCCTGCATCCAGCTCCTGGGCATCTGTCCTATCAGGCAGCACCTCCTCCTCAGAGGCTACTTCCAACCTCTTCCCTTTGTTTCCTCAGCCCTCAGCCAGGTAGCTGCTTCTTGCAGTTAAAATCTCCGTATTATGTCATTATCAATTTTTCCTTTTAAAATCTCCAGTAGCTGAATAACAATTCTTTATATTAAATTCCCTCTCTTAAAATAATTGGTATGGTCTCGGTCTCTCTCTCTCTCTCTCTCATCCTGACCTATAGACTAAGTAATTCTAAACTAAAGAATTCTGAAAATAAAATAAGTAAAAATACAAAGGAGAAAAAAATGTTCTAATGGTGAAGACATAACTAAAAAGAACTAACTGAGAACAAATTATTCTGGAAACAATTCAAAAACTGAGTATTTCAAAAACCATGAAAATAAAAAATTTAGAAAATATAATGCTCAAAAATTAAATAACTCTAAAAATTAAATAATTTAAACTAAATAACTGAAAAAACCCTAAATGACTAAAAAAAGTAAAAGTAAGCAACCCAGAATCTAAAATGACTAAAGTAAATAGCTGTGAACATAAGTACCTCTAAAACTAAATAATTAGGAAAAACCCCCTAAAATAGCTAAAAACATTTTACTCTAAAAACAAATAACTCAAAAATATTTTAAAACTTTCAGTTATTTTTTAGTAGTCAAATAAACTTTAAAAATAAATAAATAAATACTTCATTAACTAAAAATAGAATAACTATGCAAATAAATAACCCAGATATTACTAACTGTAAAGAGAATTAAAAATAAATAATTCTATAGCTAACTAATTTGGAAATATATAACACTTAAAACAACTACAATAAGTAACAAAATGAATAACTCAAAAACTAACCTTTAAAATAAAATAATTATAAACAAATAACTTTAAAGCTAGGAAATTAAATAAAACTAAAAAAAATTTAAAAACGAATAAATCTAAACGGAAATATCTCAGAAGTTAACTTGTAACCAGCCCTCTCTGAAAGGAAACAATCCTGGAACCAAGTACCCCAAATGCCACATTAACATTCTCAGGGGAACGGTGGGGGCAGGGAGGAGTGGCCAGTCTTTTCTCCTGCCTGGTTTGAGTGGCTGTGGCTCCTCCAACTCAGACAAGAGATCTCAACCGATCTCCCCCGCATTCCCACCCCAGGAGAAATTTGGCAACTTCTTGAAGGCACTTTTGTCACAGTTTGGGTAAGTGGGTGGAGATGTTACTGGTTTCTAGAGAGTAGAGGACAGGGATGCTGCTAAACAATGCACAAGGCAGCGCTCAAAACTATCTGGCTCCAAATGTCACACGTGCCAACACTGAGAAACCCTGGGCCGAGCCCTCCAGGCTTGGGCTCCACTGAGCGGGGTGGGGGTGGGGGCGTGTGTGGAGCAGTTGTTGGTTCTTCCCTCGGCCTCCCCGAGGGGTGGAGGCTCCGGGGAGCGACTGGGATAGCTCTCGAGTCCTCCCGGAGGTGTCCTAGCGCCACCCACTCCACCTCTGCCCGCCCCCCAGGAAGTAGGTCCGCAGGCTCTGATGCCCCTTTGCTGCTCTCTGCAGGGCACGGCCTCAGTGACAGCAGCAGCCTCTCCCGAATGACAGCCTGGGGCGGCTGGGCTGAGCCGAGGAGCTGCGGTTGGAGTGTCAGTTCTCTGGGGAGGGTGTCCTCGGGGAAACTGCTTTTGTGGGGAATCTAGTCACCTCCTCGTAGGGGTGAGCAAGCCAGTGGACATCCCCCACCCCAAACACCTTCCTCAGTTTTATATGTTGCCCTGAAATTCTGAGAAAAAATCAGAGAAGCATTGGTTAACAACTTCGCTTACTTTTCTTTCCTCTTGCACATTCACGTGTTCTTCTCATCACCTTGTTTTCCTCCCGGAATGCTTTCTCCCGGGCCTGGAACAGACTTGGAGGAACAGGTTTCATAACTGTCGTCCAACTGAAAAAGGCCGGAGAGCTGGAAGGGAGGGGACAGTGATGCACCCTCAGAGTTAGCAGTGCTTGGGTACCCGGCTAGGCCCACACGGTGATTCTCACTGTCAGGGCAGGGCCCACCCCAGCTCTCCCACGGGGCCACTCAGGGTCCCAGTAGGGGCCCCTCATTATGGCCAGAAACCAGCACATTGCCAAGGAGACGGTGATGTGGGCCATGCTGGGCTTGCAGGATCTGAGCCACTTTGCAGATGCAGTGACCTCAGCTTCCTGGGCTAGTCCAGGTCCCTATGGGTGAGAATCATGAGGAGGGAGAGAGGGATACAGAGAGGAAGAGGAGGCAGGAGAAGCTGATGAACAGGAATGAGAGAGAATATGAAAGGGGTAAGAAGGAAATAAATTACACTCAGAGAGCTGCTTTCCTTCTCCATATCTTCTGCCCTTTCACAGTCCTCAAAGGTTTCCATGGAGATAAACTCCCTGCTGGAACAGCCTTGGGGAAAGAAGAGATGAATTTGGACCACTGAGGGGGCAAAGGGGTGGGAAGAGGGGCCCAGTTGCCAATGACAGAGTGTCCCCAGGAACCCATTCTCCCCATCTCTAATGCCTATTTTCCCATGACTGGACTGCTTCACCTGAGTGGTGAGGGGCTGGGTCTGTGGTCTCCTGGTTCCCTCTTCCAGCACCGAAATTCTGTCACTGACTGAGAAGACATGTCCACATGATATTCATAGCAGCTACTTCCTGCCCTCCAATAAAACACTGTCTTTCTGTGTTTGATGACTCTCCCTCCTTCCCACCCTCTTCTCTTCCTTGCCTCTATTTCTCTCCTGTGATTACTGCCCGTTTCTCTTCTTGGCAGCTTCAGCCAAATATCACTGTGCTCCTCATAGGAAAATCTGAGAGACAAGTACATCCTGCCTCTTTCTCCAGTGAATGGATTTATTAACCAATCAGTCATGCAGAGGCTCCTGTTATGTGCCCAGGCTGTTTGGCGCTTGGGGAACTGCAGCTCCCACGAAAACTGAGACTGCTCTGTGCCTGTAAGGATGTCAGTTCAACTGTGTAAGGGCCTTAGCCCCATTTTACAGGTGAGGAAATGGAGATGAGAGAGGACTAATTACTTGGCCAAGTTCCCTTGGCCTATGTGTGTGTGTGTGTGTATTTCCCCACACTCTGCCCCTACACTGCTCACAAGGCATGTTAGGGAGGAGCAAAAAGTTCCATACGGCAGCCCCAGGTGGAGAGTTAGCTAGGTAAGTCATCCCTTAGGAATCTGAGTATCTGAGTGCTGGAGAGTTTCTGTTCGGTGAGAATTCAGGGGGAAGGGACAGGGCGTGGGTTGGAAGGGCATTCTGGACAGAGAAATGGCCAAGGACAGGGAGCAGAAGGAGCCTACAGCTGGGGATGCTGTGAGGGCTCAGTTATGTTGGGGAACAGGCAGCAAGCAAGTAGGAGGTCCAAAACCTGTTACCCAGAGCCCACACCCCAGCAGCGTTCTGGGGCCCAGAGCCAGTCAGTGGGGGCTGTGCGAGCAACACAGGAAGCAGCTGGGTTCTCCCCTTCCTGGCAGCCCTCAGAAACCCCCTGACACCTGAGGGTTTCCAGATAGCTGGACACAGTCCGCTCAGATTGAGGCAGAAGCTGGTTTATTTCCTGGTCCCAGGACATGGTAAGGATGAGAGGTGGTAGGCAGAGGAGAAACTGGCTCAGGGACACACTTCCCACCACTCTCCTCCAGGTGTGACTTGGGGGCATCCGCAATGATCCCAGAGACAACTCTTTAGGGTAGTCATTCAACCTGGGATCTATAAATTGGGAGCAGATAGTAAGGATGAGGGCTGGTGAAAGGCTGTAGGGGAAGATCAGAGCAGCCGTGCCCTTGACCAACCCCTGTGTGAATGCAAGAGCTGTGTCTCCAGGGTCTGCAGCCTCAGTACCACAGACAATGTTGGTGCCAGGGACCCCAGAGCCACCCTCTGGGAGGCTGGGGGTGGGGCCAGGCTCTGACCTCCATTAGTCATAGAACGCCCAGCCTGGGGTGTTCTATGGACAGGGCTGGGAGGCAACAGGGAACTGACTGACCTGACAAGTTCCAACCACTTTGTTGTACAATGGAGGGAGATGCAAATTGTATATCCCAACACAGTGTACACACACAAGTACACTTATATAATTAAGACAAATGTTTATGGAATAATATTACCTTTACAGTGTGTGATGTCATCTATTCTATTCCATTTTGTTTTACTCTATTTTGTTGTTCTATTCTGTCTTACTCTGAGAGATAGAAGAGGAAGGGGGCTGTGGAAGGTGGTGGGGTAACCCGCAGTCACCTCACAAGACCCCCATGACTCCTGGAACAAACCGGAATTCTCGGAACTGGCAAAACTCGGAGAATGTTCCTCAGTCAAAGCCCCTGGTTTTACAGAGGAGGAAAGTGCAGCTCATACACAGGCTGCCTCTTGCTGTAGCTTTGTCAGGTTCTTATTTAATCCCTTCCTCTGGCCTTGGGCTCTGGGGTACTAAGGGTCTTGAGTACTACGTCTTAGGTACTCTGGAGGTTATAGCGTTGAGGGGACCCCAGCGCCTTGAGCCCAGGCCCTGGCAGGTCACAGGCACGTGAGTAAGTAAATGAGAGGACCATTGTCTGGAGGTAGGAACAGGGGCTTTGGAGTCAGTCAGACCTGAGTGCAGTTCTGACTTTGACAAGCACTCATTCGCTGTGTGATACTGGGAAAGCCACTTTACCTTTCTGAGCATCAGTTTCCTTGTCTCTAAAATGGAGACAATAATATCTATTTTGCAGTTTTGATGTTAGTAAAAATGTTTATAAACAAAAATGTCTGGTACATCATAGGACTTTAATAAATAATTAACACCTGTTATAATTGTTGTTAATAGTAATTATAACGATACTAAAGAGAAGGTCACAGAACAGCTCTGGGCACTCCAAGTGTGCTATTATTACTCACGTTTGGGAGAGATTTGTCTGCCATTGTCTTCATCCTCATAAATATCTGGGGGAGGAGACAATTATAAAGGTAATAAATAAACGACTCTAAAAAGAAACAGCAAACACACACACACACACACACACACACACACACACACACACACACACACACACCAGAAAAACCAAACCAAACATACAGGCCCTTGACAAACATTCGATTTGATTATGACAATATTTTAACTGATGGTTGCATTTTTGGAAAACCAACCGAATGGTACCTTGGCTCTGCTACCAGCAAAGGTCCAGCAGTGTGTTGGAAAGATAGATGCTGAATCTCTGGGGCACTCTCAGTCGTGTGAGAGAACAAGCATAAAGAGTATTGGTGGAGAAGGACAAGGAGAATATAGAAGGAAGGCCACGACAAGTCATGTTGGTAAGGACAGGGGTGTATTCCCTTTTCCTTCAGTGGGTGATCTTTATAGCACACATCACATAAATTCTAAATGGGTTGGGGAATTTCGTTTTAGCACTTAGTGTTTAAAATTCCAACCTTTTATTTTGCTTAACATACTGAAATGGAATTTATTAAAAGTGTAAAAAGTGAGTTTAAATTATCCTCATCAGAATACATGTTTTGGCAAGTTATACTGAAGATAAAATCATGGTTTTCCCCTAGCTGCACACTAGATGGCATAAAGGGATCATTGTAGATCCTGCTAGTCCAGAGGCAGCTCTGAGCCTGGGGACTTCATATGGCAAACTATTTTTTTTTTTAAGTTAGATTTTTTTCTATTTTTTATAATTATGCAAAAACTTTTAAGAACCATTTCTGTCACACAAACTAAAGTACATAATTTTCACATGGGGGCTGGGGGTGGGGTGGAGAGCTGCCTTAAAGTAATACCTAAGCCCCTGGAGGAACAAATATAGGGAACTACATGCTAAAGATAATATGCTAACAGTGATCTAGGTATTAGGCTAGATCACTTCATTTAATTCTCATTAGAAGACTTTACAGTATTACTATTTTGTAAAATATGTGATAAAAGAACTTCAGCGCAAAGAAGTTAAGTAATTCATTCAAACAGGTAGAATTGGAATTGAGCTAGGGTCTGTAAGTCTTTAGTGCTTTAGTCCTTAACTGTTGTGCTGTGCTGCTCACTAAGCTTCTTCTCTGACTTCTAGGAGTTAATCCAAGGGGTCACTTCCTGCCTAAACCATCCAGGTAGCTCTCCAGAGCTCAAAAGGAGCCATCTTCGGTATGTTAAGGGTACTGAGGCTAGATTAGCATCTTTTGCTTGGTGACCCAGAGTGTAAACTTGGATATTTAGGCTGGTCTGTATGTGAAGTGTCTATTTCCTTTCTAAACCTGTCTTAAGCCCATAGGAAGGGAATCATTCCTAAACAGTCAAGAAATTGTTTTTAGATTCTACATAGTCTCAGGGCATATTTTTTTTCTGTGCATTTTAAGTTGTCAAAGTCCCTGCCAGCTTCCAGGGAAGTCTAAGCTGGCTACCCTAGACTTTCACATCTGCTAGGAACTGGGGTGAAAGGCATTTCACAACTGGGAAACCATCTCCTAGCTCAGCAACCAGCTGTTCTCAAATATTCTGGGTTGGAACAGGCCACACAGGTGGATGGTAGGTGGGGAGGACAAGCTGATGTGTCTTCTTGGGTTCAGTCAAAGCCTTGCCCATTTTGTCAGGGATTTAATAGGAATTTTTCAATAAGACTAAAATATAAAGCCTCCCCCCCCCCATTGTTTGTTTGTGTAGCATGGCTCCAAATTTTTTTTAAAACATGCATTTTTTTAGACAAAAATCTGGAGTAAAATATTTATAGTGGTTATCTCAGTTACATTTGATTTGCATTTTTACTTCTGTATATTCTAAATTTTTGATAATCTATATATGTATTCTTTTTATAATTAGAAAAGGACACTCCAAATAGTTAAAACCAATTGGGCAGGTATCTAAAATAACCCACATTCTCACCAGAGATGACTGACTGCTAGAACTTATTTTTTCCTAAGAGTGCATGAAATTATTTGAATAATAATAAAGTAATAATAAAAATAATGAAAGTAACCACATTATCTAGGCCTAAAAGGCAATCTCACAGAAATCAGCCAACAATCCTAAGTACTACACTAGATGGTTCACAGGTATTAAAGCAGTTCCATCACTCCCAAGACCCTCAGAGACCAGACAAGGGACCCCCAGTTTGGCCTGAATGGGGGGTGCCTATGGCTCTCAAGGGTTAGAAGACAGGTTCTTCCCCTGATACCTTTGTAGCAGAATGATTATTTGTATTATGTGTATCATTCAATGGCCAGGGTTTTGCAAATCAGGGACAAAACTGAATTCAGAAGTCAAAAATATCAGCACAATCCAAGCTAGTAAAATAGTACTAGTTGAACTCCTTTATGTTAACCAATAGCACCAGAAATAGCATACGCCACTGTTCTGTGACTGTCCATCATGAAAGTTCTTAGGAGAATTTCCACCTTACTGCCTTCCCCCACCCAGGCCTTATTGCTGCTGGCATGAGGAAGCCTATCGCTTTGTTCTTATGCCATTGACCAGCAGGCAAAAAAAAGCAGTTGTGACCCTGGAGAAACTGGTAGTCATGAGGAGGTCGGGCTGTTACTCAACAGAAGCAGAGAGGAAGGTGTCTGTGCATTGGTGACTCACTGAGACATTTCCAAATACTCCCATGCCCACTTATAACTGTAAGTGGACAAGGAACAGAACAATAGACAGACAAGAGTCTGGAACACCCACTATGCATGCTACTAGCAGAATTGTCAGATGAGGAGGAGGGGGATTTGGAATTTGTGGGAGGGAGATGATGGCTTAAAGTCACAAGCCCGAAACCAGTCACATACTTAAGTAGGACTCTTACAGTGCACCCCACTGGAAATGTTCTTCTTGGGAACCAATACCTCTAGACCCACTGAGACTAAAATTACAGGGATGTGGGGAACAAATTCCCCATGTGAGAATTTGATAGGAGTATGATAATGAGTAAAGTCACAACTCATTTGACCTCTTGGCTCCTAAATTCATATATTCTGCCTACTAGGGGCACAGTACCATAAAAATGGCTACTGGTTTAAGGTGTATACCACATCCTGAAGGTTAGCACCCCAGTCCTGTGGTGTCATGTCTCAAACTGCTGTTCATCCTCGCCTTCAAGAGGCTATTCCACAGCACTGTCAGGTTGGCTGCTTCTGAACAGGGTGGTATATGGTACGACTGGTGGGTTGACTTTGTGATCATATGCCCGTGACTAAGTCTCTCGATCAAAGCAATGTTTCATGATTGATCAGACACTATGTGAGTCCTCAGACTGAGGCACTGTGGGCAGAAAAAGCACACATGTCAACTCTGCTCAGGATGAATGACTGTACCTTGTAACCCAGAGGGAATCTCCTGAAATCAACTGTTCTCAAGGAAGGGCAGCCAACTGGGGCTCAGCATCGATCTCTGTGCTGGCAGGCTGGACAGTCAACAGTGGCAGCAGCTGGATCAGTCTTGATGGCAGGGAGCCCATGCTGCTGGACTCATGTACACATAGCCTCCCATTCTGCCACCAAGACTTCTCCATTTATGAGCCCATTGTGTAGGCACTGGGGTGCTGAGGAAGAAGCTGGCTGGCACCTGCTGGTCAAGTATCCAGTCTGCTTGGTTGTTTGGTACCTTTTCTGCAATGAATATATTCTCTGGTGGGCATTAGCGCATGACACAGAGATCCTCACATTTTGAGGTCATGTCCATAGGTCTATGTGCTTCTTCCCCAATGAGATCATGTAATTTGATGCTAGTTATTGCTCTGAAAGGGATAGGGAGGGGAGGTGGGATGCATCCTGGGAAGGGTAAGAATTAACTTGTATGTCTCATCTGAGGCTTCTGCATAATCTTAGGAGTCGGGGGAGGAGAAAGGTCTATCATCTAACAAGGGGGAGCCACTTCTGCTATTCCAGGGGGCAAGGGCATGTACAGATTCCTCATTGCAAGTTTCAGGGTCTCATATCTTCCCTATCAGGGCCTGCCTTGCCTGCTCATCTACTGGCATTAGGAACCTGAAATGATAAGGTAGCAGGACATGCCTGTATTCCTATAGCAGTGCTGCTCTCTGCTGTAGGAGATGAGGGGCTAAACACTGCCAATAAGGCACTATGAGTCTCACACTGTGCTTTAAATTGGTGATTCATCTGAGCCTGTTACTCTCTTCAACGCATCAGTGGTGCTTAGCTATAGCCTCCCAATTCCACAGTCCTGACAGTTGATATTTCCTCCCAACCTCCCAAATACTAGTGAGTGTTGGTGCATCCCTGTCCATCTATATATGATTCTGGGTCACTACAGATGAAGGTTTTAGCAATTGAACTGCTATACCAGGCCAGGGACTAGGATTACCAACACCCCCTGATGGAGTCCTCATTGCCATTTGGCCAGCAAGTGACCCAACATTAGAATCCCATCCTTTCTAGGACCTTTCCTGGTAGTGTCTTAGGTAGTGTCTTAGGTTTTCCAGAAGCAGATTGTATAAGCGAGCTATGGATAAAAGGCTTTTAGATGAAACCTGTAAGGCAGTGAGGGCGGAAGCCAAGATAAGGAAGAAGCCAATTTGCAGGTGAGGGTTTGGCTGAAGTCGAGCATCAGCCTGATCCCCTGGGACTCTGGAGCACGAATGGTACCACAAGTGTCCCATCTTAAGGCTTTTGTACTCTGAATCAGTCAGTCATTGGCTAACTGTAACCTGCCCTTAAGAGAGGCCATAACCTCTCAGGCAGGTCCTGGCCACAGGGCTCTGGGCAGCTGAGGGCAGTCCTCAGAGCAGCTGTGAGCTGTTAGCAGCTAACCTCAAAGCAGCTGGACAATGGGTGTACCTGCCTGATAAAAAGGATTTGGGCCAGGTATCAACAGCCTCTACTATACTAACTGCATGTGGGCTTTTAAAAAATATATATATAAAAATATATAATAGATTTTAGTTGTAGAGCAGTTTTAGCTCACATAAAAATCGAGCAGAAAGTACCGAGAGTTCCCATATAACTAACTCCGGGCTCTCCCCGCAGTTTCTATTGTTAATATCTTGCATTAGTGTGGCACATTTGTTACAGTTGATAAAACAATATTGATACATTATTATTAACTAAAGTTTATAGTTTACCTTAGGGTTTACTCTTTGTATTGTATAGTTATGGGTTAGGATAAATACATAGTGTCATGTGTCCATCAATATAATGTACAGAACAGTTTTATAGCCCTAAAAATCTCCTGTGCTCCATCTAGTCGTCCCCCAACCACTACCCCAAATGCTGGTAACCACTGATCTTTTCACTATCTCTGTAGTTTTGCCTTTTCAGAGTGTCATATAGATGGAATCATATAACATGTAGCCTTTTAAAACTGGCTTCTTTCACTTAGCAATATTTCTTTATGTCTTTTTGCGACTTGATAGCTCATTTCTTTTTGCCACTGAATAAATAATATTCCATTGTATGAATATACCATAGTTTGCAATTCATTTGGGTAAATATCAAGGAATATGATTGCTGCACTGTATGGGAAAACTATCTTTAGCTTTGTAAGAAATTGCCAAATTGTACCATTTTAAAATTTCACCAAAGATTAATGAGAGTTCCTGTTGCTCCATATCCTCACTAGCATTTGGTATTTTTGGTGTACTGTTCTAATTTTCACAATATAACTTGAGTTTTGTTTTGTTTTGTTTTGTTTTAGGTTTGCCCAATCTTTTAAAGAGCTGACTGGTTTTTGTGACTCTAACAAGTGAAAAAAATCACCAAAACTCACACTGATTTAAGTCTTTCATCTATCTTTCTGTCTCCCGAAACCAGCCTGCTTTCCTAGCATGGAAGGTGTGTGCATGCATGTTGTGTACACACCGAAACACAGACATATATGGACACAGTCTATAATCAAGCATGGACTAGGACACACTTAACTAAATATTATCCATCCTTCTGCTCACCTCACATCTTTGGGACTGATGATCTTCAATTAGCAGGACAGAAACAGAAAGGAAAAAAAAAGGCACCTGGGTAATCCACATTTTTATGTTGTGGATTATTATATTTTATGTTGTGGATTATTATATTTTATATTTTAACTCTATTAATTGGCACATATCTACAAATCTGTAGATTGTACCAATGTTTACCATTCTGTCCTCAAGAGTAGGATCTTTTAAAGGTCTCTTTAAGAGATTCTTGGCACATGAAAAAGGAAGTCAAATGCCTCAAGAACAAAACATACTTTATGACTAGGGTAGGTAGGCTCAATATTATAATAGTGCTTGATAATCTGAAGAGTCTCCTGTTAAATAAATAACCTATCTGGTTGAGAATAGAATTCTCAAAACATATTTTACTCATCTGTAGGACCCCTGAAAGAAGAGTCCAATACCAGGGGTCTTCCTTCAGTCTGAGTTTTTCACAATAAAAAAGGCAGCTGGGATATGAATTGATCAGAGACAGTATTGGGAGATAAATCCAATTATTTAGGAGATGAAAATATAATTTTATCTTTTATTTTAAAAGTTTTTCATAAGCCAATACAAAGTCTGCATGGAAAACAAAACAAAAATTTTATACCTTCCAGGGATTCTGCTATAATCCACAGAGGAGCAGGCCTTATCACAAAAAAAAAAAATTTAGAAACCAAATTCTATGAACTCTCACCAACCAAGATTTTTCTCAAGCCTCACTTTTCCTGGTCTATATTAAGAAGAAAATAGGTCATTTAAAAATTTTCCAAATATAAAATTTTATAACACACATATATATTCTAATTAAGAATCACTGCCTTATTAAATGGCATTGCCATTAATATTTGGTGACCAAAACTGAACATCTAGTTTCTTAATTATGTGACCATCTTCCTGTTAATTTGCCATTTCATGCTCCTTAACATCAAGAGTCCAGAAGTCTGATGAAGAAACATACATTAGTTAGCCTTGCCCTGGAGTAGGGAGTGGGGTCTGTGTAGCTTTCTTTAAAGACTGTTTATACTTGTAGGTGCTTAATAAATGTATTTTGAACTGAAACTCCTTTCAGCGGCCTTTTCTAACTAATTTGTATGCCTGAATAAATATTTCATATCCCACCAAATTAATCACATAAAAATCCAAATCCAAAATCTCAAAATACTAAATTCCCAAGAGTTTGATTGTGGGTAGTGGTAAAAGCAGAAAGTAAAAGGTCTTTTGGAAAAGATTATTTTTAGCTTAAACAGGTAAGAAAAGAAAAGATGAAAACCAAAACAGCACATTCAATGCCCCATAAACATATAAAATATAAAAATGTTTCCACACTTATTTTTCTTTTTAATCCTGTCCCCAGTTCTGCCTACCAGAAAACTGACACACAGAGAAGTTAGGGGTGAAGTCCTGTGAGTGAGCACGTAGATCAAGTGATCCTAACTTTTCCATGGAAAGCTCTGACAGGAGGTGAAATCTATAAATCCTGAATAGAGCCAGAAATAAAGTGCCACCATCCAGTATCTTTATTCTCAAGCAGACATTCTGGCAATTCTTATTTCTACAACCATTTCCTTAAGAGGTCAGCTTTTCCAAAGAGGGAACTCTTCTCAACATGAAATGTTTGCCCTTCATTAAAATTCTGGCCTAATTAGATCTGTGTAAATGAATAGCATGAACCTGGTTTTATACTTCTCAGTCACATAATCAAGGAAGGGCTGAGAAGTAGTCGATGTCTTCCTTAGCTTCTAAGCTGCTGTGTTCACCCATTGATTCCATGCCCCACTCTCCCATTGGATCCTGCCTTTAATCTCACATGTGCTGGGAACTGGGTCTTCCTTATTACTAGTAGCTCTTGCCATATTTTCAATACAGGATGCAAATTCCACTTTCTTGGCTTTGCTTTAGAGAACTACACATGAACATTGAACCATGGGAAAGAATTGCACTTGAATTCCTCCCTAACCAGTTGGAGTGGTGCTGGCTCGGCCTAGGTTCTCCTGGTCTAAAGTCTCAAGGGCGGGCCTCCTTCATCCTTCTCCTTCCCTTTAATCTGAGACCTGCCCAGGCTCTGTGCATGACATTCAACAAGGGAATGTTCAAGGGACACCACTTGCTGGATTATACAGTTAACATCAAACTGGCTGAAAATCTTAAAGGGGGAGAGATAAGGAGGAGGAACCCACTTTCACCCTCTTAAAAGCTTTCCTCTTCCCTGTCCTGAAGTGTCATGTATTACAGTAACTCTTTTGAGTTAGATAGGTCAACAAATAAATACTTGCTGGGCACTGAAGATCAGAGAGGAATAAAATGTGCCTTGAGCTAAACCTCAGGAGAGTAGTTTGCTTGCCTGATGTGATTATTCAATGAGTACTTTTACTTGTTTATTCACTAAACATTTACTGAGCTACGGAATGCCAGGCCCTTGTATAATATGAGGCCCAAGGGGAGCTCAAACTAATAAGACAACTTTCATGCCCCCAAGGAATCCATGGTATTGTGGGGAAAAAAACTTAATCACATTATAAAATTATAATATACACCTTAAATGCTGTACTAGAGTGCTCCGTATGAGCGTGGATTCAGGGGGAAGGAAAGGGATTCACCTGTTTATAAGAGCCCTCACCCTTCCCACCTCTATCATCTCATTGTTTTAAGGCCTGGAGTGCCTCCATTGGGATCAGGCCAAATAAACCAAGAGAAAATATGCAGTCTCCTGTACCTGAACTGGATCACAGTCTCCGAGTTTATTCAATAAGCATTTATTAAGTATCCCCTGAGTGCCTTGCACAGGGAGAGGAATTATAGATGAGAAAGTTTCTAAGTAAGCAGGAATAGATGGGGTGATGAGTACCAGTGAGAACTTAACCCTGAAAGAAGTGTGAGTGCATCTTCTTCCCAGACAAGGAGGAATGAAGAAAGGAAGAATGATGATCCAAGACATCCAAGTGGAGTGAGAGAATCTGAATGAGTTCACATCAGAGGGTATATTTACCTACTTTGCAAACAAAGAGGCAGGGCAGCCTGATGAAAATCACAGTAGGATTGGTTCTCATATGAAAGCTCAAGAAAACAGCCAGAAACAAGGCTAATTAAAGGAGGTTTCAAATGGCAGGTATTACCTCAACTGGCAACAGAGCAAGCAAGTATTAGGAAAGATTCCCTAGGCTGGCAGTGGGGTGCAGTAACTAATAGATGGATGGATGGATGGATAGATAGATAGATAGATAGATAGATAGATAGATAGATAGATAGATACTTTCTAAATGAAAAATCTCTTGTAATAAGCTAAGTGTTAAAAAATATGAAAAATGAAATTATGTTGAATTAATATGGACTATCTGCAATATTTGACCCTTCTTAAAAAAAAATAGGTATATACCTAGTGCTTGCTTCAAACTGTGGATTCCCTTGGCCTGAAATAAACAAAAAAAATTGACACTAAAATGTAAGCCAATTTAAATTAATTTTATATATTGATTTTATATACATATACACACATAGAGAGAATACTAAAAATATGTATGTAAGTATGTAGATCTGAGTCTTATTGTCCTAAAAATTCAGGAAGCTTTTTATCGGTCCTGGCTTACTTGGCCTTGGTGTCCTCTCCCCTTCCTCTGCCCTTCCTGCTGCATTCTCTGCATGCCTCTATTCTGGGCCCTCTCAGTTTCCATAGTTAGCTCCATTAATATTGAATTAAGAAATAAATGTTGAACCCATTAAGTGCTCATTTTTTCCCATCTGATTCCAAATTATCTGACTTGGTGAGAGAAAGTTGTTTCAGGCACAGTGATAAGAATCACATCCTTTGCCCAGGTGTTGTTTTAGCTATAAGAGTAACACCAGGTCTCAACCTCCAGTGGCTCCCCACTGCCCACACCAGCATACAAACCAAACTCCCCAGTTTAATACATGTTTGAGGCCTACCTCTCTTCTCTCAATCTCATTTTCTTTCACTCTATCTATGAACTTCACAAGCAAGGTTCCAAATTATCACTGGACATGCTCACTTAGAGGCAGCTCAGTGACTTGCAAAGGTTCCTTGAACCACCCTTTATCACCCATGTGACTGGCACGAGTTGCCCAGTCACTAGGATGGGACTGCAGCCTTCATTTCTCAGCCACATGCTCTGGCCGTCTGCCAGGGCTAGGACTATGCCTTGTGTCCCACGCACTGCACTGCACTGTCCCTACAATGCTGCCTGACACCAGAGCCCTTTCCAGTGAGCCTGATTTTCCCTTGTCTCCCAAGGCCTCCTGGTCACAGGTAGGCCACAAAAGGAGAGGCTGTCCCAAACCAAAGTGCTTGCCTCCCATGATGACTTGTTGTGCTTCTGTGTCTCACCCATCAGGTTATACTCTATCTTCCCTGCACAAGCCCTGTCTGGCTCTGTAACTGCCTCTGGGCACAAGGCTCCTTCTGCCTGGTGTCTTTAGAGGTCCTGTTTCCACACTTTTCATCAGTTGACAGTGTCCTTCCTGTCACCTTAGAGGTGGCTGGGGTCCCTGTATACCTTGCCAGAGTGCACAGTTATTATGCCCAGTAATCTCCAATAAAAGGTGCTGTGGGCAGTGTAGAAATGAACTGAGGTGATAAATGTCATGTGTGTCAGAACTTTAAAAAGTACTAGACAGACATAAAGTCCTGGTATTCCTGATCTTGGAACTTTAGAAACCTCCCTTCCCTGTTGCTTGATTCTCCTGAGTCTGTGTTCTGCCCTTGGAGTCTCATTTTCTCTCAGGAACCAGCCCAAGGCTCCCACTCCTGCTCATTCACACAGGGAACTGTGGGCCCCTCTGAATTCCTAGAGCCCTTGCCATTGGCATCACTCATGGACACTGCTCAGTGAGGCAGGCTCAGGAGATCTGGTTCTGCTGCTGGCAAGTTGTGTGAAATTGAACCTCTATTTGTCAGTATGTAAAAGGAAAGGGCTAAGGCCATACCTCTGAGTCTGCCTTTCAGTTCAGTAGAGTTTTCTTTTTTTTTTTTTTCCAATCTAAACTACATGCTAGGTTCTAGTGCTACTTCTTGTCTAGATTTTAGATTTCTGTCACAAACTAGGGAACATACTGCTAGGACTTGAGGAGGGTTTGAGAAATGTATTTCTGAATTGTTTACTGAATAAATGCCATGTCCTCATAACAATCATGTCTTTTTCTGCAGGGCAGGACAGGGTGATTCAGTTAAAATCAAAATTATAGATAAGCTCAATGTTATTAAGATGTCAGTTATCACCAAATTAATCTATAGATTTTACACAATCCCAATTAACGTCTCAGCAAGCATTTTTTTTTTTCAGGTAAAAATTGATGAACTGATTCTAAAATGTATACAGAAATGTAAAGGATATAGAATAGCCAAAACAACTTTTAAAAGAAAAAACCAAGTTGGAGGACTCAAATGATCTCATTTTAAGATGTATTATAAAGCTATACTAAACAAGATGGTAAGATGTTGATGTCAAGATACATAAATATATCAATGAAATGGAATAGGGCATCCAGAAATATATGTACTTATATAAATAGGCACTTGGAGACATGGCAATGGAACAACTAGACATTAAAAAGCAAAAACCTGAACTTTGATTTACATATCACACCATCTACCCAAAAGAAAACAAAACCTCAAAATGGATCAGAGATTTAAATGTAAATATAAAACTATAAAATTTCTAGGAGAAAATATAGGAGAAAATCTTTGTGACTGTTAGACAAAGATTTCTTAGGCACAACACCAAAAGTATAATACATATATTTTTAAAAGTCAGATTTCATCAAAATTAAAATCTTCTGCTCTTCCAAAGATACTCTTATGATAAGCCACATTCTAAGAAAATATTTGGAAAGCATATATCTAATAAAGAATTTGTATCTATAATATATATTTTAAAAACTCTCAACACTCAATAATAAAAAAACAATAAACAGAAGATTTAAAAAGACACTTCACCAAAGAAGTGTCACCAACTGCTTAGTTAGTGTGAAACACCCAGGCAAGGTCTTCTGGGTTGTTTGTTTGGGCTATTGTTGCCAGGTAAAAGGAGTGAGCCGCTTCCTCAGTTTGCCCTGTGGCTCTTGAGAGCCCACCATGACACTCTGTGATGAGAGTGTGGCAGGTGCCAGGTGGCTAAGAGTTTGTGTGGGTGTGCGAGGGGCTTACCTCGCAAAAAAGCACAGGAAAAAATACTCAACCATTAGTCATTAGGAAAAAGCAAATTAAAACCTTAATGACAATTCACTACTCACCTACCAGAGTGCTTAAAGACTAAATGTCAAAAAGACTGACAATAATATGTGAAACTCTCATATACTGCTATGGGAATATAAAAAAATAGTTTAGCAATTTCTTAAAAAGTTAAATATGCACCTGCCATATGGCCTAAACATTACACTCTTAGGTACTAACCCCCCAAAAATGAAAACATATGTCCACAAGAAGATTTGTACTGGAATGTTCATAGCAGCATTATTCAAAATAGCCCAAAAGAGCGGAAACAAACCAAATGTTCATTGACAGGTAAATGGATAAAGAAATTGAGGTATATCCAAACAGTGGAATACTACACAGTAATTAAAGGAATGTACTATTGTTATACTGAGCAACATGAATGAATCTTAAAATATATGCTAAGTGAGGAAAACTGGACCAAAAAAGTACATGCTATATGATTTCCTTTATGAAATTCTAGGAAATTTGAACTAATCTATAGTGACAGAAAAAAGATCAGTGTTCACCTGGAAAGCAAGGGTGGAGGTGGGACAAGATAAAGGTAATAAAAAAGGGGCATCAGGAAACTTTTTGGGGTAATAGATGGGTTTATTATCTTGATGGAGTGATGCTTTCAGAGGTATGTACATATGTCAAAACATATCAAAGAGCATACTCTAAATATGTTTATTATGTCATATACCCCAATAAAGCCTTTTAAAAATAGTAGTTTAAGGCCTCTGTCCAGAAACTTTAATAAGTTAAGTATTCCCAGGCATTAACCCTCACGATTCTAATTTCACAGTTCTAGGGTAGACCCAGAAATCTATATTTATAACAAGCCTTTCAAGTAATTCTAATGCAGGCTTGTTCCTAAACTACCCTCTGTGAAACACTGGTCTAAGGAGTAGATTTCTAGAACAATCTTGTGACTAGAATGTTGTTTCTGGGGAAAACAAGTAACCTTTTCTACTGGGTTGTTTTGACTTTCTGTTTTATGCCTCCCAAGCACTCATATTCAATTACAATAACATACATTTAACACAGTAATAATAGTTCAAAAACAAAACTAAATCATAGTTTTTTCCCATCTTACCTTTATATAAATTAAAATCAATTATATAATCTTATTACTATTTACTAGCAGAGGCCTACAGTTTACAAGAACTATGTCACTTGGTTGTTGTAACAGAAAATTGATTGGTCGTTTTCTAATCACATTTCATAGTTTGGTCTTTTTCCATATTACTCACACTTACCCTCACATCCTACCGACCAGCCGAAGATCAGAGAAGATACAAAAAGGGTCTGAAACAGTTACATTCTTGCTAAGTCTCTGAAGACAAAGTTTATCTTTTTCATATTTATGTAATTTTCCTTACTAAGCACACAAGAAGTATCATCAGTATAAATGATGGGATATAGTTTCCACATGAGACTAGCATTTCTTAACCCTAACAACATTACCTAAAGGAAATACTAGCTCTCTTGGAAGAAGCTCATTGTGGGTTTCCCTACCAAATATCCCTGTTGTTATGAGGATCTATTGAAGAAAACAAATGTGACAGGGTAACAGAGATAATGATTTTTTAATTATTAAAAGGCATACAGAGTGACATCTGTGAAAATGATGCAGAAAAAAAAATCCTCCAAAATTATCTCCTATGTGAAAGCATGGAAGAACTAGCAAAAGTAGCTCAGAAACAATGTTTTAGGAACACTGGAAGTTAAGCAAAAGCTTATAGCATTCAAGAAAAAATTTATTTAAGAAAAAATGGCTTAATCTCAGTATGAACAGTAAGCTTTGTGATATTTTAATTGCCTCATGTCCATCCTACCCTTCCTTCTTGGTGATAGCTTTGGAAACCAACAGTCTACAATCATGGTAAAAATCAGCAATCTGGCAGCCATAGGAGAGGGCAGAACAGAGTTGGAACTCTGTCAAAGTCTCATTTCCAGAGAATTGTCATTATTTTACTTGTCTCGTTTTTCCTTGGCATACCCTACTTGCAAGGCTATCTTTATTAGATCTGATACATAGCTTGCCTAATGTGAAAAACCTTTTCCCCAAGGGTATTTGTAAAACATGAGTAGTGGCAACTGTTAAACTTCTTGGCTGCCTAAAGCACTGGATAAAAGCTGAGGCAAAAACAGGCTAATCAAAAGTTTAAAAGGAAAAGTTGGTAATGAGATGTCCATAGTGGCTTTTAAAAGCTCCAAAATATTCCTGAGAATCCAGAAGGCCATGTGCAAGTGCCCAGGCCTGTATGGATGCTCAGGAAAGATCTGAGAAGGCCTTAAGCTCTCATGTCTGGCTGATCATCTGGGTTTGTACAAACAGGAAGTGAAGACCAAGATGGAACTGTCACTTGCCTGGCTGAGTGTTGAAGGTGTGCTTTAATATCCACACAGGGCTCCTTGGCACAGGATGGACTATATTGGTTTCAGGTTTTTAAGAAAATCTCTACCCAGTCATTAACTGAGTAGAAACTTCAGCGCCATGCATGAGTACAGATTTGACTGAATTAGTTTAGAAAAGTCACCAAATGATCAACAACAAAAACAAAAGTGACAACAACAAGCACTGGAAATGGAGAAGAATCTGAATTCCAGAGTTGCCACATTATGTTATTTTAAATTCCAGTTTTCAACAGAAAACTATGAGGTATGCAAAGAAGCAAGAAAGTATGGTCCATAAATTTTAAAAAAAACAGTCAGTAGAAACTGTCCCTGAGGAAGCCAAGCTATTGGACTTCTTAGACCAAGAGTTTAAATTAGCTATTTAATAATTGTTCAAAGAGTTAAAGGAAACCATATATAAAAAAAAATAAAGGAAAGTCTGAGAAAAAACTCTCATCAAATAGAGAATATAAATAAAGAGAGAAATTATATTTTAAAAGAACAAATAGAAATTCTGGGTTAAAAAAATAGAATAACTGAAATGAAAAACTCACTAGAGTGGCTCAAGAGCAGATTTGATCAAGAAAAAGAAAGAATGAGAGTCCTTACATATAGGTCAATTGAAACTCTCAGTTTGAAGAAGAGAAAGAAAAAGAATGAAAAAAAATGAACAGAGCTTTAAAGAGCTGTAGGACATGATCAAATATACCAACAAGCACATAATGAGAATAAGAAAGAAAGAGGCTGAAAAAGTATTTAAAAAAATAACGTCTGAAGACTTTCTAAATTTGATGAAAAGCGCCTATTTACATTTCCAGGATAATCTACAGAACTCCAAGAAATATAAAGTCAAAGAGATTCAAACCTAGATGTATCATAATCAAACTGTCTCAAGACAAAGAAAGCAGCAAGAGAAAGCAACTTGTCACATGCAAAGGCTCTTGAAGAAGATTAATAGATGATCACTTATGAGAAACAATGGAAGCCACACTATAGTGGGATTACATATTCAAAATGGTTAAAGAAAAACTGTCAATCAAGAATACTATGTCTATGGCTAGTTGATTTTCAAAGGTGCTGTCTTGGTTTGGGCTGCTATAACAAAGTATCATAGACTGGGTGGCTGATAAACAACAGAAATTTATTTCTCACAGTTATGGAGGCTAGAAGTCTGAGATCAGGCTGCCAACATAGTTGAATTCTGGTGAAGACCCTCTTCTACAGATTGCTGACTTCTCGTCATATGCTCACACACAGTAGCATTATTCCAATATCCAAAAATATAAACAACTCAAATATCTATCAACAAATGAATGGATAAACAAATATGGTATATCTATGCAATGCACTATTATTCAGCTATAAAAAAATGAAATACTGATACAAGCTACAATGTGGAGGAACACTGGAAAAATTATATTGAAAAAAACTAGACAGAAAGTGCCACATTTTATATGATTCCATTTACATAAAATGTCTAGAATAAGAAAATCCACAGAAACAGAAGGTAAATTAGTAGTTGTCAGGGGTTGGGAGGAGGAAGAGGATGGGGAATGATTGCTATTGGGTATAGGGTTTTATTGCGGGGGTGGAGGGAGATGCTAATGAAAATGTTCTGGAATTAGATAGTAGTAATAGTTGCATAACCCTATGAATAGACAAAACCCAATGAATTGTACACTTTAAGAAAGTAACTTTTATGTTACATTAATTATATCTCAACTTTAAAAAAAAAAGTAGTATAGCTTCTGAAAGTAGTAGTGGCCATTTAAATCTTCATTAACATTTTTTGGGGTTGTTTTGGGATATTGGATTGAGAAATTGATCTTGGCAATTAGATATGTTGTGGAGGACATGACTAAAAGAGGCACATGCCACAAAAAATTCCACATGATCTAAAGCAATCAGGGCTTCCAGATAAAAATGTGGCCACAGTTATTTTTCTGGCAAATCATTTCAACAAAATCCCCAATCTGCACACCCACCACAAAGTTGGAAATAGTATAACTCTCTAGACTAAAGTCAACAGGAGTAACCTTACCTTTAATACCATTTTGTTGTTCTGTCAGTAATTTATTTATTTCTGAGAACCAACAATCTCTGATTTCTTTTGAAGCTGCCTGCAATTACAGATAAGAAAATACAATGAGTGTCACATCACCTGGGGTATTAATTGCACAGGGCTTTTTTTCTCTGGGTGACCTTTAGAATAATGAGATAGAAGACAAATGTTATGTCACAGGGAGAGTAGAGGACAGCTGCAGGGAAAGCATGAGCTTTACCTGCAGGATGTATTTCTCAAGTCCATTTTGGTCGGAAATTTCAAACTTTCTGTTGCTTCCTCTTTCAAGTTGGTGAATTGAAAGTGTCATCAACTGTCATAAAGAAAAAAGATAACTTTCTATACCATCATTTTCTTATATTGAAATTGTCACTACTGGCTACTCTAATCCTTTCTAACCCCTGATAGTTCTCTTCTTCCATTTTCCTTCCAAAGGTTTAACTGTCCTCTGTTAATGGCCCCCAAAGAGCATAAAACACAATCTAGTACAGCGTCATCTGTCTTGCTGTTTCAGAGGACAACACAGACTACATCTTTCCATATGTAGAGCTGTAGCCTGGCAACCTTCAAGCAAATAAATCATCTCTCCTTTACCACCTAAGTATTTCACAAATCTCTCTGTAATTGAATTAGTATCCACTAATAATTGTAAATAACAAAAGCTACAATGAATAAATTAACAGCTTTAATGACAAGAACACAAATGTGTGTGTGGGATGGGGGTTGTGTGCGTCTCATTGCTAGCTGTGAAACATTTCCTAGCTGTGAAACATATACAGGCGAGAGACAATGCTTGATGAAGACTTGGGTTCCTAGAATCCCTGGGTCAGGATGCTGCCTACACTTGGATGCAGAAGAGCCAGTTAAAGATTAAAGTCCAGCTGGGAAAGAGGGTACATTTTACATCGATTTGTCCAGACAGACTGCTATATAGGCCCTTTTCTCTACTTAGCACAAGTCACCTCTATTCCAGCTCTGACCCTGCCCAGTGACTGATTACAAGCTCTAATTTTGGAGGAGTCATTTCTGGGTGTGGATTCTAGCTCTGTGGTGTGACATTTGGTAAGTAAACCTCACATCTCTAAGCTTCAGTTTCCTAGCTGTAAAACAAGGATAACAATATTTCTCTCAATAGGGTTGTGCTGACTCCCAGGTGGAACAAGGACCCCTTTACCTTCATAGACTTCTTAAAGCTGTAATGAGGAGATAGGCCCTGGCCACTGGGCTCCATTCGTATCTTACAGAACACTAGTCCCCTTTCAAAGAGATAAATTTGCCTCTGGCTGGGCTTAAATCGAATAAAATCCTTCATCTTATGGCGATCCTTGTGAACTGTCCAGACGTTGAAAGAGCTGCACATCAACAGCTTGCCTAGTTTTCCGATGTCGTCCTTGTAGAAACGCAGACCACACAGGAAGAAGGTGTTAAATTATGTGACAGGGAAAGAACTCTTAGGGGTCTCTCTTCAAATCATACTTATTTGAAGTTTACAATCTTAAAAGTGCCACTCAGGCTAATCTGTCACTAAATCAAAACTACAATTTGGCGAGCTTCCTTGAGCATGGTACCATTCATTTTTAGAAGGAAATAATTTAGTGGCCTAAAGTAATAAACATAAAGCTTGTTAGAAATACCTGAATTAGAGATATTGATACTCTGATATTTTTGTAATTAATTTTAGCTAGCAGAATTCCATTTTCTTTGTTTTTGACACATGACAGTATTTGAAAAGGGCAAGAAATTAACATTTTAATTATGTTCAGGAGAGACCATTTTTGCTGCACTATGGATCTTTGATAATCCATATGTTCTATCTGTATCCTAACATTTGCTTCATGTAGTTGAGAACCTGAGAACATGAGAAAGCTTAGTATGACTTAATCTTCATAACACTGTAATGGAAATAGTAATTACATTCAACTCTGCATTTTTCAGAGTGAGCAAACAGTGTAAAGATCATCTCAAATGAAAAATTTTTTAAAAAGTTGATTTGCCTCTCTCTCCAACAGCAGGCCCTACTTTCTTGATGAAAGTTGAAAGTCCACATGAGGTAACTCTGTTTTCTCTGAGCTTTCTTTAAAGGGTAGTGGAGTGAGATGAGATGGGAATGTGGTATTTTTCAAGTTATACCACTTAAAGCAGATAATCAAGCATTTATTTTCTTGAGTCAAAACACCAAAAGGAAAAATTATTTGAACAGGACCAGGACAGAGAAATTTTCCTGAGTTATATCTAGCTAAGATAAATCTCTACAATTTTTAATTGTTAATACTAGAAATATGTACATTTTGCATAAATCATTAGGCATTTTTATAGTTTATTTTTTATACTAAACAAACTGTGACTATCTTTTCTTAAGAAGAATTGACTGTACTTCAGAAATTTTAAAATAAAAATTCATGAGCAATAAACTAGCCATTTCTATGACATTTGTGGCATATTTTCTGTGCTGATTTTCTCTTTTTGCTTTGTAAAATTTGCATGTGTTAACTCCTCATAGAGGAATAAAGAGTCTTAGCTATAAGGCCTTCTTTCCCAAAGGCACAGTGGTCCTGTTCTAGGTTTCACAGGCTCAGCTTGACCATATTCCAAGGCAGATGGGTGAATGGGCCCATGAGGATCCTTGAGAAGTTTTTCACTGTATCCACATCCTTCAAGGAGCCATGCAAATGTAACCACTCAAGACCTCAGTGATTGTTTTCTACTTTAAATTCATTCAATCTGTACTATACAGACATAAATAGTATAGAAAATACATCTTAGTCAAAGCAACTGGCCAAAGCGATGCTAAATATTTGTCACATAAACTATTGTAATTGGTAGTTTTTATTGTAAAATATATTTGCACTTCACCTGATTTCAAAAATTTGATACATCTTATAAAAAAATATATATGCTATGGCAACCAGAAAATAACAAAGAAAATTAGAATGAAGAAAAAAGATTAAAAGATGAAGAGGTTGTACGTAAGACTCACATGATAAAGCCATGTAAACTTGCTGCAGACACAGCTCTGACCATCTGGTAGGCAGTTCAGAGGGAAATATGGTAAATTATATGATTTATTATGTCCAAAGACATACCCAAACTACTTGTTCAGGAAAAGCATGGACATTCCTGTTAATAAGACATGAGACAAATTTCTCCCATGGGTCCTCACAAAGTCAAGCACATCCCTGACTAGATAAATGAATGGATTTTAGGTAAAGCTGCTTTTAAGAACACATTTGGTGAATATGGAGGGATCATTTCATAGGCACAGCTGACCAAGCAATTCTAAAAGTAGCCAGAATAATGCGGGCACAGGAACCAAGCCCAGTTGTACACTTTAGAATGTAGAGGGCTGGGCAATGTTAGTTATACGTCTGCCAAGGCCATGGCCAAGGAGGAAGCAGCTCTGTCCACAGCCTTACAGAAGAGGCAAACATGGGCAGTGATGTTTTTGTCCTTTATCACCTCTGCACTTTCCTCCTCACCCCACCTGCAACCACAGCTATTCATACCTTGGGAGGAAACTGACCAAAGAATGTGACTCCAGTGAGGGGCTGGTCCCCCCCCCACAGAGGCAGAGTGTGAAAAAAGATGCCAGATGGCCAATCTGATCCTTGTCTCAACTAAGGAGAAAGCAGCAAGCAGCAGGAGCTATTGCTGTGCAATGATTTACCAGAGGTCAGGTGGTGCAATGAAAAGTAAGGAAGCAGAGCAGTGAAGATGAGTCACCAGAAACTATAAGGAAGAGGAAAAGACGTAGATGGAGGGAAAGAACCAGTCAGGAAATGGGGAGAGGAGAGGACGGCAGGCGTGTAGTTGTACCTGCACATACAGGCAGAGCACACAGATGAGAACCGCAACTCCCAGGCCAAGGCCCCAGAGCTACTGGGAATCATAGAATTGTCCAGTTCCCACCTCTGTGAGCTGGGCTCTGCCATTGTTCTGACTCTTCTTGAGGTTCTGTGGTTGGCTCTTCCAGTCAGTCTGCCATCACAGGAGATCACTAGAAGCAATCACTGGATCTAAGTCCAGCTAAAAAAAATGAGCTACATATCCTCCAGGTTGTCTTGCATAAACTTTCTCAGGACCATGCTCATGATGGGAATAAAGAGCCGAGATTCATACCTGTGTGGAGGTTGCCCACCACCAAAGGGAAGCGGATGGAGGAATTCCTCAGAGTAGGACCAAGGGTTACCAGTGGTCATCTTTTCAACCATGGGTATCCTTTCTTTCCATTCAGACTATATATAGTTGGTCCCGAAGCCAGAGATCACATGTACAACCTCTTGCAGATATTTGTCCCATAGAATGTATTTCTTTATTTATTGGCATTTAGTGAGTGCCTGAGGGGATATGAAGCTAAATGCTTAGCACTGTGAGGGAGCTAATGCAGTGATGTTCCTGTAATGGGGTGAATAGCATCTCCCCCAAAACTCATGTCCACCCGGGACCTCAGAATGTGACTTTCTTGGAAATAGGGTCCATATGTCATTAGGTAAAATAGGGTCATATTGGATTGGGGTGGTCACAAATCTAAAGGGTGGTGACCTTATAAGAAGAAAAAACAGAGACACAGAGACATACACATAGAGAAGACAGGAGCAGAAATTGGAGTGATACAGCTATAAGCCAAGGAATGCCAAGTACTGCCAGAAACTATTAGAAGGCAGGAGAGAAACAAAGAAGGGTTTTTTCCTAGAGCCCTCAGAGGGAGCACGGGCCTCCCAACACCTTGATTTTGGACTTCTAGCCTCCAGAATTGTAAGAGAATAAATTTCTGTAGTTTTAAACCACTCAATTTGTGGTGCATTCTTATGGCAGCTCCAGGAAATGAATACACCCCCAACCAGTTTTTCAATTGAAGAATTTGACGCATGTGAGCTCAGAGATGGAACAAGGATTACCCCAAACAAACAAGCAAATGAAAAATCCTCCTCTGAATGGGAAAAGATGGCAAAAATAAGTGAGCAAATTCTACCATTTTCATGTGTGGACATTTTGTAGGTAAGTGCTCAGATATGAGAATTTCAAATGTGACTACACAGGCCAAATGAAGAATCTGGCTAAGAGGGTGATTTTAAGGAAGCTAACCTCCAGAAAGAGACCTCTTTTGAGTGTTCAGGGTTTCGTTCCTGAAAGTGACAGCTACTGTGACAGAGCTATGTACTTCTTGCACAAAGAAGCAGGAAACATCTGGATAAATTAATCAACCTGATACAGAAATGAAAAGCAGAAGCTGTGGGACAGGGGAGCCCATCATTACAATTGCCAGAGGTAAACAGGTTCCTTTCCTTCCAGTCTGATCAATTACCCAAATAAGTCTGCCACTGGGCTCCTGTATTCATCACCTATGAGGTGCCAGGCAAAGTGCCAGGTGCCTTAATTAAGATTTATTCTCACTTACTCTTTACAACCATTCTTAGACATAGGTATCATGAGGGCAGGAAGATCCACAAGGCTGATGATTTACTCAGCCTTACCTTTGTAGCCAATAGTATAAGATATAATATAGAAATAAAATACCTGGCCTAGGCCACAATAAACTTGCAATAAAAATACATCCTTTAATGAACTGTATAAATTTGTTCCAGGAAACAAAAATGTTTCATTCAACCTTTACTATTAACTTTGGAAACTTACTGGCAAGTCAGGATTTAAAAGGACTCTAAATGTATCTTTATTTTATGCATTGTATTAAAGAGAGGAGAATTTCTTATTTATTTTTATATTTTGGTAAATGGAGGAAAGTAAATTACATCTCAGTGTTCCACAAAACAATCTTTCTTTTAAAAATATTTTTTAAGGCTTTTGTGATTAAATTAAACCAAGAACTGAGTATACATACACAAGGAGAAAAATGTAAATATCAGAAAAAATTTTTCTTTTAGTTGTTTTAATTATTAATTTATCCACTTAAGTTCAGTTTCTTTCCCTTACAAAACCAGATTAATATTGGATGTCAAGCAGAGAAGCTAAGATGTTAAGCCTGAATTTATCAGTACATACAACATATGATTGAAAACACCTTGTGTCAGTTCTACAAAGCTAAGACAAAGAATCTCAGGATCATTAAATCTGAGTTATTAGTAGTTGAGTTCTTGGTAAACTCTAAACAGCATCAGGTGAAGAATGTGTTGAGAGGACAGCACCCTGGACAGGGAGTGAAGAGATTCAAGAAATAGTTCAAGCTGATGCCCATGTGATCTTGGATGAGTTAACTCTTCCTTCCATGGATCTGTTGCTGAATCAGAAAGATGAAAATTCCAGTGCCTGCTCCTTCATAATTCAATAGGATTATACAAAACTGTCAGGATAAATTAGCCAATCTACAAGATGTAAAGCAAGCTAAAGCTTTAGAAAGAAAGAAAGAAAGAAAGAAAGAAAGAAAGAAAGAAAGAAAGAAAGAAAGAAAGAAAGAAAGAAAGAAAGAAAGAAAGAAAGAAAGAAAGAAAGAAGGAAGGAAGGAAGGAAGGAAGGAAGGAAGGAAGGAAGGAAGGAAGGAAGGAAGG